>CM074199.1:35475174-35925062 GCA_037179385.1 Holothuria scabra
AAAAGAACAACAAAGTCTGAGGAAACATTGGAAATGTCATTGGAGAGTGTCAGGCCTAAGGTCTTAGGTAACATTATATAGGAACAAAGATTCAGTCGTCGTGCAATCATTCTCAAATTTGCACCAGTATATATGAAGGAAGTGCAGATTCTTCAGAAATCCCCTAGCTCTTTAAATTCCCTTACAGGAAAATCAGAATCCAAAGCTTTATGCAATACAATCTCCATCTTTACAGATATCTGTTTCGAAGAGGCAAAAATTTTGGGGCGCGCCGCAATACGTACCTGATACAGTGGTATTCACACCGGGATGAAAAAAACTTATCTACTAATTACAAGCCTGAGACATGCCGTTCCCGGCTGTCTGGGGGGTCTTGATTTTTCAAAATTTTCTGCACGCTCCGCGCCAATTGAAAGTAGGCTTTTGATTAAGACTTTATTTTCCAGGCAGGGATCCATTGGTTTACCGACTCAAATGCTCTCATACTCACCCGCAGATACCTTTCAACCCTGTCAGTTGAGTAGTCTGTGCAGATGGATTCTTTAGTTATTGAAGTGTCAAAATGTTATCATGTTCAATGTTGCAGAGCAGTGACGTATAGGAGGCAGCCCACTGGTTCGAAAAAGTGAAAAATTCGAAAATTTTCCATTTGAGATACCAGTCAAATACAGTGCGGTTTTCCCAAATTTTCCTCCAATAAAATTCCACATTCTTTCTAATAAAATTTCCATATTTGTAATTATCAGTTTTAAAAAAGGCAATTTTTCCGTGCGCTTCGTGCGCCCTAAATTGCAACCCTTAATGCAGTTAGTGGTCGCTCATAAAGCAGTCAGTAGAAAACTTTTCCGAGCCGCTGGAGTGCCGTTTCCTTAAAATTTTCTTCACTATAGACCCTTTAATTATTAAATATTTTTTCAAAAAAGGCACAAAGTTTCGGGAACTTTTTCAATGTCGCCGAGAAGCGTTAATCCGCACTCCCTAGATAGCATTATTCTATAACAACGATCTCTAGTGGACATGCTATCTCAGATATATGCTAATAGCAAACGCACTCTTTGATAGTCACCCAAAAATTCAAATTTCCCTACAGGAAACCCTGAATCAAAACTATTTTCTGCGATACAAGCTCCGTATTTACAAATTTTCGGGCGCTGAATTTACGCCCCTAATACAGTAATGTTCACACTTTAGAAAAAGTCAGGATTTTTTTTATTTAAAAAAATGTTCTTGCTCGTAGGAAAAAGGAGAAAATTTAGCATAAAAATGTACATTTTGGTTAATGGGGTAGGGTGAGGTGCATGGTCCAAAAATGTTCCGCCCCCACCCCCACCACCCCACACATTCATATTGCTTCCTACGCCACTGTCTGATTTTATTCCATCAGTTCGAGTGACGACAGCTTTCTAGACGGGGTTATTTTTCACCCACTCGGGGGATATCTTTTGCTAGGTGGCGACATTTTTACATTTCTCCCAACCGCCCAAAATCAATGGAGACCATAAGAACGTTCAGAGCATCAGGAAATTTTTCATCGAATCTAGGAAAGACAAATCTCCATATTTCGAAACTTTCACGCCACACCAAAAAACCCTGATTCTGCTTGGTATTTCACAGAGCACTCGTTTAGTTATTGAGACATCCTTACGCTGTTATTTGCTGTGGTTTGGAAGCTTTTATTATTGGGTAGCCTTCATCTGCCATTGTTTTTCATGATTTGGAAGTAACTCGTAGTAACCCTCCCCCATCACTTGTGTATATGTAAATTAATAGTCTGGTTTTTTCCTCGCTTATATCAAGCAAATGCCAGGGTTGAAAAGTTTTCAGTAAGTTACCCTCAATCCTTGTTGTAAGCGAAAACTAACAGATTAAAAAAAAGTATTAGGCAAAGGCTACCTAGAGTGGCGATTAAGTCTGATACACAAACATTCAGCTAATTCGATTTTTTGTTCGGGAATATTTCTTCTAAACCTCAAATTATTATTTTGCTACACAGGTCGTTTTGAATATAATGTAATACCGTACCGCTGTGGCAACGTATTTTGTGGGCATAATGACTTCATGGTGGGCACACGGGTGAAACCTCCAGTGCCCATGTCGTGATCACCCATTTGACATATATCCGGAAGTTTTAAGGTCAGCAGACAATTTCCGATCTATCTTCCTAGAGACTCGCTGGCTTGTCTCTCACACGGTTCTATAAGGTTATATTCGTGTTGTTCTCGTTTCCTCCTTTCGTATTTCCCTGTCTTCAAAAAGCTAATATCTTATGCACTTACAATTTCTCTGTTAAAAGTTATGAATAGATGTCAGGCACCGGCGCCACTGCGTTGCGCGTCTCTCTATATTGCCATCCAGGCGCCCATAGCACAATTGTTTCTGAGGTGATGTCGAGCGCACATATCGGTGATAAGTTTTACCCAAATTGAAACGCGCATATCGGTGATAAGTTCTACCCAAACTGAAACGCGCTGACGTCACGTGCATAATTTCTATAGGCTGATAACCAGTGATGGTTCTACGGGAGGCACGATGGAGCATTTTCTTCCCCCCCCCCCCCCAAGATTTTTTCTTGCCCTTCCACTTTCCCCCAAGTGAGGTAAGTTAGTAATTGGGTTAACCGAAATAAATAAATAATATACCTCTCCAAAGATTTAATTTTTCATCAAGAGATATGCTTAAACCTCAAAGCTCCGGGGGCTTTGCCTTCTGGACTCCTACTCCAGAAACTGGCGCTTCGGCGGGTTTGGTTTCGCACTTTGCCAGAAAATTTTTACCCCAACATTATTATCCTTTGCCCTTTGCTTGCCTTCACCCCAATTTTGGCGTTCCGGCACGGAAACTGTCGAAAACTGTAATTTTCCTGTTCTGTTCCTTTTATGTTTACGTACATCTGTTATTCTACCTCCTCTGTCCGTCTTTGAAACTTTTTGACAAATGCACCCCTCCTTATCTCCTTGCACCTGATAACATCGCTCGTTATGAGCTATTAGACGCACTGTGTATATTACTGTAACGCAGTTTTTCATGGCATTGAATGGAGTGAAAATAAACACGTCTTTTCAGGGAAGTGACTTTCTGCTGTAGATTATAAAAGTGAAATTGGCCAATGAAAACCTGCGTCAGGATGCGTGGTAGTTTTTTTAGAGACTATAGACGTTGAGATGCCTTTTACGGTTCTACTTGATTTTGCTGCTTTTCCTGTTTCCCTTTGAATGCAATTTGTCTTTATGAAATTAAGTGCCTCGTGTAAAATTAATAAACCTTCTCCATTGAGACGGAGCGTTTTGAAGTGAGTAATAAAATATTTTCTTCTGTGGGCAACAATTGTTCAACAATCTGAATGAAGTGGTTAAAGGTACAGTGTTGACATCTAAATTTTTATTTTTACCCGCACCAAAATGTTAAGTTGTTATTAAAGGAATGAGGTAAATATTTTTACCGCTGTTTGATATTTGTCATAGATCCTACAATTGACTTCAGACGCGCTTATAAAGGAGCACTTTTGCGGCTATCGTCTGGCCCCTTAATATACATACACAAACATACACATCCAGGAACATAGCTTGGATTCCACAAAAGGAGGTGGTCTTCGTAAGAGATAGTCTTGGTCAAGACCTAATACCAGTTTGTACAACATTTGCTACTTTCTTTTGAGTACGCCCTCTATTGCCTTCAGAAAGTAACGGCTATAACTGAAGCAAACCTCCTGGCAAAATAGTCAAGCTTAAAGACCGCCGCCGATTTTTATTTCTATGGAGAAACGGTGCAACAACGTTTTGACCAAGACTACATGAGGTTAGCTTAGGTTAGGTTAGATGGAATTTCACGGCCCAGTTTCCAACCAATTGGTTCAAGTCGAGCCGGTCAAGGCCCTTTTTCCAGTTGTGGCTCGTTGACTTGTTTTCTCTACTCCATTGCTTTAGCTGAGCACCAAGCACAACGGCAGTAGGTTCCGCTTTTAAAGTCTTCGGTATGACCCGGCCAGGACTCGAACTCCCGACATACCACCTGATGCTTTAACCACTTGACCTTACAGTGTCTACGCGAGAGAATGCTGAGGCCATGGGCTTGGAAGGCGCAAATTTTGGAAAGGGTGACGATCTGCAGCAGATATTGTCTGACACCGGTAGCTTTCTAATTAGATGCATGCGTGTATATGTCAGAGTGTTGGATATGGTTACCATGGTTTTAGTGAAGTGTACACTTCGCCCGCAACATCACACAGCTTGTTTAAGACCACAGAGTGTTGGCTTCAATACAGTATAATCGATGTTAAACATTACCAGAGACTGATCCGTTGCAGATTTTTTCATGCTTCTTCGCTAGATATTTATTCATGATAATAAAGTTCTGATATAATAAGGGGAGCGCAAATCTCCTGTGGTGGGAAGCACACAAAAGGGAAACGGTTTGCTGTGAGGATGTCGGCAATAGAACTTTCTAATCGTTTTCAGCTTTCCCTTAAGTGCATGAGGTTTTCACCCAGGTAATTTTCTTTCAGCTGGCGCATCGAAATTTTCAAACAGCGATCAATTACATTTGGGGCAAAATCGCCTTTTTGCCTTTTTCGGCATCTTTAATACGCATTGAGTATTGTTTTCCTCTGGATTCTGCGCTATAAGACTTATTATTATTAATAATACAAAAATGTGATCCGACGCCACTCCTGAAGGTGGCAACTCAAATTGATATCATATGATCAGGGAGTTGTCAGGGACAACTTCTTGATATGAAGTAAAAAAGCGTATTTGTTAAGGGAGTTCCCTGATTTGTTCACCTTTAAAATTAAACCCTATATATTGAAACTTATTGTACAGAGGTTTTGGTATGTTACCATTTGAGATGGTGATCCTTGCGACCGGAACTCTTTGACAAAAAATAACACTATAGATGAATAACAAGCGAGAGTTATTTTAAGTTAACTGTGGGAATATATACGGACAAGGAGACTGCAGGCCACCTTAATTTCCTGTCTCTTTTGGTTTCTTCAAGTTCTTCCCTACCATACATTGCTTACATGAAAAAATTAACTTAGGCCTATTATTACCTCAGTTGCATGGGTTAAAGTTTGCCCCTTAAACTATTTCTATTGAGTTTAAAGTGTACCTCAAGTCAAAATGTTCAAATATATATAAGAGCATGAAAATCAATTATGACAGCTCAACCCCAATCTTCTTAGGACATTCGTAAGTCGAGATATAAAATGTTGAAGTTTATTCACTTAAAATTAAAATGGTACATTGCACAATGATTTGTGATGTCATCGTTGTAGTACTCAAATTGCAATCTTTGTATGTCTTTGTTTTTCTGAAAGTTACTGCACCTTGCACCAAGTCGTGATAGCACTCCTACTCTTATTGGGTGATGTAATATAATATGCAAGCAAACAGGAAGTGTCCAAGGTCATGATGACATTTTTTATTTTAAAGGGAAACAAAGCAGGTATTGTGATTTGTGCAACAAGAAAATCACAAATTATTGTGCAATTGACTTATTTCTTTTAAGTGAATCAATTTCAACATTTTACATCTCATCCCCAAGAATTTTCTATGAAGACGGGAGCTGAATTGTTAAAATTCATTTGAATGCTGTTATATATATATATACCGCACTGGTTCACTGGTTCACTTATATATAAATGAAAGAAATGTTCCCATATGTCCAAAACGTAATCGGTTCTCCTCCATACTATATATACGTAAGAAATAAAGTTCAAAGATGGGAGATAGGACGTCGCTTTCAGCCTGTTACTTTTATTTACAAGCTTTCGGCCATTTGGCCTTCATCGGGTTCTGAAATCATGAAAGAAATGAATTTTTTAGTGCTAGGCCTATTTTAATATAAGTATCAAGAAATTAGAAATGTATCGAAAATTTTGAAAAAGAATAATTATATAGGACTTACATGTAGATGCTGCGTTGTAGTTTGCGTCGAAGTGGTTTGTGAGTGAATAGTGTGTGTGTGTGTATGTATGTGAAGTGCGATGTGTCGGATTCTCATGGAGTATTATGGTTATCTATCAACATTGATTCCGTGAGGATGAAGTGTGTGGAGTTTGCTTATCCAAAATGATTCCCTGTGGAGTATGACGGTACGCGATTTTTTTTTTGTGACAGATTCTATACCAGTGATACTGACGTTTTCTATTGAGTGGTTAGCTGAGTTGAAATGTAAGGTGTAAGGGAGACACTCCACTCAGGCCAAACGTCTCCCTTACACCTTACATTTCAACTCAGCTAACCACTCAAATTCTTTTTTTATGTATTTTATTGTAATTTTTTCGCCCTATGTGGAGGCAGATATAACAATTTCCCCCTAAGGTGGGAATTAGCGTTATATATATATATATATATATATATATATATATATATATATATATATATATATATATATATATATATATATATATATATATATATATATATATATATATATATATATATATATATATATATATATATATATATATATATATATATATATATATATATATATATATATATATATATATATATTTGATTTTTTTTTACTTGAGGTACACTTTAAGAGATGGCCGAAAATAGCATTTCCCAAGCTTATACACAGAAACTAAGCAGTCGCCTTTTCTTTGTCGTTTGCAACATAAAAATGCTCACTTAAAAATAAGTTCGCAAACTACAAAGAGATCAGAAATTGTTAAAGAATACTTCGAAATGAAAAAAGTATTTTTATCCGAAAAACAATGTAAAGCTAATACTGGAGAAAAATTGTAATTTTATGACAGTTTGGGGTTTAATGCAGGAATCTGACGTTCTCATGAGGAAATCAAGTAGGGGGTGATATGTAGTTTTGTTGAGGTTACTGAATATCATCATGCAGATCTAGGCCTTCGGACCATATTGGAGCATTCTCCCGAGGGAAAAATTTGGCTTCGCATATATTTGAAGTTTTATATTTTATTCATTGTCATAGGTGTACGGGAGCGTGTCAGTTTGGGAGGGGCAGAATTGTTTATTGTCCGAAAAAATGTTATACTGTCCGAAAGATTATCTTAGTCGAGCACACAGGATTTTTGGAAAAATTGAGAACCCCCCCGGAAAGCAGGAAATGACATTTCCTGGGCTCGTAACTAAAATTGAAGAAGTCCTTACTTTCAGATTTCTCTCTCAATAAAATTATTTTCCCTTCATAATACTGCCCAAAACGAAGAATAATTTACAAATACGCAGTGTTCTGTTCAGTTATCTGTTCGACTAAAACACTATCTGTGCGGAGCGTACGAAAATTGTCAAAAAATCTGTCCCCTAAGATAGCCGGAATGGCATTTCCCAGACTTTTAACTAGAAATGAAGCAGTCGTTATCTTGAGCCTTCCTTTAATATGAAAGTTTCACTTCAATAGAGGAAAAAACCCAACTTGCTACTGATCAGAAAAGTACTAGATAAAAGGAACTGCTAAAGTCAGATGTAGTGGTCTTTGTGTTTCTTTTCGGGTGGAGGGCTATATGGAACAGAATTAAAACCATACTATGATGTTTTTGACTCCATTAAAGAATCTTCGTTGAATCAAGGAGTCTCTAGCAACTCCCTGGTTGAATTCAATTTCAAGGTCCACTACATAGATGAAATTTTTAACGTGACTGTCCGAACTCCAGATTATAAATGGTTTTTATCCCGCCGTATTTGAAAATACGGCACATTACAGGTTGACTTCAAACAATTTCAGAGATTTCCTCACACTACTGTTTATCATTAAGTGTAGCTGAAAACGACATGGCCGATATTCATTACCACGTAAGAATTCGGCTGTCCGTCCGGGCAGGCCAGATGGCAGACCATTGGGTACTGCACGCACATGAACAACCTCTCGTCTGTTTTTGTGTGAGGAGAATTCGGAATTGTGAGTTTCCTTGAAGAATATGGTCTCCTAAATTGCAAGATCAAGAAGGTCGTCCGAGTCACTACAGACCCCCATTTATAGTGAGTCTGTAGTTGAAGATGGGATGAGAGATAGAAGAGCCGTAAAAAGTGATTAAAACCGATTCAGATATGCATTAAAATAGCGTTACAAAAGAAAAAATAGTCCAAAAAGAAAAAGAAATCATGGAAGAGACAGGACAAAGTACATAGAATGAGGTTTTACAGAGTTTAGAAGTGATTTAAAATCGATTCCGATTTGTATTAAAATAGCAGAAACCAGGATCGATGAAATGCTACAGTTTCTCATAATAATGCCCGAACCATCTAAACTATGTGGTTTTGTTCCTGTTTATAAGCATCTCCTAATCACTCTCACTACCGTGCTTCCAGTCGTAGTTATCAAGTATAAGATTAACCAGATAGTGAACACACAGAGCACGCAGGGAAATATTATCACCGACTACGCCCTTCAAAGCCCAAATGTCCCCATCCCATGCTCGTACCCAGATAATGTACGGAAGAGGCAAAGGAGTGGGAGAAATATATTGTTAAAGGAGAGATATTATAAAATGTAATTAGACAATGATTGTTTGAATTTTTAAAACTGGAGAAAACTTTGTCCCTTCTGCTTGCTAGGTTTCTACCCCTCCCCCCCCCCCTCCATTCTAGTTACAGGCTTATCCCCTTATCTTATCAAGAGCTGTCGAATTATAGCCTAGACCCACCTTCACGCCCTTTCAACCCCATAGGCCTGACACAGATCCTTCAGCACCGGAAGTAACGTTAGGGTTAGGGTTACCCCGAAACCCTAACCCCTAAATAAGCTACAGCACTATACTGAGTGAAATTCAATTCCATAGGCCCCTATATAACTTACGTGCATTTGGTAATCCCGCCTTGTATCTTACACTCAATTCACTGGCTTTGGTCATAGTTGTCTCTTCAAAAGCCGACACCAGGACGTCAATGTTACCTTCATTAATGACACCCTGTGACGTCAGTATATCCAACAATGTTCCGGTGGGACTTGGGTTTGACGATGCTCCTTCCAGCCTAGCTCCAGTGATCTTGACAAGTTCTGTGAGTCGGTCTCTGTAACTGTCGTCCACCAAAACGCTCAAATCCCGCTTAAAATCGTCGAAGTCATACGCTGCCGTTTTTGACATGTTGAAATCACGACGATTTAACTTTTGCCTAACTACTCAACTATGTAACGCCTTATTAGTGTTTCCCGGTCGTCTTTTTCGTCTCCTCCTTAATGAGCTTTCGCGCCATTTCTTAAGAGTTTCGACTCCAATAATAAAGTCAAGGGTTCATCTGCCATTTAGCCTATGAAATGATTTCCCATATAAGTAACTTATAAACGGAGACACATTCTCTCGGGAAAAGCCAAGTAGGTGAAAATTTTAAATACTTCCCTAGATACTTGAGAGAGTACTTATGGCGTTTGTGTTTGCACCGGTTGAACACATTGCGAACTCTTATTGCATTCTGTGTAGTTTATTTGTTATTCCGAAATTATTTGTATTATCACGTACAAGGTTCATCCGCGTTGAGAGAAAATCTCTGCTAACGACTTGCATCAGACTGGTTGTTGTTATCAACAGTATTTACGGTCTGAAGTCAAACAACCGTGTAGGTCAACAACTTAAAATAGTTGCCCGAAGATATTTCTTGTCCGATGAGAGAAAACGTAAATGCCAAAGGTATCTAAGACAGTCCGGTTTAAGTTCACGGTCCAAGTATATGAATCATTACAAGGGTCAGAGTCGAATATTCTATCGTAAAACCATCTCAACGTGTAAACTATACTAACTTCGAAGTCGATTATGGACCCCCGTGGACAAAGAGACAAATCTAGTTAAAAGTGCATTGCAGGTTTATTGAGTATTCATGCGACGGTTTAATTTTAACGCAAGTGTGTATGGAAGCAGTATGTTTAAAGATTTACGCGTGTCCATATAAAGATGGCGTTTAATGGTTGTACATGTAAGCAATAAAGCTGCCTGTATAATGATGGTTATTGTGCATTATCATGTCGCATATTGGGCGAGATTTAGCTAGAAAGAAGTTGCTCGGACTAATATAAGAGTTGCGATTATTTATCGCATGTAGGCCTATCTTTCATAGTAAAACACTTGGTGGCGTTCTTAGAGGATTAAATCACATAGAAGATTAAGTTAAAAAAAATTTGGTTACATTAGGTAAAGGCGCCCATTCATTAATAAGAATAACGGGGTATTCGCTCACTCAATTTGGGTGACTGCATTTTCCCTTTAAGTAACTAGATTAAAACAATAGACAAAACGTCAGCCCAACTTTGAGTGTCGGATTCCTTGAAGACAGTGAAAAAATTGTTGAAAGACTTAGCCCCACGCACCGTAGTTTTGGTTAATTTTGAGATAAAATTTCTTAATTTCACATACCACACCCACTGCTGCTGTCTCCCCGGCGTCCGAGTCTTTTCAAGGACTTAAAAATCACATGGAATGCAATAGTAGAACAGCCGAACACTTTTAAACTGCATCATAGAACCCTTTTATATGAGCCCTGTAATAACATGTAAAAGAGCTGAGCCAATTGAGAATTTTGGTACCCCCGTACCAAAATTGTCGTTTGGGGTGAGAGGTTTGCCCCTTTAATCATCAATTTTGTGCAACTAAACTTTGATATATTGATACCATAGGTGAATCATCAGAAATGAAATTTCGAGAACCCTACATGCCTTAGGGGCAAGATAGCATCTCTAATCAAATCAAGATCAAACCATTAGGATGAAAAATAGAGAAACACAAAATATTGGCCAACAATGCGAATCCATGACATCACGCCTCCTTGCTTCAAGTTCACAGTTCATAGAAAGTGTGCCAACTTAAAGTGTAGTTAATCGAGAATGGAACGTTAGAAATAAATGAATCATTCACATGAATCTTAAAAATATGTTCCTCTTTAAATATATCACACAAAAATTTGGCTCTGGACTATTTTCAGTGAGGATTTCAGTTTTCTTATTTTCCTCTCCCAAGTTTTATTCAAGCACTAGAAGGAGGCGGGGCGGAAACCTTATCTAGAAAACTCAGAATTACTTTTTCTCTCATTCATTTTAGTATGCAACCCACTCCTCCCCATCCACTCGAATCCTCCCCCATATGTCAATGGCCGTTTCTATATACAAGTAACAGAGGTGTGTCTCTCCATTTTTTCCATCCTTACCCCTGAAATGAAGTGACTCCGACTTGCTGACTCCATGCTTTATCACTATGTTACATTAACAGTGGCGTAGCTAGGAATTTTGGTTAGAGGGCCCGAACTGGTCTCCGGAGGCTCGTTTCTTGAAACCTAAATTGGGCGTCGACCGTCTGCAGGCAATTTTGGTCCGTCAGGGGAGAGATTGCCCCTTGAACATTTGGACGCTCCTCCACCGATTATCAATCATCATTGCACGGTAATAAGAAGATAAGATCGCTCTTTACTGGAAAGTTAATTCGTTTGAGAAGCCACAGGGAGGGGCATGAGAAGGCTGAGATATGGGGAGGGTTTCAAAACCAAAGTCAAATTTTGAAAGGGGCCTCTCTCCGAGGAGAGGAATGAAAATTTTGTAATTGAGGTTTGTTACCACCCTGGTCATTCGGCGTTCGGTATACGTACGTAAATGCACCCTCGTAACTCCTGTGTCCTTGTTGGTGTATTCCGTTCTTAGTCTAATTTTCCACGATATGAGGGCAGGAGACAACTGAAAGACTGAGCAATGAAATGCTTCGTGATTGATGTGCCAGGTATTTAGGACGCAGCCCTCTGCATTCTGTTTCTTATAAATTACGAAGTCATCAGCATCCGTCTTTTCTGCATGCCTGTACATCGTCGTAAACCCTTTCTACTGTTACACTTCCGTGGGAAATGGATCGCACGTCAGTCAGTGCGCGGGTAGGTTGTGCCGTACCTCGCCGTCTCCGATACAGCTCAACAGACACTAAACAGACGAAGATGATGTTGACATTGGAAAATCCTCGGTGCTCCCTTTTTCCCTTCCCACAAACGTTAAAAAGAGAAAATATGGCCAGTTGGCATCATTCCAAGTATTTAGGCCTACGCTCCTTCCAATTTGTAAATTGAAGTAAGAGGAAAGAATGCCCAGGAATTCTCGACTGGCAATATTTTCTCTGTTTAAAGGAATATAATCTTCACCCAATCATTCTGTGTAATCTCTGCCATTAAGTACGAGAAGTCACATTTTACTTTTTACCCGTAGCCCTTGTTTCTTTCATGATACCGAACAAAAATATTGCATATTAAAGAGTAAGGTCTGTGTTAATAAGCGAGTTCGGTAATTATTTGTGAGTATCTGTGCAAAGTACGCGGCATACACAAATCAAGAACGAATCAATCAGCAGATAGTAGTGTATTGCGTTTTCGTGCAGTACATAGATACATAAAAGACAAACTACTGTGACAGACCTTACTGCGCGCAAATAAGGTCTAAATTATACTTTAGGACAGATTAAAATACCCCTTGGCAATAGAGACAGTTCATATGCAAATCAGAGGAAGAAAACATGGGACAAGTATAAATTTCCCTTTTGTTTGACATATGTTTAAAAAAATGTTTCCAAATCCCTCAAGAAAACTCAAATTTTGGGGTTGCGTTGTTTATTTACCAAACCCAATTAAAAATATTTTCACGTGATGAAAAGAGCCACAGGAGCTAAGACTACCCATGTAGTCTGGTAGAAATTCAAGCTAGCTTTACTTTAGGGACTCCTCCCCAAATTGAGGGGATCTACAATTCGTGATAATTTTGAGGGTAGTCTCGAATGTGAACTGGACAGATTGGTTGAGTGTTGAAGTTATTCTGGGCTATTTATTTAGTACAAATCGAGCTATTGCAATACAAGATCCGCCTTACTCACGACGTTCAGGGAAAAGGGCTCCGGAAAATTTAAATGACAATGTCCCGTATAACATTACAAAGAATTAATCTAAATAAAATGGTATTGGATATGCCATGTGCTGGCCACAATTAGTTATGGTTTGTTTTGTCAGGAAGCTGCCATTCTAACGTGTATATGTTACCTTTCCTATTTTCAGGAGGGAGTCATGTATTTCTTGAGATATCAGTTAAGTGGATGTAAAATGAAATGTTTCGAAGAGACTTTGAGGGCAGCAGAGGTTATATCACTTCCTCACATTGACAACTTAGGAATGCTATTTACCCTTTTTAGACAGTTGTGTTGACCTTGAAGTTAATGGGGATAGGAACACCCTGTGGGAAATGAAAAATTTGTTAAGTTCTCATACCAATTATGCAATCACATTCTGATAATACGGGATTATTGAGGAGAAAATTGGTTGTAAAGTTGAACACTTTGAAGTGCTGCAAGCTCACTTTTTGTTGAAGATGTCAGTGACAACTTAAATGCTCATATTTTGAGAACCGTAAATCGGTTTTATTCAGATGCTTAGAATAAGTCCCCCTCTAACTTATCAAAAGTTGATGTGACCTTAAACTCCTTTAATGTAACTGAAATGAAATAGCACGGATTCAGGGAACGTTTGGTTCTTTGTTCCTCCACTTTGGTGTCCAAGTTGGGTATTTCATAGCCTACACAAAAGTTACGTAAGTTTACTCACTAAAGACAAGGGAAACTCGAAGAGCTTACGAAATTTCAATGAAAAATTCAAAACAAGAGACTCACGAGTATCTTTTTACGAGGGAATTTCTGACTTGCCACCCTTTCTCAAGCAACACTTTTCACTGGTTCGATTTTCTCGGTTGCCACATGTCAATGTCTCCCAACCTTTTGGAATCCCCGTACTAATAATTTGTTATTTACCTCCTGACCCCCTTCCTCCTCCACAACATTACCATATAACACTAATTTTGCTTCCTAGGTACCCCTGTGATAAGTTCTCTGGTGTCCCTTGGGATACTGGTAAACCCCGGAACCCTGGAAGGAATATCTACAAGGCGTTAAGCATACCGAAAATTGTGGGCATTGACCTACGGTATTACAATCTCCATTGACATTATTTTGAACACACCCTGCAGAATCTCAGAAAGTAAACTTATCTGCACTGATCGATTTTTGCAACCCTCAGTTGACCTAACAGATAAGAAGTAATTCTGCATAACTTCAGGCCGAACATTAACCGGATTGTTAGAAATTCAAATGTGAGGGAAATATGGGGGACAGATGGAGGATACAACCCTCCCGCATTAACGCACCCTGGTTACTGCGCCGAAAGAAGGTGAATTCGTATTCAGGGTGATGACGTAACAATGAATACGAAACAGTATGACAATTCGAAAGCGATTTTACGAAAGCGATTTGCTAAGATGCGTTAATTTTGAAACTGAGAGTTGAATGACAGTTTACATCACAGATCTGCCATTCAGATTACGGTGGAGAGAAAAAACGGACAAGGGGCCATTTGATTAAGCAAAGGCTGTTTCAAGAACAGTGAACTAAATGGGAAAATGCACACCATGAATAGATATTTTCAAACCATTTATGAACAACGATGAATAAAGAAGTTTACAAAATGATTTCTCTTTCTTGTATCATTCATATGTATTCATTTCATATATCTTTACAAGCAAACTGGAAAGGAGGTTCCACGTAGTATCAAAATGGCGCCACCATTTACAAACATTTCTTGCCACGTGTGATAAAAAATTGAATTACTCATTGTATCGAGTTCGTATTCTTTTAAATAATCACGAAAGCTATTTCTTCTTATTATCAGCATTTTGTTACTTTTTAACGAAATATATTAATCACACTAACCCATGTGACTTATTAAAATATTTTTCCCTAGTTAAATTTTACCACTTTAGGCTTAAAATCGTTGAACAAATGACAACACTACTATATTATTTCAAAGCGTTATTTCTTACGATTATGCCACATATTTTTTGAAAAGACATCAACAAAACTTCATCATGGTTTAAAATTTAATAAGATATATCGTTTAAAACTTGCCTTTAAGGGGGTGGGATGAAGTTTAACTATGAGAGCCACTCAGTTGAATATCACAGTCTCTTCCCTGCCAGAATCATGGAATCAGTGTTACTGCGGTTGTGTTACAAAACCCTGTCAAAAATAGACTGGTTGGTAACAATGAAGGGTAGGCACAGCTTGGACAAACTACCAACACCACTCCTGCCATCACTTAGCACATGGTGCAGTTACAATTTGAAAATCTCAGGAGCCCCCTCCCCCCTGGCGTGGCCCTCTCCCCAACAGGATATGCCCCTGTAATGCCACTGACAGAAGATCCTTCTCATAATCTTTTTGGAACATTTCTGCACTTTGAATAAAAATGTTTTAACAATGCACTTAAAATGTATGCCCAGTCTTGATGACATGCTCATGCATCAAGTTCCATGACTATTACTATACTTTCTCAAACTTGCGACAGCAATAAAATTATTCTGGTCCAATTTTGTACATTCAAAATATATGTTTCTATGTAACAGGGATAGCAAAACAAAACATCTTCACTTTTAATTAACAAGAGTTCATGATGGATAAAATCCAACTTTTCTCTAATTTCTATATTTGGTATTTTTCACGAACTTTATTCGTGCAAACCAGGAAATGGGTATGAGAGAAGAAATCCTACACTTACATGGCATGCACTGTCATTACCTTAAGCTGTAATTTCTCAAAAGTTGCTGCAAACTGTTTCACGAAGTTGCCATAAATTCTTCTTATAAACTGCTTAAAGGAAGGGTCTTAAGCTCAAATCAATTTTTGATATGCTAGGGAGGTACTTGTTCTAAGCAACTGTGTGAAATTCACATTAAAACCTGTTCTGTGATTCTCTAGATATCAGCACTTAAATTGTAATATTCCCAACAGAAAATAAGCTTAAAAGAAGAACGCACGATGTCATATCCTCACATTAATGTTCAAGTCTTTCTTTTAAGTTCTCCACCCTCCCAGATGCCCCCTTCCCCACTCATGTCTTCAAGACCATCCCCTATGAAGAGAATTTATGTTCAATTTCTTATGGAATACATACAAGCTGCTGCATGCATCCCAATGGCAACAAATTGTGGGTAAATTATGCTCACTTCAACTTTCCAACCAATGAAAGAAATAAAGTGCGGTTTCTATAATTTGTCAGAAATTAAGGCTTAGATCCATTTAGGACATTGGTGGGCCTAAAGCAATTGAGACAAATGTGTAGCTACATTTATCTAAAACAGCAGTTTGGTTTTACTTTTACATGTTAATCTAAGCTGGATCCCTATGCAAGTTAGTTACTTGTTTGTTATATAACACATGGTTTGATATGTTGTCCCAGATTTGACAGGAAAGGGAGAAGGAATTTTACCAGAATTTTGTTGTAATACTGTCACATTTTATCCTCAAAATGATGAACAATTTGATAAACACAAACAAATACTCTGGCCATACATGTCTCTCCTCTATTTCGGTGCCTTTATGACAGCTTCCTGAAACTGCTCATGCCATTTGAAAGGGTTTACTCAATCATGTTCATCAATCATAAACATAAACTGAGCCAAACATACTTTTTTTATCAGTCTTACAATACTTTCACTCATATCATATAATTTCTACCAATTATACAATTGTTTAATTCAGCAGATACACTGTCAGCTTGTAATTATTGATAAAAACATTAATGCATCTTTTTCTTTTCTTAATTATTATATTAAAATTAAAATAAATATAATTTATTGATTTCTGACAATAAATAGAAAGCTATTAGGATTAAAACTATCCAAAAAAGTAGACATTTTTGAACCTCTTTTGTTCTGGAATTACATTTCAACATAACTGATAAGAAGCATATTTCACTGATGAAGCTTAATCAAAATAACTGTCATCCCAAACTTATTTAAAAACAACTGCCAGATCCCACAGATTTCTTCTGAAGTCTGTTTCAAGTACGTTTCATGATATAAGATAAGAACATAAACTTGGCATATTCAAGGCAACTGATGTGAGTTCCCAAATTCAACATGTTAGTGAGAAAAACTTGTCACATGACTCCCAAGAGCCAATCATAAAACATGTCAGACTACACACTAATTGAATTGAAGTTACTGCATTTCCCCTTTAAATGTTCTACTTTTTCCTGAATTCCCTTGAATGACTCTTTGGCAAATACTAAAGGCCTGAACACACGAGCAACATTTGTAAAACATTCTCAAAACACTTCACCCGCAACAAACCCAAAACACACTTGTTTTCAGTGTAGACAAGTAAAAACAATTTTAAAACATTTTGGAAATGTTTTGAAAAGAATTTTCAGGGCATTTCTTTTGCAAAATTTCCAAAACATTTTCAAAACATGCTGTATACCCTGTCTACACTGTGCAACAAACCAAAAACAAGCATGCTTTGGATTTGTTGCCAGTGAATGTGTTGGAAATGTTTTGGGAATGTTCTGCAAATGTGGCTTGTGTATACAGGCCTAAGAGTGAAAATGATACATTATTCCTGGACAAGATCTGCTTCCTAAATGGTCATTAAGAGATAGACCTTGCTACAGGGCAACTCTGCTGCCCTTTCATGCACTTTTTGCACATTAAGCCACCAATATTGTGTCATAATGGTAAGTGAATTTTTGGAATGAGTGCAGATCTTGCTGTGCCAAACAGAAAGACAATTACAGCCCTGGTGCCATTACAAAAACACCAGTTTGTAATAAGTCACAAACTCCAGGAATAGATGAGGTCATGGTTATTTCTTGCCCTTCATTTTCTTACATGTCATGCAATAAAATGTCAGATAAGATCATTATCATTGGATTAGCCTATGAAGACTGTTAACTGCCGGTTTCACTCTACCAAAGTTTTCTGGGAATTAGAACATGGAGGTGTGTATCCTCACATAAGAAAAGACTATGTGTGCAGACAGATATGATTAACTGTAAGTTGGTAAAATTCCAACAAACTTGCCCCCAAGGATGATGCCAACCTTTGCCTAACAAGGGGTAGTCAGAAATTTCTCCAAAGGGAGCAACCAAGACCACAGACCATGGTGACAGGTTGCTTAATGTAAAATTTCTTGACTGGCAAGAGTTTCTACCTACTAAAATGTGGGGTTTTAAGAAAGTTCACAAACTAGATTTTCATCACAAATATTTTGAAAATTTAGGAATTTGTTGAAAAACTTGCCTTTTCCATAACAAAATTTGAGCAACATGTCTGCACAACTGGTTGTACTGCAGGTCACATACTGATACAGACTGCATTACGATTAATTGGGGAATGTCTAAGAAGATTCTCCCCTTTCCTTCCTGTTACCCCTCTTGATAGGCTACCTTGACCCAATTCAGTCCATCTTTTCCATGACTTAGGCCTATAACCTCTGACCTACAATATGAACCACTTCAAAAATACATTTAACATAGATGCAGGTGCTATAATATTTTGTTCAAGATGTTAAGAAAAAAAAATGAAGAAAATTTTATGAAAGAAAGTTCAACTAGGCACAGGTGCAAAATAAAATTTCAGAAAATTTTATAGACTTCACAGATTTGTAAAGATTCAATCTTTCCCATGTTTCTTACAATGAAATGACCATTACTTCTACCAATGATAAAGTAGTAAAAATTTTAACAAGAACCATCTCTCTACCATATTACTATTATTTTTACTAACATCCCTTATTTGTGACTGACTCACATTGTCAAAAGTAGATCCAGATTCACAGATCCATCACATGCACGGTTTGTATCCACCATATGACAAATTCTCATGTGACTGATTTGATAAATTAATGCTACTACATTAATACTGATAACACAAGTATAGAATGCAACATTTGCCTTAAAACATTGGTACCAGCAAGTGATGCCAACTGGATCTGCATATGAGAAGCCAGTATTTCAGGCAAACAAACATGGTATTACCTGGGACCATGGGCATCAGTTTTAACTCAGATGTACGGGGCAATGGCCACCTCTGGCAAAATGTACAGTGTGAAAATCTTAAGCCAACTGTTATGTATCCAAAAAGTAGGGGGCATCTCCAAATCCCCCCCTCCCAAAAAAAATAAACCCATGCCGGGGGAAAAATTAAACCCATGCCAGGGGCAAAATTAAACCCATGCCAGGGGATGCACAGGACTACCCTTGCAACAAAATGGACATAATACTGTAGTTTGATACAACCTAATTTTGAAGAAACTTGGAAGCATGCTATGTATATTCTGGGCCAGGTTTTGTTTGAATATCATGTCAACACATGACTAATAGTCCTTACGAACCCACCATTAAATTCAAATTTTGGATTCTTCATCTCTGCAGTTTGCCAATAAAAGCAACTAGAACTGAGCACCATGTGTATTTATACATCTGATAGATCCAGTTGATATATCAATGTAGGGGCAGGTGTCCAATATTTCAGTTTGGCCATTGTTGAACTGTCTGTTGTTACTGACCTATACACACCATGGTATGAGAAAAAGACATGCTCACAAATCAGCTCCAAAGAACTGTTTCTTTAACAAAGATCTATGCACTTCCCATTCAAAATTTAAAGTTTCAGAAACCCCCACACCTTCCCCTAAATTTTGCATTTAATTCCTCTCTAAATTTGGTCACAGTGTAAATATTAAAAAGTTTAAGTGCTCATATTCCTTTCCTGTTCCTTTAAACTCATTAGTAAAACTGTGATATATAAATATGCATACTTATTAATATAATTCATGAAACTTTTCTAGAAAAAATACTTGTACTATTGATACAAAAATAGGTATAATACCAAAATGAATACAAATGAAATTGATAATATTAGCCAGAAATACAAATGCAAAAAAACTCTTAGAAGCAAAAATGGAGCTTAAACAAGAAGCATGGCAATAATGCAGAGAGTATAATCTTACTTACAAACGAATACAGTACTTTTTTAACCTTTGCGAAAGTGCTGTGAATGGTTTCAAAAAGGCCAGTTTGGAAAACTTGTAAAGCTTTCGCTAAGTAATTAGGTCAGTGTAATATTTTTCTGAGGTGTTGCATCTACCATTGCACAATATAATTCTTCACAGGCAGTACAGGCATGTGAAAAATGCCATGTTGTCTGTATAGTCTTTGACTATGGAGGTACAAATTAATACCCAAATCAATTTATTAGTCTAAAAGTTGAACAAACTGAAAAGAATGAAAATCTTGTGTTTTATCTGGTTTGTAAATTGAAGTATATTTTTTACAAACTCTGTCATTTTAAATATGGGCTTCTGTGGTGGTTTCATTTGGATATTGCACCAAAGATGTTCTGACATTTAGCAGATGACTTTTTCACCCATGGGAGATGACGTTAGGTGATATTTCTGTTTGGTCATCCTTCAGAGGTGATTGCTTAACCCTTTACCGTTGTTTGGGTCCTTTTGGACCCATGCGGAGAGCTCGGCTGTCACCTGTGTTTACTGTTTCACGCGGAGCTCGAAACTGCGAGTAGCTACCCGAAAATTAGGCCACAACAGCGAGAGAGGCAACAGTTTAAGGTCATGGGGTCAATGGCCTATGCAAGCCGATGCGGGGTGGGCTACGTCCGCTTTTCCGCCCACTCCCGAGGCGCGCAAATATGCCCCAATCGGAGCACAACGGTAAAGGGTTAATTGCTTATGTTACATCAATGATAATATACTTATTTTAAGATGGAACATTACCCTATAAAGAAGTGCAACAATGCATATGATATGTCACTCGAACTCTACACATGATTTGCCACATGTAAATGGCATCCCAGACGGCGAACCAGACGGCGAATGAAATGCTGCCCTACAGATGACCTACTACCATTCAGATAACAAGACATCCTGCAGATGATATGCCACACAATAAATATGCAGGTAATGTGCCACCTTCATGCCACCCTGCAGATGACATACCACCCAACAAATAACATGCCATAGTGCAGATGAAATGCCACCCAATAAATATGCAGGTAATACACCACCTTCATGCCACCCTGAAGATGATATGCCACCCATCATAAGGAAACATACCATCCTCCCAGATGATATATACCACTTTTCATATGACATGTCCCCATACATGTTACCTTCAAAAAAAGAACCAACAGACATGGTGGACAATCATGTGGGCCACAACTGAAAATACAGCTGTAGTTGCCACTAGATTAACCTGACGAGTTTAATTGAGGTGTAAAACCCTCTCTTACGTAACCTGACCACCCTACAAATAAAATGCCACACTGAAAAAGAAAAGCCACCCATATAGATAACAGGTCACATTTCAGGCAACAAAGGATGACATACAGATGACACCTTTTCTTTCAGACAGCAGTACATCATTCTTCAGATAAATATTTCTCTAACGATAAGTGATCACTTCATGGAAAATGTTTAAATGGTGATATGAATAAACTCTTTTTTATATCACCTATTAGAGTGCTTTCACCTACGTCACAAGCCACACCCCTTTTGATTGGCAAAAATTGGTGTTGTACGCTAGCTAGTGCAGCTAGCAGAGAAACCTCCTAAGACACACGTAACTGTTGCAATAAAACACTGTTGATTTTTGCCCAGCAGTGGGCATAGCTTACCAATTATGACATATTGTGAAAGCACTCTACAAAGTGTTTTCACATCACATTTTAATTCCTTAGCTATGCCCACTGCCAGGCTAAAAAGTAATAGTCATCATGTACATAATTTTCATCTACTTCTCAGCTACCAATATGTACCATACTACAGTTGATGTCCAGCAGTCAAGAGGTGGGGTGGATATTCTATTAACCTTGGACCTGAGACCTTAGTTGATAATGTTTCTTACTTATGGGATAGCACATTCCACCAAGCATGTCTATTGCCCAGAAATTGAAACAAAATGCCTGTTATGATGCAGGTAAGTGCCCTTTTGTTCCTTACATTAGAATCTTTTAACCTAGCTAAATAATTGAGCTAGAAATGCAAACCATTAATAAAGCCAACTTTAAAACTGAGAGAACTCACTTTGATGAATCCCATTGTTGTTACATTAAAAGAAAATGTTCTTTAATTGGAATATAATGATAGAAAAATTGAAATAAAAAAAAGTAGGACTTATTTCTATATTGGACATTTGTAAGAGATCATCAGACAGTCTGTGACATTAATTTTACAAAAATTATGTAAACAGAAAGGCAGTTCAACCTTTCCCAGACAAATTGAAGCCATATCTGGTGGGAAATATTTGTTCTGAAGTTTTAATGCCAAACCTGATCCGTCCCAGGCAAAAAATACACCTTACGAACAAAAGTATTGACACATTAGTCAACAAGATGGGACAAGGGAACGAATTTGAAAAAAGATCTTAAAAAGAGGTCAATAGATTCCATGAAGGGAATGCCAACTTGCTAAAAATACACAAATGAATCAATTTTACTGCCCCCCCAAGAAAGAGAGGTACTGGGATGGTCCTTCTTTCAAATCTAACATATTCGTTAAGCATCCTTTTTACAATCCGTTTTTAATCACAGGTTTAGGCAACCTATCTTGACACCTTTTAAGAGGACTTAAAAAAAATCTGTCTTTCCTCACACTGTGCATTATTCCAATGTGTCTGACTTTCCCTTCCCTTTCACTGTAGCAAGAGTTGCTCTCCCCTCCACAAAGGGTCTGAAATGCATCATCATATTTAAAGTGCTCTCATTGGCATAACACAATATTCATGAAGATTTTAAGATTGAAAATAAAGTTAACTTTTCAAAAAGTGGCTGCTACTTTATCTAACATGTTTATTTATTTTAATGGAAAACAAGCCAGAGAGCCATAACGGGAAAAAAAGACCGAGGCTGGATGGCTTACATCAATGGGTCAGAAACTGAGCCATCAAATCTTATCTAAGTTCATTAATTTAACTGCAGAGATATACCAAAGTGGAGGTGATATCAACTATCAATTCCCAAGGATCTTGTACCATAGGTACAGGCCTTGAATTTTCAGACGTGTAAATGTGATCGCACACCGCCACTCACCTCAAATAACTGTTAAGGGTGTAAATTTTTGTATACCTAAATGAAGAATGTCAGTTCATATAAATCATTGAACAGCACCCCTAGTACACTCATTAACTTGATAAGGAGTTTGATTTGTTGCACACCTTAATTTTAAACTCAAGGCCTGTATGTACAACAACACTCCCAGTAAATGAGTCTTAACAATTGTAAATAGGAAGTATGATACTTTCATAAATCTTAATATCCAATTTTGAAATTTAAACACATGGTCCCTTAATGTTCTAAAATATCCAAGATAAAAAATTTGTATCATACATTTACTTTCAAGCCTTTCCATGACTCAAGGCATTTTTAACAAATTCCATGACTTTGCTTGGCCAGTAAGTTTTTATTTAAGGCTGTTGACAAACTACCATTTTGACCTGTTTGTTTTTTATTTTTCAAAAAAGCCCCATCATTTTCTTATATTTGTAGAGCATGTCAGCTGATATATTATTGCAATACCTACTGAAGGGAATACAGGCCTGTATTGAAGGAAAGTTCTCACCTTGTCACACCCCACCAATCGCAGAATCTGTTAGTTCATGTATGTACTTCAAAAATCTCTGGGAACCAATCAAACATTGTGCCAAAATCCCTTAAGTGCCTTTACCACAGGTATGTAGGGTAACATAATGTAAATGGGAGGTAAGGAGGGTCGTGTAGATTTCAAAGTTTTAGCAAATTGCATTCACAACTAAATCTTGGTAGAAAAAAATTACTCTCTCTAAATGACCCCGCCAAAATAGCAGAGCTATTTTAGGAATTACTTTTGTTGCAAAGATACTAACAAGTGGAAGCCTGCTTCCTTTGCACTTGTATGCAACAAGTAATAGAAACCAATATTAGTTGTCTGTGCTGCAAGAGCTGCTTGGCAGGTGAAGTGTTCCAGAAATTCTCAGTTACACACAACAGGATACATAGATATGGTAACACAGATAAAAAACCAAAAAGGGAAACAGATTCATTAATTTCTTCCCTGTTATGCCTCTCATGAGGAAAATGAAATTTATCTAACAAGAATGCTGAAGGAGGTTTGAGTCCTTGCAACAAATTATCATGATGGTCATAGACTGAAAGACAAGTGAATTGGTTTAAATTTTGAACAGAATTGCTTCCTTATGGTGTTGTAATGTCTACTAACAAGGAGTCATATGCCCACACAAAGCCCATACATCTGAATGTTGGTTCACCTACCCCTTAACCCCCACGCCACCCATCTGTCCCCATAGTTCATTTCTCCATCTATTAATGTCTCATGCATCCTTATTTCTCATCCTCTAACTTTTACAATTCACCACTTGCATGAACCTCCTTGTATTAAGGCAATGTTTGGAATATATGACTCAATCTGACCCTCCAGATTGATGTGATATCAGGCTGTCTCATGCCATCCACTTCAAATAACTACTCCAAATGACACTCAAATTTTCACATTATTTCAGTGAAATGGCTGATGAGCTGAACACCATCTGGCCACATCTTAAGTCACTCCAAGGAATTTACAGCATCTTACACCAGACATAACATGGACTTATTTTGTAACATTCCAATGAAAAACATCAGGCTCAAATCCTTCATCATCCATGTTCTCACCTCTCACTCTAGAAAGGCAGTTGAGGCAGAAACAGTGATTGCACATCATTTTTCTCGTTGTGAAATTGAATATTTCAAAAAGACGAAATGGTTTTCGTCATTGAGCGCGGTGGTCTAACAAGAACTGGTATTGGTCCCCTAGTTTGAAGGCTAAATTTTCTATTAAGTCTCTTCTCTTCCATACATAGACACCAATAATACAACAAAAAGCTGTGCCTAGAACACGTCCTCTGAAATAACAAAAGAAAGAGGCATTTATGCAATTTGAATTGAAATTTTTTCCAAATTCATCATTAGCTATACTCATTGATGGCTGAATACTATCATGATTTGATTCTACTACATTCCTCCATCCATCCCCCTCATCCCCCCCCCCCCACCATACCCCATCCCTTCAGTTTATACAGTTTGTTCCTACTTCAATTTTTGTAAAATCAATTAAAGAAAAATGATGAAATTATGCAAGTCTCTCAGTGGTTATGAACTGCAGGAATCCCCACTTTCTGCCAAAAGATCATGTTCCAGGTAAGGGACATTGCACATAATGTGAATTCTTAATGTTCTTCATGATATTATCAAGAGTATGACAATAACTTATTTGCAACCTCTTTCTCTATGAATATGCACGCAAATTGTCTGAGAGCTGAGTATATCAAAATAAAATAATACATATACAATAAAAATTTAATGAAATGACTGATTTTTAGTCTTTGTTAAGTTATTACTATACTAAGAAATTAAGCCAAAATATTTTCTTAGTCTTTACATTAAAAAGCACAAATTTGGAATAAGAGGTTGGTAAAAAACAGACCAATTTATTTAAGTTTTTCAGTTAACAAATTCATTTGTAAAAAAATACTTGAAAAAGGACAAATGTCCCTGTGGCAAGCAGGAAACTCTCTTCAAAATGAGCATAGCAAAGAAATACATAACTGAAAGCATTTGGACTTTCAGTCAATTAAAACCTATTTTTTTTTTAAATTGTGCAACTGTTGCACACAACATTTTCATATTTTAAAGACAAAAAAATATCAATAGATACAGAAAGGCAGATAATTTACAATTTGCCAATAAAGTATCCTTCTTTTTAAAAAATAATGTTCCAAATGAAATGAATGCTGTTATTCGTTGGCCAAGAATGATTTGCTGTTCCAAACTTCAAATGATTTATATGATGCACTTAACTTTGTTCTTGTAACACAGGATATTTGAGGACACAAAGTTAGAGAGTTTACCAAATATGTTTCATAAACATTTTGAGTTTTTTTTAACTTTGTTGGTGCATTTTTAATGCAATATTTTCCTTTACATGCTAATATTTTGTCACACATGGGAGACAAAAAGAAACCGAAAATATGAAATCAAATAACCTTGTTGAAAGGAATGGTCCCAGAGTGTTACTTATAGTGGAAACAAAAACAAGTATAACAGCTAAAATGGCAACGACTACATTGGCAAGCTTGGTGAGCAGAACTCTAGGACTGGCACTACCATAGTCTTCCAGTGCTAAAACTTGTTGGTCTTGTTGGCCAGCCTCTAATTTAGAAACCTGCAAAAAAAAAATAGTTGCATAAGAAAGTATTAGGTTAATTCATAACAACATGAGGTTTTCCTCCAATGTTAGAATTTTTCATCGAATTGGAAATTTTTGAAATGCATCCAGAAAAACCTTGATTGGTCAGTCACATTTTACAATGATGATTGGTTAGATATGAAAGAATCAACAGACAAGTATAGCCTACCACATTTATTGCATGCATATCCTGCATTAAACTTTTGAGCACAAAGGGAATTTCAAAAACCAAACTTTTTTCCAAGAGCTTGAGGAACAGATGGGGCAGGGGTGGGATGGGGCACACTCACATTGAGCCCCCTCTTGGAACCAAGACTGACATTACGTGAAATAGTCCTTACTAAAAATGCCTACCACTAAACAGCCTAAAACACAACTTTTCGGCTGTTAAGTAAGGCTTTAATTTGAAGTTCATACCTACAGTTTATGGCCAGTCCAACCGAAAACTCAGTAAAAATATGATAAAACCCAGTAAGCATTGGAGTGACTATAAAATTTACTGTAGATGTAAACATCAATTAAAAACTGACTTACCATGTGAAAGTCAGGTTTTAGACTGTTTAATGGTGGTCAGTTTTGGTAAGGGCTATTTTACGTAATGGACAATTGCCGCCTTTTTGACTCAACTGACCATAATCAGGCAGCAGGGTAGGCAGGGGACACAACAGTCACATTTGTCAAGCAATAGGAACTTGGAAACATAGTTCTATTCAAGTGTTAAAATTTGATGGACAGTTGCCTTGGTACCTATTGATAGGTACTACTGACCTTCCCCTTACTGATTTGACAGCCAAGAATGATTGCATTTGATAAAACATAATTTGATCTAAGGTTTGTTGTGGACAGGTTTTAAGCTCTGCTCAAAAATGGCTGACAATGATAGTTGCATTAAATTTGTTCCTTTGTATTCTTAAGAATTCGTGACATTGTCTGCCAAAGGCATTGTCTAAACCCTAAATTATTTTCTTCAGTTTTGACACATTTTAGAGAACCTTTTAAACACTTCCAAAAAGTATGTTGTGATAAAATGCTCCAAAGAAATCAAGAGAAATTAATTGGTTGTGACCAGTAAAGAATAGAGATGAAGGGTGTTTCTTCTCACTGGCATGTTAACGGTGCATCACTGATTCTAACTGATCTCTACAATAACAAAAGAATTTGGGAAGAAGAGCAAGATTACCATCTGTAAAAACATTGCCCCAAAGAGTCTACAGCAAATTGTGTCTCCTTCCCAACAGCTCCCTATTTTAACTAATTCGTAAAAAAAAGGAGGTCACATAGGGTTTTACATCTTAACTTAAAACCCTGTAGGTTAATGTAGCATTTTGCTTTTTATACAGTTGAGGGGCACTGCATTGTGTTCCATCCTTCTCCATTGTTTATGAGGAGCACCACAATGATGGCAGTAAATTCTATCATTTTAAAGTCTTTGGCATGCCTGAACCTGGAAATTGAACCTCATGTGTAAGATGGAGATGCCATACCACTAGACCAACAATGCAATTGAGTGGAAAATAACTTTATTTGAATCAAATTTATTCACCAAGACTTTCAAGAGACTATGCTCCACAATATTTCAACCGTGGACGACTTCATTAAATGTTAACCACCTACCCTTGCAACATTGCTTTCTAAATGTTCCTGTAATTCTCGTAACCTCTCCTCTGCCCGATAATCCAATCTCTCTTCCACAGCCACCACCTCCTGCTGAACGTTATTAATGGTATGCTGGTGAAGATCCGTCAGGTCTGTCAGCTGTTCTTGCAATCTTTCCGACTTATAACGTTCTTCTTGTATAAGTTGAATAAAATACTGGTACTGTTGCTGGATTTGTGACTGCAAATATTCAAACCACGAAATAATTCTTGAAATTATATTCTGAGAAAACTTTATCATTGAAATGGAAAGATGTGACATATTTAAGACATAATTCCTAAAATACTTTTTCATGAAATTTCACGGCAATTGTTGCTTTTATTGGCACAGGTACAACTAACAGTGGATGGGGCTCTGGAAAACCTTTGGATTAATCAAGAACTCTAAAACCATGTCATTAAGGCTTGACAAGGACAAGAATTTCCCTTTTTTCCATAAGTGTTCTAAATGCAAAGTTTTCTTCTTGCTCTTGCACCAATGTACCCACCTTTACATCTCACTTTAAAATAAAGAAGTACATTTCTACTGGCCAGAAGAGGTGGGGATTCTTGTCTATACATCCCCAGCAGCACAGACAGATTTGCTGAGCAACATCAAAGTGAGAAATGTAACTTGAACAATGTGCAAGCAAGAAGACCAAATTTCTTTTCAAAACAACAAGTTATGGAACCCTAACAGCACAACTTTAAGAAGTTTTTGAAGTAGTTTAACTTGAACTCTTTTTTTTTAGATTCTACAACAATTCCCATAAGAGTCACAGTGCTCCTTTCCCTATGAAATAAAATATGTCTACATTTTCAAATAACCTCTCTTACATTGAGAAAGGAAACTACTGGCACTTTTCATAAATTGTGCCTCCTGAATTTGAGAAAAACCTAAGACATTTTCATACTTCCTTACAAGGAAGCTATTCAAATATGACCAAAAACAAGACAAAATCCCACTTGAGCAGCTTGTATCTTACAAAAGTAAAGAGCTGTACTGAAGTATAAATCCCTAATAAGTCAGTCTTTAACACATAGCAAAGAACCAGTGTTGAAAAATAGGATTCTGGGATAAAACGAATCATCAATGCCAAAGCCAAATGGTTTCAGTTGTGACATGGAAAAATATCAAAGTTTGGTTCATTTAGATGAGGAGTTATGCTCCAAATTCCCAAAACTCCCTGGTTTGGGAATCTAAAAGCCACTGTGCTATTAAAGCTTGCCAGGGACTTACCGAGGGTAAGTGGGGATTACAAAGTGTAAATAGGAGGTAAGAAGTGGTTAAGTAGATTTTAATAATCCTCTGTTTTAATCTAGCAATGCCCACTTCCATTTTTCCAGTTGTGGAGTCAGTGGATTGTTATCCCTACTACACATCAACAACAATCCATAGATGGTATTTGCTCCCTGGTGGTAATCTTTTGTGATCAAGGCACAGATTGACAAAATGATTGTCGTATCATCCCAAAGAATATTTGAACCATTATTAAAGATGATCATCACATCCAATTAGTCCCAAAGACCATCAGTCCAACAGTATTACGTCCTATTGGTCTAACAGAACCAAGGTACCTACAACACATCATTGTCTTTGCTCCTACAGTGAGCCTGAATGACACAGGGTGTATATCTACACACTCGCTATGGGACTGGTAGGCTGGGAGAACAATAAATAACTAGGCCTGTTGGCTGTTATGTCATTAACTGTAGGACCACTGATGGCTTATGGGATGTGACCCCCAGTGATGGGCTGTAAGGTCCATCAGTAGGCTGTGTGGGACCATCAATGGACAGTAATGCAATAAAGCTGAAGAGCAGACTCTTAGGATCACCAATAGGCTGTGATACCATTAATTCTATGATCACTGATGGGCTGTGAAAATCACAGATAGGCTGTTATACTATTAACATGAAGATCAACCAGTGAGCTGTTGAGCCAATAGCATACTATAGTATCATGAATGGGTTGTGTTGCCAATAGCACACTATAGTATCATGAATGGGTTGTGTTGCCAATAGCACACTATAGTATCATGAATGGGTTGTGTTGCCAATAGCACACTATAGTATCATGAATGGGTTGTGTTGCCAATAGCACACTATAGTATCATGAATGGGTTGTGTTGCCAATAGCACACTATAGTATCATGAATGGGTTGTGTTGCCAATAAGTTGAAGGACAACTGTTGGGCTTCACTTCCATATAATGCCAAAGCCTCCTTTACGGTGCAAGTAAACCAGCTAACATCACTTGTTGGCATTGGTTGGCATGGTGCATGCGCAAGAACACGTGTGTATGTTATGTGTTGCATGTGTTCATGTTTGCTCAATTGCATTCAGAAAGGTGAAATGGAATCTACCTTTCCTTGTGATGACAGTGTCAGTGCGTCCTATGAACTCTTTTGTTTTGTAAACAATCACCAAGAAGTGAATTGAATTTTTATGAAATACCTGTAAATCTTCTACTGATTGTTGTAACCTGACTTGATTTTCATTCATCTCCCTGACAGTTTCTTGGAGGTGGTTGACAGTGCTTGCAAGAGGATGCTCAAACCTCTGGTTAAGCTCTTCCTGTGACTGTGATAGTACACCATTGGCTACTGACTCGGATGTAACACTTACAGACTCCTCTTCACTTCCCCCTGATGTTGGTCTGAGAAGATAGTATTAATAGACATGTGTTATACAGAAATGTTTTTACTTAAAAGTTGAATTAGAACAAACTGCTATCATCATTGATAGATGGCCTTTAATCCTTAACTTTAATCCTCGTCTTTGTTACTGTTAACTTCAATGGGTCAAGTCTACCTCCTTTGGCAGTGGGCAACACCAGGTGGTTTAGAGTTGGGGCATAAAATTCCAACAAATAAAATCAATTTAAATCAAATCAAATCCTGTCTACTTTTAATATTTCATATCTATCGTTGGAAACATCACAACTGATACTTGTAAAAGACTTGTTGGGGTAGGCAATTTGGTTGAGAAGTGCATTACAGGATTTTAAAATTGACACTTCACACATCAAGTCAAGAACAAAAATTTCGAAATAAATAAATTTAAGCTGCAACATTTGAAATAAGCCAAATAATCTGCAAACACAGCTCTCCCAAAAGTCAATTCATGAATATTTTAATTGGCATCAGTTCAGACCTTTCCTTTCAGTTGTCTTGCTCACTAAGCAACCAACTCTTGAGAGGTCTTGCCATTTCTTGAGACCTCAACAAGGTCACCTAGTGACCATGCTTTGCAGCTGGTCCCAAGAAATCGCAAGAGGTAATGTTTAACCACTTTGTGGGAAGTTTGCTTTAAAGAGTGAAAAAGCTGGAAAGTTCATTTTATGTATCTTTTCATATCATTCAGTTTATTACAAAAGATCTACACCAACTGGAGTATACACAGTAAAATATATCCTACCATTAAAATTTCCAGTATACTTACATTGACCTGTCTGGAACTGGTGCAAACCAATTACTTTTGGACTTGGACACTTCTGAATCTCCCTCTATACCTAAAGTGACAGCAACAAAATTTATTATTAACAAAATCAAACAACAAATCATTGACAATGTCAAATGGAAGGGAATGCTGAAAAAAGATAAATTTTCTCTGAATTAAAACTTCCATTCACAGAAATCCCTTAAGTTATGCCAAAGTAAATTTACCCAGGTACTGCAGTACTTTTGATTTCAAGTCACCATACAAACAGACTAGCTTGGCACCCTAAAAAGATTCACATTCATATAAAGTCACTGAATAAACCTCATAGCAGACTCATTTTGAGTACCCTTATACAGTTAGATGTAGTTTTATGGCTCAGTTTCTAACTAGTTGGTTCAAGTAGAGCCGACCACTGCCTTTTTTCCAGTTGTGGCTCCCTACTCCACTGCTTATGCTGAGCACCAAGCAAAATGGCATTTATAGGTTAGGTTCCAGTTTAAAGCCTCTGGTGTGATCCAGCCAGGACTCAAACTCCCGAACTATGGAACTCAAGTCTGATGTTCTAACCCCTTGACCATGTAGAGGGTCAGTACCCTTACTGTAAAGTCACCCAGTACCCTCAAAGTAGACTCACTTAGCATCACTGGAACTAACAGCAACTCTACTACTTTCAACACATTAGATAGTACACAAACTCGATTTCCCTCTACTTCCCTAAATGGAACCAAATTCCCAAAACTTGAAAACACTGCTCATTGCCATTCAGAGATCTTAAGCATAAATTAAAAGAGAATTAATACTTCCTCTTACCCATCGTATCTATATTGTCAGCACTTCCAAATTTATTCTTGAAACTTTTGGCAATTTCTTTTGGCTTTGACACAACAGCACTACATCCAAAAACATGAAAAAGAAAGAGAAGGACAAAAAGTAATTTATTAAATGCAGAAGTTTAGAAAAAAGGGGGTATTCTGCAACTCTAATATTCATGTTTGATACTGTAACTGTCCCTCAAATTTTCTTCTTTTTTTTGGATGCTGAAAAATATCAAGACAAGCAGTTTCAAGTCTTTCTTTTCTTTTGGCTTCCGGTCATCCAAAATTCCTTAAATAGCATTTTATAACATGTGATGATGGAAAATGTGGTGAAAAGGTAATCTTCACCAATCATGGTGGTAGTTAGGGTAATACTTCCATGAACCAGCAATGTTCACTGTTTGTTACACTTTCCATTTTCCAAATACCAATTACAAAGGATTATGGGATTGATTTTTGGTACACATCTTTTTATCATTGTCATTTTAATGTGGCCTTAATTGACTTACACCATAACAATGTCCCACAATTCTTAATAATTATTGCTTGGAAATCTATGGAACAAAACAATATTTTCCTTTTCCTACAAATTTTTGGGACCCTCTCCTCTTATTTACTGATTTTCACTTTATGCTCCAGATTAGTTTTTTTCCTTTTATTCCTTTCAAATGACGAATAAAAATATCTTATCCAGCTATCCTTTTGCTTAAGCTTCCTATGCAAATGTTTAAACAAAATCAATACTCACAATTTCAGTATATGCATTGGTAATACTAAACTACTTTGCAAAATTCTTGTAAAATTTACAAACAGCAAAGAAATAACATCAATACTGCTTGTAAAAAAAACAGCATACCAAAAGATCTTACAAAAAAGTTTTGAATCAAAGCATGCAGCTTTCTGTTATAAAGAAAAACCCCTGTGCTACTCATGATATCACTACTTAAAATTTTTCATTTTTTTTTATCTAAAGAAAGTGCAATTATGAAGATTAAATGAAACACTTCAGTTATAACAGCTTTGTTATTTCATTAGCAGAAAAAGTAAGTCTTAAATAAAAATTTGGGGGAAAACCCTTTAAGTTGTATCCCACCAACTTCCAGGTGGATGTATTCATGAGCCACTATACTTACCACTTCAACATCTAAATTGCATAAGCCAGTGTTGTTATTGAGTCACAATCTAGTGACTCGAGTCACCAGTTTTCAAACTTTTAAGTGACCCAAGTCAAGTTGACTCGAGTCACTGTACTATTTCAATGGGGAAATTACTCCTGTATTCTATCGAATCACTATCATTTTGAGAGAAAGTTACTCAAGTAGTGACTTGTTACAACTTATGCTCATGCAGCTTAGATGTAGCAAGGGGTAGGTATATATCAGCGATGTGAATTTGACATACTGGATAATATGCTGCAAAGACTAAACAACTTACAGTTTTTTTTAATATTTCTTTGTAAAACTCCATCTTCTTGTATTACCCAAGTAAATATTTAAAGGCCCAATTCTCACCCCAAACAGTTTGAATTCTACAGATAAAATCTCACTTTATTGCTTCAGGGCAGGTAAACAAGACCCCAATGTGTAATCACAACACTCTCAGTACAGTATATGCTGTGCAATATGATCTACGGTACTCCTGACTTTTTTAAACTTGCCGTCAATCAAAGAGCTATGTCAATTGAGAATTTAACGAAAAAATTGAAGTTTGGGGTGAGATTTGATGTCCTTTAAGCTAATACAAAGTTGTGGTCAAAAATGGGCAATCACCAACAATTATAGGAATGCCTCCAAGATTTATAAAACAGGTGTTTGGGTGCCTTTGGGGGGGGGGGATAAAGTTATCTTTAAATTTTTTCATCTCATACACATGTGGCTATTTGGTAATCAGATGACAGATTTTCCTTGGCCCACTGCTTTGCTTTAGTCCCCCGAGTTAGTTAGTTAGATGGAGGTTTACAGCACAGTTTCCAATCTATTGGTTCAAGTCAAGCCAGAGATTAACAATTCTTTGGTTTTTCTAATTTCATGCCCTGCATAACGCTTGTTTATTTATTTATTTTTGATTAAATTAATGCTAGACTACAGATGAAGAACAAGTAAAATATAAAGCTACAATAGCCAGAAAAGAGGAAACTTAAATACTGAAATGAAAATTGTTATTAAACTTGAATATTGTTATCTAGCATTGTTATGTTTTCTTCTGCAGTAATGTATTGCATTGCCTCACTTCAGTGAATTTTCACAGAGAAGTATTGATTCAACTTTAGATGACCTAAAATTGTTAGGATTTTCTTTTTTTTTTTCATTTACTGCATTCAATACTGCAACATATGTTACAATAAAGCTGCCAAAAATGAAAAAAAAAAAACCACAAACCTATATAAGTTTGCAATGAAATAAAATCTAAAAGGAAAATTTTTACAAATTGCACTACATCATAAGGGGCATAGCCTGAGCCATATACCAAAGGGAAGCAGATCAAACACTGCCTACATGAAGTGCCACCAACACTTAACACACTATATACAATTTGGAAAATCTGAGGGGGGGGGATGGCCCCTTGCCGCCTCCCCAGCACGCTTCATCCCTCATCTTCTTCACCACACACAGCATGCTAGTGCAAATAAAGAGCTTGTGTAAAAACAAAACTGTATAGACATGCACCCACCAACACAGAGAAAGCAGAATATTCAATGATCTGGCAGCACCTTGGATGGGAACTGCCAAAAAACCCAATGGATCTACAGTAAAAACATACTTAATTACTGTAAGCCCTATAGTGCATCCTTCTTCACAAAACCACATTTTCCTGACTGAAGGACACAAGGGCTGTATTTGACTAATGGGATTTAATGGAATTTAACAGGTTGAAATACTGTCCTACATGACTGTTAGATCTTTCAGCTGCAGGACTTATGAGCTGTGGGATTGATGGGTGGTATGACTGTAGGGCTGTAATTCATTGGTTAGATGAGATTTAATGACAGACCAAGACGAATGTGTTATATAGTGTCAGTCCACTCAATGAAAAGTTCAAAGTTTAAATTTATGTTCCAGTATGGTCCAAGTTCAAAATTGATTTCCCTTTGTTCACCTCTTATGACAGGTGGGAAATACTGAGGGCATATTCTACAACCCCTTGCCCACAAAGGGCTGTAGTGCTGTAAAACAATTTTCTCATAATTTCTTAACTGCAGTCAATTTTATACAGGCCTTGAATTTTGAGCCATGTGAGTGCAATGATTCACCATCACTCACCTCAAATCACTGTGTGATCTTTTCCACACTAAGATGAAGAATGGGAGCACTTAGATGAAGAATGGGAGCATATAAATCTATGAAAGTTTAATAAAACACCACAACTACCACTCTCTTTAATTTACTGAGAAGTGTGATTGTTAGTACACTTAGAGAATCTAAACCTCAAATCCTGCACTAACCTAGTTACATTTGATAATAATTTTTAAATTTCCTTGAACAAGACCAGTTTCCCAATTTTGGCGACTTCAAGAACAAATTATGTCGCATATACCTACACATACATGAAACACTACCACCATCACTGGTTATTCCAACATCTCCAACAACTTGACACCATATTAAAACCTTTACATCTTTTTCAATCTGACACTACACTACACAGCACATTTGTGTTGTTTGTATGTCTATAAATCCCATCTATCTAACCCATGGATAGTCCTACCTTCTGGTTGGAGTTAAACTTTTGTGTCCTTCAAGGGAATAAGCTCCTAGCATTTGGTTTCACACTTCAGCTATTCACAATAGAGTTTAAAGAATTTGGAATAAAAAAACCCAGTCAAACAAGAGGATACATTTTTGATACAGCAGGTCCTTTCAAGTCCATGCAGAACACATAAATCTAAACTAGAAACAAAACAGTGCACATAACACTTTTTCACAGTATTCTGTGACAATTTCACAAAAATACCATAAAGAGATATCCCTATTTTTTACATTTTCTTTTCTTGTTCAGTATAGCAGTAGTTGAGGGAAGTCATGCAGTGGTGTTACCAGAGGGGGGAAGGGGAAGAAAGTCTTCCAATCAAGCACCTTGTCCCCACCCCAAACTGAAATTCAAAGGTAAAAAAAATCATTGGGAAAAGAGTGTTTACAACATAAACTTAAAAATCAATCCTTAAAAGTATGGACACTTTAAGTGTAAGGAGAGACTGAGAGGAGCAATTTCTAGCAACCTGAGAGGCAGTTTAGCCCTACAACCTGATGATTAGAAACAATTATGGCAGAGAAATGTAAAATGCCACTATAAAAGGAAACTAACGATTTCCTAAGTTTTTCTAAGAAGAAACAGTTTTGACATTAATTAATATGATGACCTCCCATACAAGCTCATTTCCAAAGACTTTAGTTGCATTTCAGTCAATAGCATGGGTATATTTTAGCTGTTAATGTCTGAACATTTTACAATTTGCTCAGTTTTATCATTGAAGTGGCACTTTTATTGCAAACAGAAGATTAATGATTGCTTAAATTCAAATTACAAGCATGGGAAATGGCATTTCCTGCTGTCCCATTGATTGTCATTTTTCAAAGTCTGCACCAACCAATGGTGGCACTTTGCTTTGATAGTGTTTTTTCTGCTTTCCACACCAATTAAACACTTAAGCCCTCAGCACACACACCCTCACCCCCCCCCCCCCCTTAAAATGAAAAAGTCTGATTATGCCACTGCTTTCAGTCCTAGTTTGGGAGGGCAAGACAAATCACAGACAAACTGTGAAACATCCTACTGAGAAGCTTAAGGTTATATATAAACTGAAGCTGAAACTGAAAAGAAATAAGCTTTGCTTTGTACATGGTAGGGGAATTGAGCATAGCATCACTCAGGTTTTAGACTGACATTTACACAAAGGCAGATATCTGACGTGTACTTATCCAGTCCAAGCAGAAGGTAAATTTCAGTAATTTTATACCATCAACTTTCTAAGATTCAAACAACAAGCTACAAGGAAGAGCCATAAATATATGCCACCCTTTCAGGCTTTTACTATGCTTTCAAAAGTGTATTTATAGCTGGAAAACAGCCAATAAAATGCAACAAGTTTTGATAAATTTACAGGGTCTATATACTGTACAAGGGAAAGACCACCAAGACAGCTGTAATTTAGAAAGGACTTCTCCTTCCCATCTGATCTATTAAAGCAAGTCAACAAAGCCTTCCACAAACAGAAAGTGAAATAAAAAGAAATGTAAGAAAAAAAGAAAATAAATTGTCCTTTCCTTTGGTAAGAGGTGGGTTTTCAAAATTTGCAGAACAGAAAAGGAAGAAACCACATAAACAATGCTAACAGCAAACTCAGAAGTTAAATGAAAGGGAAGTAACAAAGGAAACAAAGTGTACAAAAGCAGAGCCCAAAGAAATATTTCAAAAGATATCAATCAACAGGTCAGTGGTGTGGACGCCAAAAGAGGAAAAGTAACGTTATCACTTCATGCTTGACAGCAAATATTTGAAGATGCAAGCCATAACAATATGTCGCCCTCACCTGGCAGCGGTATGTGTAAATTCCTGCAAACCAGACAAACCTTCACCAATTTTATCTGCAACTCCACTAATAAAGGAAACAGGAGATTTGGCTACGTTAGTCAGCAGGATTAGTATAAAAGCAGATGGGGAAGGGGTGGGAAGGGGAAACATAACAGAATCATACATTTTCCCAATTGATATTTTTTTCACTTACATTGAAGTCCATACCACCAGCAACATATGTCCAATGTTTCAAACACTGTTAACCCTCTATCACGAATCCATTCTTTTATAAGCAATCCATAAAAACTATTTATTTTCAAAATAACAATTACAGGGAATTATGGGACAGATATATATACATGTCACTTTACTCTGGCAAAAATTGAAACCAACCAAAATGCTGTCTCACAATCCATTGTAACTTCTTTTTTGGGAAAGTGTCTATTCTGGGACTATAGAAAGGATGTGCCTTCATATTTTATAATATCTTCAACTTCTATTGGTCCCTTATGGTCATGTGACTGTGCATTATCCCATGGTAAAGTATTGGTAATGGATAAGCCCACTCATCTCAAGATGCACTCAATCTCCCCTCTTGTGCATTGCTGGCATTGATCCTGCATTATTCTGTACTAATGCACAGTCCTTGGTTGTTTCACCTTTAAATATTTATCAGTGACCATTATTTGGGGACAATGCCAACACTATTTCCTTTACCGTACATGCAAGCACCACAGACACTTGAATGAATACACTAGTTGAGTCTATTGGCCGTTAGGGTCACTGCAACCTAGACATTTGGTCTAAAGAAATGTGTGAGAAAATCTGAGAGGCTGGGAAGTTCCTTTCTGGAAAATGTAAGCATCTGGAGGAAAATTGACCCCTTTTGGTGAACAACATATTGAAAATCTGAAACAATTCCATGAATTTTTCAAAACCCTGGTGAAGAGATTAAAGTACAGTGACAGGACTTAACCATGACGGTACAATAAATGACAAGAAGGAGTGACTTGTGTGAGTCAGCTCTTCCTGCTACCAAGTTTGATGGAGACAATAAAGCCAGTCATTCATTAAAACTGAGATGGTATCAGCCTTAATTTTTAAGCATTGTCCACCATTTACAGGTAACACATATACCTTACCATCAGGGCTTTACCTGGTACAGCATTAGGATTCAAAATGCTATGTCAATATCAAAACCCTTTGGTTTCTTGCAGATGCTTGTTTCAGAACTTCTATGTTTTTTAAACTACTGACAGACTATTACATTAACGAAACAGTTTAAATGAGAAGGGAAATCCTTAGGTTTTCAAATGTATCCATATCATAGAACAAAAAAATAATAGTTTCTGTAGAATTTCACTCCCTGGGGGAGTAATGTGCCATTGAACTGATTTGTAAAATTCAGGTTAGTAAATCATGAATCTGAGCCATTTAAAGGTTTAAACACCAAAGCGGTGGAAGTATTAACAAATTGTATCTCCACCATATATATATATATATATATAAATATATATATATATATAAATATATATATATATATATATATATATATATATATATATATATAAATATATATATATATATAAATATAAAGAAACTAAACTGTGCAGTAATTCAAAACATTGGTAAGATTCAACTTGAAATGTGAAGTATACTGTACATGAATGACCTTTGAATGTATGGATATTATAACATAAGACAAAGGTACTGTAGTATAAAATATTGTAAGTAAAGTACGATATAATGTGAAAGGATACACTTTATAAATAGAACCATGCATGGATTTAATTGTATCTTAGGTGTGAGGGTGTTAGAAACATAGTAATAAGGGTCATGCATAAAAATTAGATGGATGAGAGTGGGGGAGGACTACACTTAAAGGACGATATGCATGCCTTAAATGTTAACCTTACGGAGAAACAGTGTACATAAGACAGGGAAAAGGTAAGAAAGGAAATACTCTGCTCTTTTATTCAAAGGTAATAGTGTACATTATCTCCCTTGAAAAGAATGCTTCCTTCAATTCTGTCCCCTGTCTTCCACCCCCTCTCTCTAGTCCCACACGTACCCCTTTTTTCAGCTGGAGAATAGTTTGGGTAAAAGAATAACATTTAACAATGAATATTTTGATATCTCTTTTAAAACATCTTGACATTTTCATTAGTTATTTGATCTGTATTGAAGGCATTATTATTTGTCCAAGTGACAGACATCCCCAGTTGAAGCAGGATGAACAATGCTCACTCAGGTTTTATTAGGGATTGTTTATGAAGCTATCAGTCAAATGTGTGTTAGTTGGAAGAAAGTTACTGAAGATAAATGTCTCTCCCAAAATTAAAGGAGGGGATGTCCTTCAAGACACTGCAGCCATGCATTTAGTTCTTTGCATAGCAAGAAAGCAGATGCATATGTCATCATGTCCAAGTAGCCAAGCTACAGCTCCCTCAGTAAAGCTGCAGTATCTATGCTTTGTTACCATAAACAACAGAACAGCAGACTCATTTAATCCTAATATAGCAATGTGTGCAGCAGCTATGCTTTCGACTCCCAAGTTGACTGCACGCTGTACAGACAGGATTGCAAATATCACGTGGCTTTATGATTTACACAAGTAGCATCTCACCATCTTCTTGACGACTCAGCTGGGCTGGGGGTTGCAGATTATGTCCATGTATTCCCCAACTGCTGTAAGGGGCACCTGAATGGGAATACTCTAAATGGATCTGAACTGTAACTGAAACCACACTTGAACTTAAACCATTTAAAACTTTACTTCACCTTAAAACTTTTCTATGAAGCTGGGAAACACACTTGTGTTGGTAAATCATAAAATACCATCATACTGAATATCATTTGCAGAGTAACTAGTTGAAAAACGAGTGATACCCTATGCTTGCATTCTTTCCTGCTTATATTTCTTTGCTTCATCAGCTTTGGGGAATTTAACACTGTAAATACAAAAAAATAATTTGCAGAAAATTCCAGGAGAGGTCCAATTTGCTCATCCCAAGGCCTGAAATAAAGCTGTGACCAAAAAGTCAAGTTTCATGCCTTCAATAACTGACAAATAACCCTTCAAACATATGACTGTGTGTCCATCTCCCCATACTGAGCTATGTATTATGTAACGTATACAGAGTATGTATGTACAGATATGTAAGTATTTGTATGGATGCCGCCATATTTGCCTTCACTATACCCCAAGAGAACACATACGTAAAATATCTCCTCTTCAGGCCTATTCCATGTCCAAAACATGATTACACACCATAGGTTTGGTGTAGGAGCACACAGGTGCTATGGTTTTGTGGTGAAACCATAAGTATATAGTAATGGTAAATTAAGTTTTCACAGTGAAACCATGAACTAGGAAAAACCCTATGAAGATGTAAACTACTGTAGTTTGTTCAAGCAGTCAAGCTGTAATTAGTAAGCTGCAGTAAGTTGTAATTTGTTAATTACACAAGAGCAATTAATCTACCCTGGACCTGCTCTATTACAGCACTACAGTTCTGTCCTCATTTTACTTCTGGATAATCTATGGGGAACAATACTACCACGGTAATAATAACACAAACATTGCAACAGCTTGAAGAGAGAGTTACAGAGAGTATACAGATATGAACATGCTGTACTTTGACCATTCACTTTATTCACCCCCATTCCCCCATTCCCCCACCCCCCTCCCTCTCCAGCCCACCTTTTTCCTCTCATTCCTTACATCTAATGGCCTTCTCTTAACCTATCTGTCCCTTGCAAGTATCAAAACTTTGAAAAGCTCCAGTTTTGTAAAAACATCTTTAATTTCAAAAGCTGCATCTCTGAGGCAGGAAAAGCGACACACTTCAAGAGAGAGCAGCCTTCCCTCAAGTTAATGCAAGAAGCGTCAATTTGCTCAAAGAAAAAAAAGATTGCAACAAACTAGTACAAGAGAAATGTTGCTGATTACTTCAGCCAAGTAAATGGATAAGATTTAATGATGCAAGAAGCCCTAATGAGTTTAAGAATTAATGATGCGATGCAAGATTCAGCTATGCCCAGAACATGAGACAGAAGTTATGCATGAAATCAATAGCTCTGTATGAGATAGCCTTACGTTTTCCGTTCTGAGGAGGAATTTCTTTTCAGTGAAGGTACTGGACTGGGTGTAGCATGTTTTATGAGACTAAAGAAAAGGAATAAAATAAAAGAGACCGGGATGGAATAAAATAATGCTCACATCAGAAAAAAGCAGATATGAAGAGCTCTGGGTGAAGGATAATGACCTAAATGTTTACAGCAAACAGCAGAGATAAAGGTTATATTTAAGAAATTAGAATCTCAAGGAACAAATGCAAATGAACTCAAATAATTCACTAAGCTCTCTGGCAAATTTGAAATGATTTCTTGTAATAAAGGTAATCTAGTTTGCTATCTTATTTTGTTTCCTACTAGGGTCAGGTAAACAGCCAATAATCAACATTCAATGCTGTTTAAAACTGAAGTTTTTCGTAGGCCTTTACTTGTGCTCTGACATGTTGTATACTGTGCCAATGTGTCATAGCTGTAATAATGTACTAAGCTGCTACATACTCTACATTACTCAAAATTTTAAAGGTGTAACACTTTTGCACAGTCTTAATTAATTATACCATATTGTTACTATGGTGATAAGAAGGGAGACATTCCATAAATTTTTTAAGTATCTCCAACCATTAAAATTAGTATTTTTATCTCACTGAGGCTATTAAAAAAGCTCCTCAAATGTTTACATACTTTGTAATTCTCCTCACCTCAGCAGATAAACAATTTTTTCATTTTCAGCAAACCTATAATTGGATGCCAGCCAATTATTTAAAAGAATTGCCAGACAAAATTGTAGTAGGATATCTATTTCTGTTAAGGTACAACCTTGACAATTTATCATACATCATTTCCTGCACAGGTAACGAACAGAGGGTGGTAGAATTTACCATCTTGGCAGGTTGACAACTAGGCTATATACGTACAGCACCATGTCACACTAGCAAAGCTGTAGCGCCCTCAGTGAAGCTGCAGCAGCTACAACCATGATTTTTTACTACAGACGAATCTGGACAGATTGTGATGGTCTGATTTTAGTCAGCCATCACTGGGGTCCATCACCTTTAATGTTTAAATTTCCTTCCTTGCCTGTTCTATGGATGTTTGTACACTGAAGTGTATCTTAATTTTCTCAACCTCACTGGATATGAGGATTTGAAATTCACGTAGACATTAAATGAAGATGATTAAAGGCTGATGGACCCCACTAATGGCTCCCTACAGTCACTAAAAACATGTGCTAATCAGATTTGTCTCTACATATCACAACTGCAAAGCCAGCTCAATTGTGTAAATGTGTGTAGCAACCAAACATGGCAACTGCAGCTTCCCTGAGACATCTGCAGCCTACAGTTCTGAAAATGGTATTTTTATTTGGTAACTTACAGTAAAGTACAGGAAGGGAAAAAGGAAAGGGCCAAACTGAGGTGTATTACAAATCCTCATCTATAATACGCATACAAAAATGCAAAATGTGTGCACATTCTGCTAACACATTTCAATATTTTAAAAGTTAGTTGGATGTTCATATACGAGTTTCAAGATGTTATATTTGTCAGCATATTTAAAATATTGGCTGTTTTTATAACAACAGCTCAGCATTTTTCAAAGGTAAAAGGAAATGCGTTGATATTTATATGCATGCATCCTGTACTTTCATGTGCTAGTTGAATATCAATATGAGGGTTAAAGGCTCTGCAATGGAAAGATAAACTGCACGTGATTTGCATAACTAGACAAATTTTCCATTTTATAGACCAATCCGGACAACAAGTGATGGTCTGATTTTAGTCGGCCATAACTGGGGTCTATCACCTTTTAATCTTTTAATTTCCTTGCTTACCTGTATTATGGATGGTTATACACTGAAATACCTCTTGATTCCCTCAATTTCACCATATATGAGGGTTTGAAATAACATTTTGACAATAAATGTAAGAAGTTTTAGGGATGATGGATCCCACTAATGGCTGCATACAGTCACTAAACACTAGCACTGATCAGCTTTGTCTATACCATCAAATAACCTACCTCAAAATCAGTCCATTGACCAACAGGGGTAACCAGCAGAGAGCATTCAATGCCTTTCACATGAATTTACCCCATCAAATGAAAGGAAAGAAATGCTAGATGCATAATGCCTTAAGTCGTAAATCAAAGCCCCTGGTTTGCACACATAGACTCTTACTTTTTGAAATACACTCTTGCTGATGGACCAGGGTAACAAGACACTGATTCATAAATGAGAAGTGAAATGAATGCATGGATTTTTTGCATATATTAAATTATACAAGTACCAAGATGTACTACAACGTGCCTTTAAATTACAAAAAGTTGGGATTTTTTAAAAAAATAAATCACTTACCCTGAGAAACCACTAATGCCTTCCTTGATATTATCTTTCACACCCCTGTAGAAATAAAAAAAATTCTTCATATGTGAAAAAACTAAACCAACACATAAAATGATGCACCAGTAATTCCTCAATTTGGAAGGTCAGTTTACTGTTGTACTTGTAAGTCTGTTAGGAAGTACTATAAAATTGTACATCCTTTTTTAGGTTACAAAAATTGTGTTGTTTTTAGTTCCAAAAATTGTGTTGTTTTCAGGTCCAAAAATTGTGTCCTTTTTCTTTCAAGTTAGGTGGAAAACTTCCAAATGTGGTCAAGAACAGATACAGTTAATAATGGATTACATTACAAAAGTCAAACACCAAATATGACCTTTTTAATAATAGCAGAAAAATTCAAATTAAACTAAATTGCTCCAACCACTTAAATAACCAGCTAACTATGGTTGTTATAAACCCTAATTTAACCTCCAATCAAAATCCCCATGTGGGTTGGGGCTACAGAACATGCCCATGGTGTTCCCTGCCTGTTGTAAAAGGTCACCGAAGGGGAGGACTTGACCCTGTGTGCATCTTATTTGAAACTAAACTTGAACTGTAATTGAACTTGACTTCCTCATCTCGCTGACATTATATGACACCTTGGTAATAATGTCCATCAAACTAGCTCCTTCAATCAAAATTTTCTGAACCATGAGAGCCACCATTTTGAAATTATATCTTTATCCAGATCACAAAAACATTCATAACAAAAACAACAGTCCATTGTGATGACATGCATCAGCATACCACAAAAGAAACCTTCCACTTTCTTAAGTCCCACTTTGAGACATAGCATAATTTCATTCACAATCACATGCTTGAAAAAGACCCCCTTATAGACCTAATGTATTATGACGTCACAATGCAAAAAGTATGCCCTCGTTAGGAGGAAGAACAAACCAAACATCAATAACTACAGACAACTGATCAAGGAAATAATTGGTTTCACCTAAGTCTGCTACAAATGTGAGGTAAATTCTAATGTCTTTGCTCAATTCCTCCATGTATGTTCTACACAAAGTTCAGTGGTGCTTCCACCTTTTTCATTGTTATTCCTCCAAGATCACGTCAGTGTGTGATTATAAGATCTTTACGAAATTTATCAGGCTTTCATGAATTCCAATTTCTGCTACAAAATTGTGACTCCTTGCCAAGAGTCCAGAAGCCACTCTTTTTTCTTTAAGAGGATAGTTAATTATCTAACCTGACAGTAAGTATGGGCAGTTGGGCACAGGAAACACATTTATAAGAGGTTAGGCAGTAACTACCAGTTAGATAAATGACTAAGCCCTAAGTCTGTAATTTCTTGGAGAATTTTCTGTGCTACCACTACACATACATGGAAGTCATACTTATGTATTTAATATTGTAAACAAGTTTGTTTGATACATTTTGAAGAATCTAGCTCATTGTTCTCATCAACTGTCTAGATTTCATAATTGGATTGAGAGCTAAAAGCAGGGCCTTAAGTAGGGGTACTCGCATGGATATGTTATTTTAGGTTGGAAAGAAGTCCATTTGAATCTAGCTTTTAGTGTTTCAGTTGGGCATATTTCTCAAAAGCTACCAAGTTCAAACATGATGTCCTTTTGTGTTATACATTATAAATGTTTCATTGTTTTTGGTTAGGAACGACCTATGGCCAATCTGGCCTTGAAAGGAAGTTTGATTGTAGGACACCAAAACCATTGCCAAAATATAAAGGCTGTGACCTTCGTGAACTTCCCTTTTTCCGAACACTGATCAGTTCAGCAGACATCAGCAGTAACATCTTTAAAATTAATGAAGTAAATTAGAGCTGATACTCTGCTCAGAGTGCATACTGGGAGTTTGGTCTAGTGACAGAGCCTCTGTCTCTCATCCAGGATATCCAGGTCTTTCTTCTCAGATAAAATCAGACCAAAGACTTTAGAAATAGAACCTACCACCATTGTGCATGATGCTCTGAAAAAGCAACAGAATCCAACAACTGGAAAAAGTCTTGTGGGGTCTGCCCACCGACTTCCTATACACATGAACAGAGCATGTAACATGTATGTCCTATCTGTAAATTGTCCCCACTGACTGGGACAAAAAAAGGTGCACCAAGATGGCCGCCCTGAAGCTATAATTTATATGATCTGACGACGACTCTGTAATATTTTAAACAAAAGTTTAACTTGAATCAGAAACAATATCACATTCCTACAATAAGTGTAGTGTTTTGGAAATTATCCTGCATTATTTCCAAAATACTTCAACTATCTTGAAAAATATGTTGATTTACTTGAGCAAGTCCTACCTCCCTTAAACCATAGCAGACGAACATCTTGGCGCACTTTTTCTCACACGGACAGTAGCAGCAATGTACCGTGTTGTATGCTCTGTCCATGTATAGGAAGTCCGTGGGTCGGCTAGATTAAATGGCAAGGGCTTTCCCAACAAAATTATTTTGACTAACAGCTAAATCTCACATTTTTTTTCTTTTTTTCTCTTTAAAGAATCTTTCACATTATTTTAGGACTTCAGTATTTTACATTCAAGATAAACAAAGCATTTACTCCTAGTTAATTTCATCAATGAAGAGAAAAACTGTCACATGACTCTCCAGAGCCAATCATGAAACAGACTAGTCTACCACACTATTTCAAGTCAGATAGACTGCATTTGCCCTTTAAATCAGATGGTTACAAGTTGAAGTGTAAAACCAAAACACACCAAACCAAACCAATTCAGAATGCAAACCAAATACAAAACACTATAATCACAGAAGTCTTGGACAATTTTTTAAAGGCATATCCTTGTAGCTTTTCATCTGGATACAAAACAATTCCAAAACCCTTTAGCAATAACCTATTCCTAACTCATTATATCTAACTTTTTTAGAGAGGGAACTTAAATTTGTATAAATGTACCTCCAGTTTTCATCAAGGTGACAGAACGTTACGTAATGGTGGCACAAATTCTCAAATCCTTCTAGCTTTTCTTAACAATTCAAATGTTTTTTGCCTTTGAAATACAATACTTTTTGAATGTTTGAATACATTTCCACATAGATGTCGCTAAAACTACACCATATGCAGGCTAGTACAATCATAAAGCTGTTATATATCCTATAGAGTCGCGTCCATATAAACAAACTCTAACTTACATCTATCAATATGCAAGAATGACATCACAAGTTTCCATAAAACAATCAATCTCTAAGAAAAAAGGAATTCTATTGAAAATACCTATCTTTTAATCACTACATGCTAGAGAGATGTAATTTTCACCTCCTAAATTAGAAACAAAACATTTTCTGCACTTTTTTAAGTCATTGAAATTTCCATCTAAAAATCCCTAAAATAAAATCATACATGACATTATCAAGACTAGAGTAATGCCTACCTTAGACCCTGTTGCATTCCCTGTAAGACTTCCATTGGTTTTTTGTGGAGGGCTCCATATTGCATAATTTCCTGTAGTTGTTTCTGATTAGTTTCTAACTTCTTCTGCAGATGAGCAATCTGTGCATTGGACTTCTGATTCTTCTTTTCAAACACCGTCTTGATCCTAGCGATTTGTTGTTTGTCAGCCTGTTCAGCCAGATTGAGATACTCAGCCACATTGTCTGCAAAGTAAACAAAACATAAGAAGGACTTACAAAGAACCACAAAGTTTCAAGAGGAAAAAATCCAAATTTTATGGAGCATGGTAACAAAGAGAAGTTGGCCTGACCAGAGAAGATGGTAAAGAACTAATATTCAGTGGATCAGAAGAGTTTTGTCAAAGAAATCATCAAAAGAAGTTTCTCAAAGAAATGTGGGCAATCAAGAGCTACTCTTCCCTCTATGAACTAGGAGATGCTGGCAGACAGACAAATAGAAAAGACTACTAGATTTGTTGAAAGATTGCTGAGTGGCCTGTGCTTAATTAAGGGCTTCCCTTGAGAGAATTGCAATTCCCTTTGGACTAGTAGTGCTTCTCAATGTGGGCACAACTGCCCCTACCCTTCAAAATGGGTACTAAAAGGATCCAAGGGGAAAATTTTGACACACATGTCATGTGTGACACACATGTGGGCACAAACAGTTGTTTGCTGTCATAGGGATCTTGTGTTACACCAACTCTTTGTGTTTTTCAATTTGTAATGAGGGCCCATGAAAATGTGACACTCTGTAACTGATATGACAGATAAAGCAGTGATTGACTTCCAAGGTCTGTTAAACAGGGCAACATTTTCCCCTTAATGGTTTAAAAACATTAAATTACATCAAAACCCAAGGGTTCATCGACTGACTGCTGAATGTAGTTTCCATACCTGTGAAATAAAATGTTAATTCCACCCATATTTTTTCTAAAATATTTCCAGTTACAAAAGCCTTTGAAAGAATTCTTTTGAAGGTTCTCTTCTTACTGTAGCTCTAGTTGCTGAACAAACTGATATGAAAAATGGTAGAACAGGTGCACACAGAACTGGTAGAACAAAAGCCAAGAAAAATACAAAAAAGAACAAAATGGAACACAAATTATCTTCTTAACCAAGATGATGAAACTTAGAAAATTAAACTTTCAATTTCAACTGTCCCTTTATCTTTCTATGACAGATATTAATGAAATTAATTTTTTTCTTCAAACAAACATGTCAAGAAACACACAAACAACTTTAGAGGGAGGATACGATATTTTAAACCCCCACCATCTCCCCCCCCCAACACTTTTTTTTTTATCAAAAAGTCTTTTATGTTTTAGTGATGCTTTCAACCTTGACAATATTTCTTCACAGCAAGAGAGATTGGAATAAATAAAATTTATTCATTCCATCTGTTGCCAAAATTTAAATTCATGCTGCGGATATTACAAACATTTCAGGTATTTATAAACATATCATCATGTGAGTTTTGTTTTACACCCTTATCAGATGAAGAGGATGTACTTCTAGGTAATTGCTTCCTTTTAAACTAGAAACTTCATGGTTCCATCCTGTTTTAATTCAGTTCATAAAACTTTTTAAAGTGATAACAACTTTTAGTTTACAACTTCAACCACTGAGTGGCCATGTTGCTATGGCAACATCAAGACATAATCACTTAAATACTTCTTTCTCATTTACACCTGGCAGTCTAACAAAAACAACTCAGATTAAATGATCTTGCAGAAAATAAAGGCTGCAACTGCTATTTGGAAAAAATTCAGAAGCTGTTCTGTTTATTCAGATCTTTTAAAGAAGTCCGAACATACTGTACAGTAGCTATAGTAAATATACCATACTCACACATGCCAACAGTGAAATCTCAGAAGATATTATATGTATTAAAAGATCAACTGCACCCAGCAAAAGGAGCAAAGAACTAACCTCCATAGGATCGATGACCCAGGTACCTAAACACCCTTCCCTCAAGATCAACAATACTTTGCAAAGCTATTGCTTGGCCATTCTTTCATTGTTTTAAGTAGAACTATATTTTGATCTATATTAGCATAGCTCTACTGTCCCTCAATCCTTTTGACATTACCTGTTCAATTTTTAATTCATCTTGAACGAAATCATGGTGCAACTCAATAAGTATCCAGATGACTCCAGTTGGGCTGGCCAGCATGCACACACTGTACACCTAGCAGTTGGACAATGTCACTGATACATTTCTACAGCTAGTTCATTCCCTTATGTAACACTGCACATGAGGGCAGGGATCAGAAGCTTAAGTCATAGTGTATCATAAATGTGACCAGTTTGTGTAGGAAAATGGCATAAGCAATAGGGAAAGAAGATACCAAATGTCTTTCCTCCCCCTCCCCCTCCTTAAATCCCCCTCTCTCTCTCTTCCCATCTTTTTCATCTGCTTTTCTAACTCTCCCTCCTTCCCAGCTCACTCCTCTGTGAAATTTGTAAACAAAAATGAATTACTTAAAGAAACTTTAATACACTATCCATTTGAAGTTTAAATGCTGAAAGGAAATGCTGATTTGTGTATATTATTCCACATTTTAACATGCCATATGGGAGCAAAGAACATATCTCTCCACCACCAATCCAACTTGACCAAAGAGACAAACTTGTGGTGATGAGCCCAGTAGCAATTCTATGGATGAACAGTGAGCCCCCTGCATGCAAGTGTCCTCACACAGCAAGGAGAGCTCTGTGTAATAGTCTAATTACTGAAGGGTAGGTAACTAGATGGCTGAGAACTCATATTGTGTAAACAGTGGACATAGGTAATTACAAAAATAGGCCTATATACTAACAATGCCTCCACTGGGAACTTGTTTCAAGCAGAATTGTGCCTTGAGGCAAAAATGGATCCAAATTACCGAAAATTCCAACTTTTTGGGGGTTTATTATGTAGTTAGGAAAGGGAATGTATTGCCATCTTAATATGACACAAGCATAGCTAATTTCAGAAACAAACCACAGGTAATTACAGAGGCTGACACCTTTTGAAAAGAGAGACTGAAATTTTCAGTGAGATGAACATTTTGTCCCTTTACAGTATGAAATAATATCTACCCACTCTTTGTGGGTTGAGCTAATAGTTTAAGTCAGATAATCAGTATGTTCTGTTTTGTGTTATCTCAGAAAAAAGAGCAGTTCTGCTTAAAATGGAAATAAGGACGAGTATGTCCAATGTAAATGTTCTTTTTCTGTTTTTCAGCAATGACTGCATCTTTCTCCAACAAAAATTTGCATAAATCTTTATTTAACCCTTTCTATAGGCCTGGTTTCCATAACTAACCATGGCTATATTGTATCGTTTTGCAAGGAAACCATAGCATTCAGCTGTATATGACATACCTAATTATAAATCTATGGTGTGCAATCCTGTTTTGGACGTGGAATAGGCTTGAAGAGGAGACAATTTACACATATGCATCCTCTTGGGGCATAGCAAGCACAAACGTATCAGCACCCATACAAAACACGTAGCATTTTGGGGAATGCATACGTACTGTGTATACGTAATATAATACATAGCTCAGTGTGGAGTGACGAACCCCCCCCTTCCCTAGCAAAAGGGTTAATGAATCGGACTTTACTTAAGCCTTGTAAAGTACAATTTCAAGCTAATTCATCTGTCTGTAGCTTTGAAGACCAAAAAAACATGTAAAATTGCTATGTAACACATCCTACCATTGGCTAAAAATTTAGGCCTTAAACCCTATCAATCAAACCAAACCGAGCAATGCCAGAATCCACATCGAAATTCTTGATCTGAAAAGAAAGGCTTTTCTTTGAATCGTGTAACTAATTTTCAACCACTTGTTAAATACACAACACCCTTTTGATTTTGAATAATACTAACCATCTTTGTTTTTCTGTTCCACTTTGATTAATTCTTTGGTCTTTTCAATTTTTCGCATATAATGATCTGCCAGCAGCTTTGTCTTCTGGGGGTCAATCTCCATAGATCCATCGTTTTCATCCATGTCTGAGCCATCATAGATGGCTGTGTTAACATTTTCACCCTGAAAAACAAAAACAGAAACAAATTTTACAGCAATCAAAAATAGTAAGAATTATATGGAAAATATGGGCCTAATACCAGCTTATTTTCACTCTCACCCCCAACAGGCATAACCCCTTCTCAACCCCCATAGTTCCATTCCATCTTTTATTTAGTATTTTTATTTCCACTTAAGGCAAAAAAGTCAGAAATCTACAGTTGCAATGGCCATCACAAGAACTGAAAGATGTATGAATTAAATCTAAAGACTAAAAGGATCTATCAACCATGAAAATTGCCCCCCCCCCCCCCATTCCTTCAATACCTTGTGCCATTTCACTTCCCAGTTATCCCTCGGCTCATACGAACAAATTCATTTTTACTCATCACAAGTAAATAATACTAACACTACTGCCTTACCTTTCTAATTGTGAAAGGATCTAATGGCAGGAACTACTGCACGTAAAGAAACTCCCACCCCCAAGCAATTCCGATCTCAACACACCTTCATCCTTACAGTTACAACTAATTTTCTGTCTTTCTTGAAATCAATAACGTACTGACACTTACCCTTGGACTCATACCAAAAAACCAACTGTTGATTTTCATTGCACGAAGAAAACCCCTTCCTCGGAGACCTAAATTCTTCAGCCTATCACAAAGCAATTACATGCTGATAATAACTTATCACCCAATGCTGGCACAAACAATAATGACTGGAATTTCTGAATGGTGGGTACTTTAGTCAGACTAAAGTTATACGCAATGCAGAAATTCAATCTTAAACAGGAAGACCTCAGTCGTAATACCTTCCTATTTACTTCAACTTTCAAGTTAACTCTGCAAAGTTTGCTTCCTTGAAAGTGGTGAGTTTCCTATTTACCTTCAGACACAGTTTTCATCAATGCCAACAAACTTTTACTCCAAAGTTCACATTTCAAATGCAGAAAGTAAGGTTTTTGTTCTCATCTAACCATGACAACTAAAAGTCCATAGAACACCCTTTTCAGTAATATTACAAGCAGAACATGATATTACCAAACAGAGGATAAGCTAGCTCATACATGTGCAGTTTTTCCTAAGGGATACACTTACTGTACCAGAGATTTGTACCTCAAAGTGTACATTCCTGAAACTTAGAACATGTTCTGATTACCCAGGAAAATACTGCACATAGGTTTCATGTGGGGAACACTTAGATGGTAAATTACAGTCACCTAAAATTAATTTGAAATGAAAGTACTTCAGCTAACTGATTTGATTTGAGTCTTAGTGCTCAGTCTCCCATCCTGACCCACCCCTTTACCCATACATCAGTGGTTGATTCCATGTAATAGAATAGGGTATTGTGATCATACAGTGACAATTGATATTCACTATAAGAATGTATCCTTGACCATGTCCACATTTGTGTAAGCATGGTGGATATTGATCTACCATGGAAGATCAAATTCTAATTGGAATGCTGATCAACAACACTCATTAAAGACCAACATCCGCAGAATTTGATCTACCTATCAGGGACTATCAGACTAAATGCACTAGATCAAAGTTTGCAATATGTGAATGCAATGGGTAAATTAAGTGATCCCAGATCTATGAGGTGTTTGTGTACCATGCAAGACAAAATGACCACCTGACTTCCAAACAATGATGACCTTTCTACGCTTGTGCGTTGCGCTCATATACCACACGCTCCCTCAAATCTATAGATGAAGTTTATCAACAGCCATGACACAATAAAATCATAACCCACTGCTATAAATCAAATGATAATGTGGCTTTTGACTCTTCCATAGTACTGCTTCTACTTCTTTTATGTCACACAACTTTTAAAGTGGGTGACATGATCACAGACAGGTATTTGAAAATACCAAGGCCAAAGTTGCGTTTAAACAGTCTGGTGGTAAGGGGAAAGAGGACATGGGAGGCTGCAGTCCTCCTCTCGGAGGGTGCCCTCCCTGGCTACTGTGCTATTAGTTTACCAGGGTTTAGTTGTGGGTAAGTGGGGATTACATAGGTATATAGGAGGTAAGAGAGGGGCAATGTAGATTCAAAAGTTCTCAATGATTCTGTTGCAGAATGATTTTCATTATCTTGCATTCATTTAAGGCAGTCATTCGTCACCCTAAACTACAGTTTCAGTATACATATATCAAAACTCTCAATTGGTAAAGCTCTTTGATTGGCATCACATTCACACAATGCATCATAGCTAAATTACACAGCATGGGCATTGAGAGTGTCTTGATTACACATTATGGACTTGTATGGCCACTGGGACAAGCCATGAAGCAATAAACAAGGATTGTGTCTGGATAAAGATGAATTTTAGATAAATGTGGGAGGGGCTTGAAGTAAGTAAGTTGGGAGAATTGGAACTGTTTGGGAAGATGAAAATATGCCTTTAAGTCTCTGATTTTAAAATATATCGGAGAGTTTGCCTAGCAATGCAGCACAATGCCTATACGTATCACATCCATGACAAGGGCAACAAATACAGTTTGTACGGTTAATCAAAATATTGGGTTCGCCCTGAACTAAACAGCAAATTTACTCTAAAGTTTTGGACAGTCTGGTAACACAGAACATCAACTCCAATTTATTAATCACATGCATGATGTCAGAATTTATTAACAGAGGATAATTTATTCAGTAAAATATCACATTTTGCTACACAAATTGGACAAATTGCTCTAAAAATGTGAAATTGTGTAGTAGATTTTTGTACATAAAATATATGGGTTTTTGGAAGATTTTGTGACAGAGGAGCCTATAGAAACAGCAATATTGCTATTCAAATTGTAAACCCTAAATTATTCATTATTAAAGGCATGTTCTGGTGGATTTTTGCCTTTGTCTTGTAAGAAAAGCAAAAATTTTCCACACCATGTCCTTCAAACCTTATCACAATACCATTTTCCTAACCCAAGATATCTCACTTTAAAGATTGGTTATTTTTGTTGAAAAAAAACGCTGCTTTTCAACAAAGCCACAAAAAGTTATGTAATGTGGGCACATTGCTTCAAATTCCTTTTGTTTTTCTTTATAATTGAACATCCTGTCTGTCCTTGAAATTTGATACTGTTGGAATGTTTGAATATCTTTTCCTGTAGATTTAGCATTACCCTTCACCATACTTGGCGTACAACCAACAATATTGCTTGATATTGCCTGCAGCGGCATCATTATTATAAATAAATTGAATGCAATGTAAAATTAATGTGCCACAATGACATCACAAATTTTCCATAATGCATCAAATCCCAAGAAAATTTTGCAATGCTTTAAAAATTTGTTTCTTCCGAATGCTATGGGCTATGAGGATGCCGTTTTCACCTTCTGAAAGAGAAAATTTTTCTGCTTATTTTGAAGTTAATGAATTTTGTCTCCAGAATATGCCTTTAATCTCAATTAAAACTCCAAACCTTAAAGGAATAATTACTGAAAGAAAAAAAAATCTATTCAATTATTCTTCACCATCTAGTTCCTTTCCTAAACACATACCACATCAGAATCATCATGAGCAGATCTATTGTCTAAATCTCTGCTGCTGGGTGTATTTCTCCTCGGCCTCCCTTCCTCACGGAAAGGTTCAGTGTCACTCCCATCTGACTTTGTTCTTGCTGCTTGAAGTTTACTAGAAGATGTCCTCCCTTCAGGTGTCTTTTTCCTACAAAAGAAGCATTTAGATGATTAATGAAAGCCACAAAATCTACCCCATACCCACCCCCTACAGTATAAAACTCTCTGGTTAAAGATATGTTCTCATACTTTTCCTAAATTACATGTGACTCTACTTTAGTTGAATAAGACCCTATTCTCTAGAATACTGATAGCAGTGAAGAAGAAAGTTGAGCCTAGTTACAGGGCTTCATTCTTCTGTGCTATCAATTTTCCAAGATCTTCAAAACTAACATTTGGTAGCGGTTACACTTGTGCATACTGTAGAAGTAACGAGAAGAAATGGACAACATACACAACACATAAACACAAACCCAGTCTGACTGTACAATGCTGGCAGACCTAAAAACCTACCCACACTACATTATCAGCAAAGAACAAGGAACTACAGCTTACAACACCAAAGAGACAATATTTTACCTAATTCACGAGAACTTCTAAAGAAGGCCAAGGATGAATCAGACTGCCATTTTAAGTTCAGCATCCTATGAAAAAGGCTTGTTCCAGAGTAATTATAGCTACCTTCCTACAGTATGGTAATGACAATACACTAAGCCACCTACACAGCTGAACTGGTACCATACAACCTGGTGGAGAAAAAACACCTTTCACATGATAGGTTCAATACCTCACCATTTGTCTTACTTTCCTGCAGGAATGACATACTAAAACTTACATGTTTGGTCTGGAACGGATCTGTTGCAGGACTCGATTGAAAGCACGGGGGCGCTCCGGCAGGTTGAGAATATCCTCTGCATAGGACACTGGGGGTCTATCTAGGGTGGAGGCCGGGCTTGAGTCAGCTGTCCCAGGGTCATGATCACGCTTTCTGTTGAACAATCCTTTGAACCCTAGAATCAAAAATAAGAAAAAAGAAGTCAGAAAAATAATAGTTTTATGTTCAGGGTTTATGACAATGTAGCTGTGATTGGTATGGTTAGAGTGGTTTGAGCATCCAGCTTGCAGCCAGGAGGTCTGAAGTTTGAATCCTGGACAGGTCATACCAAAGACTTCAAAAATGGCACATGTATACTGCCATTGTGATTGCTGCTCAGCAGAGGCAATGGAGCAGAGAAAACAAGCCAGTTGTGTCCAGTCCAATTGGTTACAAACTGCATGAGCTGTAAAATCTCACCTTACTAACTATAACTATTGCTGAGGCGAAAGGATGAAGACAGCTGCTGTTTACCACCGGGAAGGGGGCAGGGGTAAATTTTACCACATGATAGTAATGTCATGGCTCATTGGACACAGGTGCAGTAAATAGGATTAAAGCTGGATGTACGCAATAAAGACATTGTGAATTTGATCATGCCTACAGTGAAGGATAAACATACCGTGCATGGACATGAGATAGGGGCAGCTGCTTATTCTCTTTTCAGATATTCATTGGAACTTCATGGAGACTAAAAGTTATCTACTGACGTATGATTCCAAATATTGTGGACACTTATTACCAAAGGCAAACATCACATTACATCGATACAGTACTTGTCTGAGTAAAAGAAATGAGAAATCATGCCATTTCCTGTCTACTGACAAGAAATTTTATAAGCAGATGGAAAGAATCAAAAGAAACTAAGGGTTCCACTCACAGAATAAACCAACGGAACTATAGTATTTGCTTTCAATGCATTTTCCTGCTAATGCACAAACATATTGAGACATGGCCATTTGTCATCATGTTATGTTTACCCGAACACGTCAGTGATTTGCCCAGTCTGCAATTTTTAAGTGGTTCCTGCTAGTGCCTAGTAGTAAAGTCCAATTAATAGATATCCTGATGAAGATATCAACTGCACTGTTGCCATGGAAATGTCCTGGGTGTTCCCAAGAAATCACTACTTAATGCTTTTGACAACATCAACAAACCATCTTTTATAAACCATCATGCTTGGAAGTACAGACATGCCAGAGCACTTATGTAAAATTTAAAATTAAAAACATTGAACTTCAAATTGCAAAGTGGCATGTCCACATACTTCTGCAGGACTAATTTAAATTGGTGGCAGATGCTGTTACCATAACTTGCCAGCAAAGCTGGATCTTCTTACAATTATAACTGTAGTTGTAAATTTGACAACAATAAGTACTATATAGCAGTCTGTGTGAAGACAAGGAGTAGAGGTAGGGAGTACAGTAGGATGCTGTAAGCTGCAATGAAAATAGCCCCCCTTTACTGTACATGACTCATTAGATTAACTGTCTTGCAATGACTGTTCTTTCAAATACAATACTAGTGACTTTTTTTCAGATGAAATCCTGACCTCATTCTCCTGGACATGCATTAATCTCATTTGCCCATTATAGTGGTAGGTGTGAATTAACCCTTTACCATTGTTTGGGTCCTTTTGGACCCATACAGATAGCGTGGCTGTCACCCATCTTTACTGTTTCACACAGAGCTCGAAACTGCGAGTAGCTACCCGAAATTTGGGCCACAAAAATGAGAGAGACAATAGTTTAAGGTCACGGGGTCAATAGCCTACGGAAGCTGATGCGGGGTGTGCTACGTCGGCTTTTCCGCCCACTCCCGAGGTGCGCACACATGCCCTGATTGGAGCACAATGGTAATGGGTTAACAAAGGGAGAAAATGCTGCAGGTCAACCATGTACCTCGGGTATACAGTAAGTACAAGGATTCTCTCTCTCTCTGTGCTGTGCTGTGCTTGCTACAGTACCAGGGTACTGTAAGTGGTTCCAAGGTTAGTGGGAATTACAATGGTATATAAAAAAAAAAAAAATGTAGGAGAGGGGGGAGGCAATGTAGATTTGTGTTCCCGTAGTTCATGTCTCCTTGTGTAATCTTATTTTCCAATTTTTTTTTTTCATTCTCTACTGTACATAGTTACATATACTACAATTGGGTGGTAGGGCAAGAGAGAGAGAGAGGAGGCCTGGTAAATGTATTAAACCCTGCACTCCAACTTCCATCCTTCCATCTCCTCCCCCTGCTCTTCTTAACTGTTTATGATAACATGCTGTATTGATATTTTTTGTTAAGATCAAATGCGCTGCAGAAGCCATTGATAAGATAAAGAAAGTGAAAAACTGTTATGCAGCATACAGTTTCATCACCAGGCCATAAAATATCTTGGCAGCAGTTAGCTCTATTTTAAAGAGGATGGCACGACCCCAACACTCTTATACTAAAACATCAACAGTTCAATAAAATCTTGTATCTGTTTGTTCTCCGTATAGTAGAAGCATCTTTCATCTAATTTGGGATGCATAAACGTTAACTAAAATTTTGCATACATTTCACCCAGTCAGTTAACAAAAAAAAATATTGCCACATAAAGAGACAATCCATCAAAAATAAGGCAGGATACTATCAGGTAAAATATATTTTCATGACTACCTTTTCCCTTTAAAGTTTACACCATCCTGTAGTTTCTCAAAAATCACCACAGCACTGGGTGAGGACATTTTAGAACTCAATTCCCTGGAGGTATCCCTTACAAACTGTGACTGGTGCACCAGCTTGGTTACAACTCTGGGATGACAACTTAATCAAAGCTACAAAATTGAATTTAACATCTGATAAATCTTAAAACTCGCAGACTATGTTAAGTTTTGAAATAATGGTTGTAGAGTCAAGATATCACATTCTTTAGTACCAGGTGGTGCAAATATTTCATCAGTGCCAGCCAGATGCTGCTGGTTTCTATAGAAAACAACCAGAATATAAAATACAATGATAAACAAATATCTTACTCCAAGTCATGCCATGATGTCCCATACACTCTCACTCACATGTTAAACTAACATACTGAAAAATAATTTTGTGTTACCATACACCAGATGATCTTTGACCTACACTAACAAGAATGGGGGTCATCTTCCCACCATAAAAAACCGAAACTACATACTGTGCCACATATGAAATCTATTTAAGTTTCCTATCTTGAGATATTGTATTGACAAAGTTTTCATAGTTTGACCCGTGGTCACCCAGATGACCTTTGAACATCAATCAAAATCAATAGGGTTCTTCCTCTCAATATGGGACATCTACAGTATGTACCAACTTTGGAAATTGTCAGACATTCCTATCTTGAGATATCAGGTTAAAGAGCAAAGTGCCACAAACACAGATACATACAGGTACTGTACACACAAAAGTTTATTAAAATCTGAGGCTCTCATTGTGCTTTCTTTTCAATTTTCTTCCTTAATTAACCCTTACCAGTTAGGAAAAATAGACACTCTAGTGCTCAAACTTAAAGACTCAAGATATCTATTTTCATCACAAGACCTAAAAAATCATCGAAATTAAAACACCATAAGGGTCAGAACCAGAAAAGCTAATTACAAGCAACCTCATGCCAAAGGCTCCTTAAAAGTATGAGAAGAACAACGGAGTAATACAGTACTTGCCCTACAACTTAGCAGGAAGCTGGACGAGGGATAAAATCCCCAAAACTCCTTGGTTTGGGGGATCTATGAACCCTGACACTACTGACTTCCCTACCACTAAACCCTAGTAAACAAACAGCAACTGGTGTAAACCGAGGCCACTCTCACTGTTAGGAAATGCACAGCATAGTGGAACAAAGCACAGTATGATGCAGATAAGAAAACCTTGCATACTTCGATGATATTCTCTTCTTAGTCATATGCCATACAATGGATACTTTCTCACACAGCTATGACCCGTACCTCTGCCAAGGAAGAAACAGCTATAACTGAGGGGGTTTCAAGCTGGCTAGCTGATAGTCACAACTGTTTCTTCTGCCCCGGTCACTGTGCTGCTCTGTCAACTCCTTGATCAGCGAACAGATTTCTTTGGGTATTCACAGAAATAAGTGACCTCGAGATTGGTTAAGTGTTAGTGAATATTCACAAGAACACAACATCTGATCCTGTTTAAATTATGCAGTAGCCCATCCCACCCACAGAGTTGGTATGACATCGTAAAGCACACTTCCCGGTAGTACCTATTGGATAGGTGGTTTTGCAACGCAGTAATAATCCCAGTCACATTTCAATCTCATCCTTCAGTTAAGGACTACAAGAGTACAAGCTCGCCCTAAAACAATATTATGAATAGTCAGGGAACATGAATAAATAATATTATGGTAACAAAGTTTGCATCTAAAATTAGACGCAGACCTCTTCGCTTTGGCAGATGGTGGTTTGTGAAGCCTTAAAGGAAGGGAATGAACGAACTGAGTCCGCTCCGCGGGGTAGGATGGGCCCCCATGCCACGGGATTCCTTCTGGATAGCCTTCTTAATCTTATGCTTTCTGGAAAGGCTTTGGTCTCCTCTTGTTGATGGCAGAGGTTTTGAATGACTGCTATTCTAGTCGGCAGCAAAAAGAAGGCCTAAGCCACTCATTGTGCCTCGTGACTCCTGCACAAACTCGCAATACAATGTACAGAAGCAATGGGTACCTGTACATATATATACCACCTGTCTTGTGAATGCTGTAGAATATAATCAATGGTAATTAATTAGTCAATTTATGAACAACCTTGAGTAATTTGTGCAAGTGTATCAGTTTGTAATGGCAAACTGTATCATGTGCACATACAATACACTATACTGTACAATATGGTCAAGTCAAGCATTACAGGCATTGAAAAATTTATCTGGTGTCACATTGCATTTTGCATGTACACAAGATGAGCAAAATCGCAAATATAAAGTATGCATATCAAATTTTGTGCATATGCTACACAAAGTATTGTTTTTAATAATTTTGTGACAAAGAAGCTCCAAAACATCAAAATTCTATGCAAATTTAGAACAGCTGTATTCACTTTTATGCAAACAAGCTTACAATTTGTGAAATAGTATAGCTACATGCTCCAGAGAAAAGGGCTGAAATTTTGAAATCATCCTGGATTGAAAAATTCAAGTCAAAAGAAACAGTACTGTACATCGAAACCACACAGACCAATTAACATAGAAGAACAAGAGTATTATCAGTATATGGCTGAGTACCCACCTCTTCAAATTTGTGGGTTATTACATGTGACAGTCAACTTGGATCTTACAGTAAAGTATCATCAGGGAGTTGCAGTTGATTGGATTCATATGCACAAAAACTTATGCCATCATTATCAAAAATGATACATACTTGATAACCATGGTGCCACAATACTGAATGCTAGATGTGAATGCTCGACTGTAAAAGCCAGCTATATCACTGTACAGCAGCCTTCCACTTCTGTTAATATGAGTAATATACTGCATGTATGGATGAAGTATTGGCAATGAGTCATGCTAGGAGTGTACTATAAATAGCACTGTACACACAGCAAGGGACAGTCATGCAGACTGACAATCCTGTAAGCAACTGTATACTGTGCAATGTACTGTACAATGTACAATTAACAGGAAGAAGCTACATCATAAAATGTGGTCTGTTCACAATATGTGCACAGAGAATATTACAGTAGTATCATCTATAGTGGGTTTGCACTTGTATTAGGCATCAAGAATAAAAATTGAGTACAAATCTAATCACTAAAGAGCCAAACCTCTCATGCCAAACTACAATTTTGGTAAAGGCTGGGTACTGACATTCTCAATTGGCACAGCTCTTTGATTGACAGCTAATTCAAACAATGCAGAGTACCAAAGCTTATATTACACATCATGAATGGTACTGAGAATGTTTTAATTATTTGAATTGAATTTTTCTTTACTCACCCTGAAGCAATAAACTGAGATTGTATATGGATAAGCATGAATTTCAGACAATTGTGGGAGGGGCTTTAAGTAAGAAGGTTAGGAGAATTGGTACTGTTTGGGATGAAAGAACTGAGCCTATAATTGGTCTTGTTCACAATCACATGATCTATTTTTTATACCTCTAATACTTCAAAATGTTCCACCATATGGGAAACAATATTTTAAAATTGCTGTTATAAAATAGGCTACTGCAAGGAATTATTTAGCCAGTATCGCATTGCAATTTGCTACACAAACAGGCCAAGTTGCTACACAAATGAAAAATTGTGCAGCAATTTTTTTGTGTACATAACCCTTGCATTTTCACAAACAATGTGTGAGAGACCTCAAATATCTTTGCAACTGCTACGCAAAATTTGAATGTTAAATTATTCCCTGTACTGTACTGTACTGTACTGGGTTTCTCCTAGCATTCTTTTTGTGAGGCTGCCACCTCACATATTGTTGCCACCACCTCACAGAAAATTACTCTTATTGCCATCTTCACTATAAACCAGCTATAGCAGAAGTCATAGTTATCCCTCCCTTTTAGTGTCACAGCTTGGCGAGATTCTATATCACATGGACTACTACCACCTCACACCCTCTAAAACTCAGGGGAATCACTTGTTAAGTAAAACACATATTGTACATTAACTTGTACTGCAACATTCGTTTATTTACAGTATTTTCTTTTGCAATCTTAACCCTTATTTCCAATATGGTTCCCAAAAGTGATCCAGTTGATTGCACCCTGCGCGGCATGGCCCAGCAATTCTTCAAAAGATCCGTATTTGTTGCTTTGCTTGGAAATGGAGGTTACATATCATAATATTTTAGTTAATCTTGTTAATCATGGCCTCATCTCAGGTGAAATTTTTGATTATGATATAAAACCCCTTGCCAACAGTCCCCTTCCCTGTCAGTCCTGCTGTGTACAGTATTTTGATGAAAACTGCAAATAATTCTATACTAAGAGTTTAACCCTTTACCATTGTTTGGGTCCTTTTGGACCCATACGGAGAGCGTGGCTGTCACCCATCTTTACCGTTTCACTCGGAGCTCGATACTGCGAGTAGCTAACCGAAAATTCGGCCACAACAACAAGAGAGACAATGGCTTCAGGTCACGGGGTCAATAGCATACGAAAGCTGATGCGGGGCATGCTACATCCGCTTTTCCGACCACTCCCGAGGCCCGCAAATATGCCCCGATTGGAGCACAACAGTAATGGGTTAAGTGAATTGTCCCAATACCAGTATGGCCAAAATATACCATCTTTGAGCAAGGTATAGATCCCTACTCCATAGCAAATTTATGGAGAACAAATTATGATGAATGAATGAACAATTACTACTTCATGTCACAACACTGTCATAACTTATGAATCAAAGCTTGATGAATTTTACAGAAATTATGCACAATGATGCATTAAAGACTTACACTGTGCATGTCATCGATCAAGTCATATACTACACTGTTAGTGTATAGAGCCTGTGCATCCATATTGCTGAAAATGCAACGGCTGCAGTAAATGAAAAGACTCTTGGCCTTACTCCCTCACACAGCGCTGATCGTTCACTGGTTGCGATACTGTACTTCATGAGATCATACATTTTATCTCAGGCATTGGTCTCTTACTGTAACTTACAGTAGCTCTCTTAAACGAAAGTTCGACAATCGCGAACGTTGAGCATGCTGCTCTGTTGTACACAGACTTGGAAATCCCCACTGAGTTACTGTTACTGCATGTGGCAAAATTCATGCAGTTAAACTCCATTGAGATTTGTCATGGGATTCAGAGGAATTTGACTTGCATTTAAACGGACAACGGACTTGTATACGGAATTGACTACAGATAGTAGACATTACGTTGCATGCACCCTGCTACAGATGTGTATGTTAACTGTTGAAATGCACAAGCAAGCACTTGGTACACTTGTTTGCTACGAACTTCCAAACAGAACATCAGGATTGCAGCAAATATTTTTACAGAAAGCATTGCTACAGTACATACTGTTGATCATGACTACCTGTACAATACCTTGTGCACTTGTTTAATTTAAACAGACTACGAACCACGGTGTAGCAGAGCTAGTGTGTGAACATTCACTGCAATGAATTTCTTGTTTCACGTTCAAGTAACACAGTGCTCTGTATTTTTGCGTAGCACTGTAAGCACTTAAAGCTCTTTACTATTAAAATGATGAAATGCTTGTTATCAGTTGCCATTATCAGAGATGGCCTCCATTTGTGCAGATATATCTTACCGATAATGCCATTATCAGCATACCGATAATACTTACCAGCTAGCTGTTCAACACTACTATTAACACAACTGCCCGCCTAAAATCATGGGTGGGCAACTAATTGCCCGCCTTGAAGCATGAAACCTTAATTTAGGTGGGCAGTTGCTTGCCCTCCTGAAAAATTTTCAAGACCAGCCCTGATTTGTTTTGAAAATTGGGGAGACATTGCAGAAAGTACTGTAGGCCACTTATTTTCTAAAATGTTAAATTGAAAAATCAAAGTTAGTGGGCAATTTGTAATTACAAATATTGACTAGCAAGCATCCCCCCGATACATTCAATCCATATTACCCCAGCCTTGAATTTTGAGGCGTGTGAGGCATACTTTGTTTATAATGGTCAGTAGGCACCTAAGCTATTCTTACCTTAGGTACACTAAACCAAATTGATGCTACTGGCTGTACAAAACACAGAATAACAATAGAACAATACTGTGCTTTTAACACAACATGCACGTACAGTAACAAAGACATGCTTACATACTGTACAGTACTGTACAGAGAGTTTAGTATTAAAGGTTGTACAATACAAGATACGCTACTGTACATTTTTACAAACTGTACAAGTTCAAATGCTACAGTACGGCAGTGACTCAGGTTCAGCTAGGAATGCCTTTACGAAATCAAAATGTTAATAACCACATCCCCAGCTCTAAATTGTTGATGTTCGTTGCATGTAAAGTGCACTGCACTGGCCTGAAAGTTGTCTGCAACTAAGTCAGGTAAAATGAGCCTTAAACAGTCCACAAAACATGATTTCCCAGGGGGTCTTGAGATATTTGGTACCTGTTCAATGTGTAATTAGAAATTGTACTATATTACTTTAAAGATGGGAAATTATCTACATGTAGATCTATGCAAAATTATCCAGCTCATCTACATAGTTTCTGTATCTATGTGCAGGGGCAGTGCCAGGGTATTTTGATAGGGGGCAAAGCATAAGTTCAGTGCTCCCTTTTCCTTTTTTATTCTTTCGTTTCCTTTTTTTTCACATTTTCTGGCAAATATAAGGGATGGTCTTTCCCTGCCACCCCCCTGATGCCACTCCTGTGTACTGTATGTGTAATACAAACTTGGGTAAACATCATACCTTAAAAATATATTATGACGCCTGTCCTTCTATGGAAAACTGATAAGGAATCATAGTAATTCACTTTCATACAATTTTCTGGAGTTTTACACATCAATTATATTCTGGCTAAGTTTATGGATGTTCTCTCCGGTTATGAGTCAGTGGATTAGGTCCAAGAAGACAATAATATGATAGACCATAATTTGGATGGTAAAGTAGTAGCGTACAGTATAGTGATCTATACACACCCAATACCCACCGTTTTGGCCCTTTTTCCCAATTTTCTATAAATTCACAGCTGGAAAAAATGTTTATTTCCCAGCTAGGAAGGAAGTACACTTTCCCACATTTTTTCCTATATTTACATGAATATTTCCCCCTGGTATAGGATTTCCTTCCAAATGCCTAAATTTCCCAGAAGGAGCCCAAAACCACAACCCTAAAACTTTCTAAAAGCTAGTCAATTCACAAAAATTATGATGACAACTGCCATCTCAAGCTGGGAAGAGTAAGACCTACAATCAAACTGTACCAGTAAAAATGATTAAACTATATACTATCAATATTCAGAGTTTAGTAAACCACCTCACATCAGTTTAGCCAGGGAGTTGCTGGTTAAAGAACAGAGAGATACACATTGGATTATTGCTAAATACTGTAGAAGTCTCTCTCAGAACTGTCAAACATCATGCAGGGGTCTACAGTAGATAGAGCATTATTTAGTACTGAGCGACAGTTGATTTACAAAACACAATGGGGAAAGTCAAGGTTTGAGGGGAGGCTTTCCTTTGAGAGAATTTTGTACTTTTAAGATTCAGTATGATACCACGTACCAGACCTTTCACAACTTTTATACCTACATAGTTATTAAATGGACAATTTCATTCACATTTTTAGTTTGTAATTACCCATTTTTTTTCTTTATCGAGCACTTTCATTTTCATATTGCAAAACAACAAAATTTTGATGTGTGAATGGTATGCGATCGAAAAAGTGCTTTTTGGGGAACCTTTCAGTGTACAGTAGTCTGAAAATAATTTTTTTTGGACAGGGCAGTGTAGTCCAGGTGTTTGTCCCTATGCTGGAGACGAACAGGGAATGCATATAGGCACCATCCCACTATGGCTAGAAATCTGTCTTACATGTCCACTGTTTGAATTACTAATAGTTTAGAGAGTGTGGAAAGTTTTGTGGCAAGTAAAGAATTAGGGGGTCCTTTAGGCTCTTCCTGTATGTCTATCCCATCATGCTGATACAATTCTGTATAATAAGCAGTTTGATTACCATGTACTACCAAATACTGTCAATCTACATCACCTAGATGCTTACTGTACCTCCTGTTTACAACCTTCTAATACCCTACCTGCTGTAGCTTTTTGGCAAGTTATCAGTATGACTTAATCACATTTTAGTTCATCATATGGTACCATTAATTGAATATTTCCTTTGTCTAAAAATGAAAACTACAGTATATCAGATGTGCAACTTCATTTAAAATTTTTGAAAGGTTTAAACATACTTGCCAAATCTATACTGCCTTTTTAATAGTGATTTGTACCTGCTATAGTACAGCTGATTTTTGGCAATAGGACCACCTGTAACAGCTCAGGAAATTTTCATGTATTGCCACACCATAAATTGCAGTATGTTTAATTAATTTCCAACATGAAACTAAACAACATTATACCAAACTAAACAAACCCCCTTCAAAAAAAGAAAAAGGAAAAAAAAACACCACATTTCAGTAGCTGTATCCATCTTTATAGAACTTTGTCCTCCAAAATCATACATACTTATATTATGACACAATACTGTACCTTCACTTTACTGTAAAGTTTATGCAGTGGACTTCTCTGTCTACTGTTCCCACAGTATATATTTGAAGCACTGTTGGTCAAATACTTCCCCTTCCTTCATACAAGAACCTGTTTTGCAAATGGTCATGTGTTAACCTCCTGACAAGTCTTGCTTTAAAAACTGCTCTCCCTACAGTATGCATATCGTTTCATAATATGTTTCATGAATTGGTTACAACCTGGAAATGCTCACTTCGTCGAGACTCACGATGCGTCAGCTTCTGTCAATAAAACCTGTTTTACTTTTCCTGTATCACATCATTCATGTGGATTACTTAGCCTCTTGTCGCTACCTTTACATCCTGTGATGAAGCTTGTCTACATTTCTTTGTTCATCATTGTCTTTCTCAGAAATAAATTCCTCCAAATTGTCACTAGTACAGAGTTCAAAACATCAATTATGTCAAGCTCCTGCCTCCACAGCAAGGTACAAAGCACCTTCCATCATGGTCATCTGATCACTGCATGTAGCAGCGTGGTTAATTTCAAAGTTCTCATCTACGGCAATTTACCCGCGCATCTTCAGAGTGAATGCCAAGAGTACAACTCACTACTACATTGCATCGGTCAGATCACAGCACTGCTTGACTAGTTCACTGCATCTTGACCTAAAATTGCATTGTGTACCCCCAATCAATGGTGTAGCACTACAGTTGAATGGAATGTAATATTTCCTTTGCTGTCAGTCATCTTAGTTCTATACTGTACCTCTGCAGTTCTTCCTCTAGTTGAAATTAGTTCAGAGAAGTGACAGGACAAATTTTAATTCTTTCATTTTGACACATGCAGCTTACTCTGTAATGTGAGCAATCCATTTTTGAGACATGACCATCTGCTAAATAACAAACTATTTATAAAGATTTCTATATTGCAAAACCATTTAGGTATTACAATATATAAATCTGTGTCACAGTTCGTACAGTGAGTAGTGGTAATCTCCCACGTTGCACGTACATCTTACAATTAAATGTAACTTGTATCATACTTTGTAACATGAGCACTGTGTCATTAAAAAAGAATCAGTGATGTGGCTACAGGCTGTAACACTTTTACAGTATAAAGGGAAATACAGGATACAAACACTTATTAAAGGTCAGGAACAGTCCCCCCAAACTTACGAAGCAAAAATACTGTATCACAGTTTTCTTATTTCTCTTCAAAGTGTCTTTGATCATATTTAGAGTAGGATTCCGATATTGCAAATCTAAGGTGAACTAAAAACTTACTTCTAGTGAATTTCACATTGAGGAAAAAATGTCATGACTCTCCACAGCCAATCATAAAACAAGACAGTCTGCAACACTACTTCAAGTTGGGGGTGACTGCTCTTGCCCTTTAAAGACATTTTTCATACTTTTAAAACCAGCTTTATACAGTATATAGATTGACTGTTTACAGACGTTTTGATGGGAGGGGGGAGGGGGAGGAGTAAGCATGAGGTGAACATTGCTCCTTTTTCTTTTCTTCTTTACCTTTTCTTTTCATTTTCTTGTCATTAAAGGGTGTGGTTTCCCCTGCCACTACCACCCCCTCCCCTCCCAAATTCACATTAAATAGAATAGTGTGGTAGCTTTCTTTTCAAATGACAGGAGTTTGTTAGATGCAGGGTTTAAAGACAAACCAACACGAATGTGTTATACAGTGTCACCAAGTTAAGCAACTTTACAATGTTGGGTTTCAAGCGACAGGAATGTCACCACTGACAAAATGGTTATAGTCACCTACTGTATGTGTTTAAAAACACTGCATGGCAAAGAGAGAATGATTAATTCCTGGTGCAGTACGTAGGTACAGTACAGTACTGTACCTTCAAAGATAGGGCAGGGGCTCGTCCTCTCTGGCCTACGTGTAGAAGAAGTTTTTGCAATGGAAATTGCAGGTACAGTTGGGGAAACAACAGTATTGAACAAGAAGAGCCAAGTAGATAAGGCTATTGCAAGGGTTAACTGAGGAACAACTAAATAGCTTCTTACTACAATACATACAGTATACTATACCTGTATAACACATAAAGAGGGTGGTACATACTAAGGTACAAGGCCACACACTAATGTCCTAACAGTCTGTAAGGCTAGGTAACCTAAGTTCAAATGAAGCTATTTAAGATGAACTGTACCGAAACTTCTACATGAAGCAAAATTTTCAGAACCACTAGGGACTCATGAGGGGTGAATGTTAGGAATCAGGGAGCAATTTGTTTGGGTTCGCATCGTGATGCAAAAAAATGGAAAAATTGATAATTGCGATACATCATTCAATCTTGATTCTTGAATAGCAGACTTGCGATGCAACATTTCAGCAGGTATTGTGTCATTTTGAATTTTCACAAAATGAAATAATGTTAGGGGAAAATAAAACCAGAAATTGAAAGTCATGATAATTGATCATACAAAACCAAAAAATTGGCCCAGTACTTGATCCGCAAACTATGTTTGTTTCCAAATAAAACCACCGTACTTTTCTGCAGGAAATGCATTGTTTACTGCTATGTACACAGCCTGGTTGTTGTAACAGTTTGCAGGGGAAATAATAACCCTCGGCATCGAAGGCAAAATCCGCCAAAAGCAACTGGTTTTGCCCTTGATTATTCTGGTAATGACAGGAGACTTTGCAGTCGATCAATCTTTACAGTATTCTCAGTCAAACATGCTCTACATTCTCAAATCACTGTTTAAACTCCTAAAAAGGGTGAATATCTAAAACTATAAAGATGGTTTTAAATATACCGTTCTGTGCTGTTCTACTGGAAGCAAAGAAACTTTGCGCCAAGCCACACTGCACTCCAACACAGCAACTGGCGATCAATGCAAGTTTGCTCTTAATGTGAAACTTTGTTAGGATAGCACAGGAGCCAAAAGAAGCAACTTTGAAGGAAAACATAGCGTACAAGGAACTTGCTGAAGTTAAGTTTTTAAAAATATTAGGCAGGGCTTACAGTAGTTTGAGTATTTTTCACATGCCGTGAAACAATTTAACGAAGTGAATACCATACCATCAGCTTTTAACTTTTGGGCTGGTTACCTTGAGATGGGAATACCTGTGCAGTAGAACGTAATAGTGCACAGTCTATAAGTCTGATTTTAGAGGACACTGAGGAGATCATAGGTTCACCTTTTCACAACTTATGAAAGGATTTAAGAAGCCTCAAAACTTGCTCAGATTATTTTACATTTAAAAAGTTACTTTACTAAATTAATTAAGCTGATGACCTCTTTTTTCGTTTGTATTAGGTTAAAGTGGGTAAAATGTTTTGGACATTTTGGGGTGAATCCCTGTCCTATAGGATGAGCTTGATCCTTCAAATAGGCAGTTTCTCTGCTTGGTTGTACAACTCGTAGGAGATGGAGCTTTAATTCATAAAATATAATGGGTGTGCGTGGACTAATTGGTAGTCAATATGTCATTACAAGTAAGTGGTGGCCCAATTTTAGGTAAGGGAAATCAGCAAAAAAGGAAGAACCCCCTAGTGATAATTTGGACTGTGGTGATGAATGCAGTTAAGAATGGTTTCACCTCATGAATGTCAATAAAAGATGGCACTGTTCTCTGATTGGTTGCTTTGATGTCTGTATGTCATACCACTGCTCCTGTTCTAAAATGACGCTTAGCAGCTTAGGACTATGAATGGGATAAAGAGGATGCATTTTGTTAGGCTTTCTGAGATTGGGTACAATTACCAATTCCAATGAAGGAATTACATTGCTATTAATGAAGTTTCATGGACAATTTAAGTTATTTTCATGGCTTTATTTTGGTCATTAAATTGACTAACAAACATCAAATGAAAGGTAGCACAGAAAAAAGTTAAGAAAAATTTGGAGGAGATCCCGTAAAATGCCGTTGAGAGCTGTTTTACAGATACTGCCTTGGAAACATGACGGTAGTTGTACTGTAAATGTGATAAGGGTCATATGGAGGCACAATGTGTGATGTTTTACTACCTGTAATATCATATCTACCATTCAGTCTTGGATTCTGTAGTTTTTTACAAGCTGCTGTAAAAATACATACAGCTAGGAAATGTCAATATAAAAAGTTGCTAATCATTTTGGGGTGGGAGGGGGGGATTGCTAATCAATTTTGAATAATGAGTAGCAAAACTGCTAATCAAAATTTCAAAAACAAATTATTCCCTGGGAATAAACAATTTATGAATATGATAGAAGTTCCTAAGGATGAACCAGAAGTTTTCTGAAGAAAAAGATCACAGCACTTCAGGGACTCCAAAACCCTCTGAGCTTAGGACAGTTACACAGAGGGCCAATAAGGGTGATTGTTATTCCAAGATCAAGGACGTACAGCAGGTAGGGGGCAAGGAGCTAAAACTATCACCTGCTGAAGAGAAAACATTAATTAATGCAGCATAGATGTAGCAAGAGGCAAGTATATGTCTGTAAAGTGAATATATAAACTAAATAAGTTTCCTCCACTTACTGCTTGGTGTATTAACAAGTGATTACTCTTAACATTAGCTATGTCTATTGAATCATCCTTGTACACCTGCATATGAACTCTAAAACACCTGCAATTTTGTTCCATATTTAAAGCCAAATTAATGGCATACACCCTAGCAATACTTAAATTCTCATAACATCACTCCTTGCTTTTATTATGTTTTTTAAACATGTTGAAGGTTGTGTGACATATCAGCAAACACAATAACTTTACTCAGTATTTATGGGGTATGCTTTCCTAAGGAAAAATCTGTTGGAATTATTATGTCAGCATCCTTTACCACTCTCAAGATATATCTCTTCAAAGTTTGAATCTTTTTGAAGCGGCTGCAAAAATAATGATGTGGAGGCTTGCTTACTCACATATATTTCTTTTGTTCACCCTATACTAATAACTCAAGATTGGTTATTGATACTGTAATTTTCAATGGTCAACAACATTTAGTTTTAAACTTCGAAATTGAAACTCTCAGGCCAAACTTATGTTATAACTGTCCTTGAAATGAATTTTGTAAAAACAAAGGGTAACATTAGCCATAAATGGCATGTCCCGCTCATGACATCACAATATTCACATAATGAGCTCATCTTTACTAATGATAAAGTGCAATGCAGAAGTAACCCAGCCTGTAAAATGGTCACTTTTGATGGATTTTGATGAAGATTACAGTTACTATATTGGTTTTTCTCTTTCCAATTTTTACATCAAATACTCAGATTGGTCATTTTTATGTCACCAGTCTTTGAAACTGTTAAAGGGGCTCATTGAGTTAATTTTTATCACTTAACGAGAGAGTTAAAGGGTCACTATCACATGATGATGCTTATGATTAGCATAATTAGTAAAGTTTCAATTCCAATGGTTATGGAAAAAAGTTATAATTTTGAATTTTGTTGTGTCCAGACTTTATTTTGTGTGTTATTTGAAAAAGTGTCTGGTAACAAATTTTTGAAAACGAATTGAACTCATTCACAAAACAGTTCTTTGTATGTAGGATATGTGAAGAAAACTTAACAGGTTTGAAAAAATTTGTTGAATTTCATGAATCAACTCACTGAGCTGCTTTAAGTAATGCATACTGTAGGACAACATGTGCACAATATTTTTCTACAAGTCTATAGCACCTGTAAAAATTGTTTTGTTAATTACTGTATAACATGCTTTTCTTTGTTTTGTTTTTTTTTTTTTTTTGTTGTTGCTGGTTTTTTTTTTTTGTTCCCAACATATTTACACAGATTAATTTTGAAGACCTTACCCTCACAACTAATACTATGTTTTAATTGCTACCAATAGAAACTAAAATTTTTTTTAAAATACCTGTATGGTAAGAGAAATGCTCAAGAACAGTTTCACCTTTAATTGACACCTACTTTGTGTACAGTACGTACATAGTCAGTACTGTACAGTATACTGTATGACAACATACTGTACAGTATTACTGTACGTACACTGTCAACTTTACATCAACAACACAGATACTTGATATCTAAGAATGAGTGTTTTTGCTGGGAATACTTGTTTTATAACCGATCCACAACTTTTCACATTTACATGTACACACAACTTTGTCATTTATTCCATTCAAATCCCAGATACAGTACAACGTATTGCAATCAGGAAAACTGTATTAATTGCCACAAACATACTGTATATGACCCATGTAAAATAATGCAGAAAAATAAATTTATTCAGCTGTATGAGTTTATCACATCATGTGTACAAAGGGGAATGTAAATTTTAGGAATGGGGAGTATAGAACACTGTTAGTGAAATACTGTACATTAGCTACAATGTAAATGCACCAACTGATCTGAAGCTATACTTAGATTCATCCCAGGATTTATCCCCGGGTTCATCCTTGATTTTATCCTTGAACTCATCCTCACTTTTATCATTAGATTTATCCTCACTTTTACTCTCTGCTTCATCCTCAGATTCACCCTCTGATTCACCCTTGGATTCACCCTCTGATTCACCCTCAGATTCACCCTTGGATTCACCCTCTGATTCACCCTCTGATTCACCCTTGGATTCACCCTCAGATTCACCCTTGGATTCACCCTCAGATTCAGGGGATCTGAGGATGAAAGCGAGCATGAATCCAAAGATGAGTCTGAGGATTAATCCTGTGTTAATAGCTTCAGAGTGGTAGTACTGCAGGCTTAATACCTTCATGCAGAGACAATTGGTACGATAGCTCTATGCATGTACATGAGCAGCTAACTCATTGGAACACATGTATTTCCTGATGAAACAATTCTTGTAACATGAGCCAAATTACAATCTACTTGAGTAAATACCTCCATTGCAAGTGCATAAAGGTTACAGTGTGTTAGTGTTGTATGTCTAGTAAACTGTACCCAGTAATAACCCTCAGCTATATTGCACATTTCATAGTACCAGTACTTTTAGTGCAAACATTTTTTGAGAGAGAAATAAGTACTTTTTCCATCATGTACCAATTTTTCTGATTTTCTGCAGGATCTGCAGAAAGCTATACATCCAAAAGGGGGGTTTATTACTGCCAAACCCCAAGTCCAAATTGGATGCTTTCAGCCTTTGGCCAAAGTTACAGGTGGGTTAGAACATGGGGCAAAGGCTGAATTAACTCCTATAAGGGCAACATCTGAAGGGTTTTATAGACTATTTATTTATGTATAAACTCAGCCACTGTTGTGAAGGTGACCTCTTCTTACATAAGGAATCAAGATGTATACAGTACTGTACTGACATTTCTTTATTTATATTGAAAGGAAAAAGTGGAGTCTTATCCTATGTCCTCTGGAAAAGGGTGGACGGCAATCCCCTTTCATCTCCCTTAATGAAAACCCTACGAACAGTAGGTACATGCTTTCTCAGTTCAATCAACAAGCTGAAGTAAAATTTCCAAAACAAATTGTAAATTCTGTTTTTAATCTCTTCATGCATTTTCACAGTTTTCACTTAAGCCATATTCATCACATAAATGGCAACCACAAGTACTGAAATGAAAAATTGTCTTCTACAATGCTGATCTTATGTGCAGTCATCAATTTTCACATAAAAGTATTGAGCTTTTACTCATGAAGTAACCTATTCATTCCAGTACAATTGAACAAGAAGCAATATAATCTAGATTTTATATTCTCTGGCTTGAAATCATAAATCTGCCAAAAATTCTACTGTTTACTGCCATCCACTAAATTACAGTATCTCAACCTTGATTCTAATATTTATAAAGAGACTTGAGTTAGTATTGAAAATTATGGCCCACGTTCAGTGGACACTATTCATCATTTGTGGTCTATTTATAATCTCAGGAGACATAACTTGGTTAAAATAATTAAGATGGGAACTTCTAGAAGGAAATTTATTGATGCAAAGATTTGTGACAAGTTATCAAGTTTATAGCTTCCTGGCCTTCATCTCATTTTTGCAAGGAGTGTAGGATGACCAATCCAATACGAAGGTACGGATAAGCAAATTTCGCCTTCCCATTGCACAGATTCAAAATGATGAAATTCCTTGACTTTCCTCAACTTTCAAAGACCCGTGACTCATGTTTCCAGTCTTTAGAAACTGTCAGAACCCATAGTTCTGAGTTTTTTTTCCTTCAACAAAGTAATGTTTTGAACATTGAGAAAACTGGAACAATGAGTCGGGTCCTTCTTTCTGACCTTTCAAGGACCTTGAGAAATTGCTCTCTTTTCCTGATTTTCTACGTACAGTAGGTCTAGAAATTCAAAATATTATTTTTCCCTGCATTTCCAGGACATCCACACGTCCTCAAAGAAAAAACTTAAAAATACTGTATTGTAGGACTGTTGCTTTAGAATAAAAGGAGCTTTTGTCAATTCGACAGTTTTTTCTTTATTTATTTAATTTAATTTTTTTATTATTTATTTTTTTTATTTATTTTTTTATTTTTTTGGCAGAAAATGGGTCATCTGGTTGGAGCAGTCTTTACAGCTCTAAGCTTACTGTAAGTTTACACCTGTTTATAGATTTTTTGTCTTTTAAAGTTAATTACGGCAAAAATCTCCACCATCTAAAGGGAAAAATTTTTTCTGACAAAGGATTAACATTTCAAATATAAGTAGAAATAACAGAAATTGTTACAGGGCCATGGAATAAACTCTACAAAGTTGAACACCTACAGTACATAGACACTGTGCTTATTCAAAACATGTTTGGAAAACGAGCTTTTGGATCCCTTGACTAATGACATCTTGGGTGTGGTCCTCTGCTACTGTAACTGTTCCAAGCATTGCTTGAAGATTGCGCATTGGTGGCCATGATAGCGAGCAGGCTACTGTTATAGGGTAACATGATTATTAATTTCCAATATTTGGGATAGTATAAAGAAAAGAATACAATAGTCTAGCAGTAGTACATAGGCGTTATATACATGACTTACAAATCCCAAGTAGAAATTTTATATACCCACACCCACTCCTACCCCAACCCCACCCTACCATACCCCTAAAACTGATGAAGCAATCCTCAAAGAGAAATAACTGTGTGTGACTCCTGCCTGAAACAAATTAAGAAGTCGACACCTTAAAGCATCCATAAACCCCCAAGAAAAACAGGAGAATAAGCGGCAGGCTACTAGACAAAATGAAAGAAACTGGGCCACAAACTACTGTACTGTACTCAATTGCCAGAATACTGGGCTTCCAAACTACAGTAGCAATTAATGGGCATGCAATTATATCTCCACAATGAAAACTTATCCTAAAATGCTGATTTGAAAGAAAGGTTTGGGACTGCTGATCCATTGAGAGTGCTAAACTTTTTTTCCATTTTATCATGCAATAGGTATATACAAATCGAACTCAAGATTGAACATTAAACTCTTTGCAAATGAGGCCCAAGTTATTGTACACTGCTTGTTCTATTAACAACCTGTCCACCACAAATCAAAGGCCTTCTTCCACATTTCTTTTCCTTTTCTACTGAATGCATACCTTAGAACATCACATTACAACAAGGTTGTCTACAGAATGCTCTTTGGTTTTTGAAAGCCATGGTTTAGAGTTAGTTTGTAAATCAAGATACTGTAGAAAGCTACTGGGGATTATCAAGGAAGCACACACATGTGAGTTGGTGGTTTGCAGATTCACATTGACTAAATTCATTACTGTCCCTGTTAGCTCCTTAAAGGTAAAACCTCTCACCCCAAACTACAATTTTGGTACCCGGGTACCAAAATTCTCAATTGGTTCAGCTCTTTGGTTGACAGCTAATTCAATGCAGAGGGCCAAAGCTTATATTACACAACATGAACGTTACTGAGAGTGTTTTGATTATATACATTGAGTTTTTCTATACTCATTCTGAAGCAATAAACTGAGATTGTGTCTGGATGAGGATGAATATCAGACACTTGTGGGAGGGGCTTCAGTAAGAAGGTTAGGAGAATTGGTACTGTTTGGGATGAGAGAACTGGGCCTTTAGGACTAAATAAGCCACACCGGCACAACACAGGTGTGTTAACAAGGCCCAATGGTATTTCCTTTGACAAAATCTCCATAATTCCCATCCCAGACAATACCCTGCTGAGCAATGCCAATGAATGATCCACTGTAAAAATAACCCCCCAAAAACATTTGACAGTTACTGCGTTCCCACTTGAGTATGAGCAGGCAATCAGATCCAGATCTGACCCTTCACAGGAGATCAACTGCAACAGCAAGAAGGAATGCTCTCTTTTCCCAGATTAAAGTAGATCCCCTGAGCTTGATTGCCCCTTTAATTTTTTACCTTATCTGGAACATGGTAACATGGTAGGAGGGTAGGTGTTATTAAAGGCATCCTGTGTTTTGTTTTGTGCACCCCAATAGTGCACTCTGATAGTAGGGTTTCACGGTACCACTGATAATTGGTACCGTCGGTACCGCCACAAATGGTACCGGTATTACCGTAGTACCGGTACCAGAAGAGTAAAAAAGTAGGATTTTTATCACATGCAAAATATCCGTAAAAATACCATGCATTGACATAAGTGAAGTCTTCTGATAATCCCTGCCTCCCGTTTCAGTATTTTTTTATAACATTTAGTCACCCCACACTAAACAAATCGGTAAACAAAAAAAGAAATAACCTCTCTGCAAATTTAGCGTCCGATAATTTCGGGACACACAATAAATCAGCGCCGCACGTCCGCAGCGGAGCTAGACCCCACAAGATGACAAGAGAACTCAGGATTGTAATGAAGGTTGCAAAAATAATTTCTGCAAATAATAACAACCCCCCTCCTAAAGTATAACCAAAAGTTATTAAGTAGAACTTTACAAAAATATTTCCATAAAAATCTGATTCATCAAGCTTTCTTCCCGCCGAGTTATCGCTATCAAAACTAAATGAAAGTGCTTCAAGATTGAATTTACGAATGCATCGCGCAGCAATCCGTTGTACAATAACACTATACTGTTCTTCAGTACGTAGAGCAATACAACAAAGCAAGTGAGTTGATCAGTTGAACTGAACACGCGAGCCAATGATTTAAGCAGGATTTACTGTGTGTTCAGTCCCATTGCTTCACCGTGTTACAGTAATTTCTGAAAGAACGTTCGTTGCGTTCGTACGAAAGTTTTTCTCCCACAGACATAGACAGTGGACGTTATGGAACGGTCCCACTGAATCATTGTGTTAAAATCAGAAATCGTCCATGCAACGTTCATGTCAGAGCTTGCAATGCTCTGATTCTTTTGTCTGCTTACAACGAATTTCGCACTCGTATAATGTTGTGTGCTATCGTAATCAAAGTGAATTTTATCAATCAACGCATGGTATCTATTCGCAATACACCATGTGAAAGCATTTGCTGATGAGCAGCGATCGTTCGGGGGTTGCGCAGAATGTCAAAAGAAAGCAAGGGCCCTGTTAGTGTGGAAGGTACTAGTTCTGCGAAAGTAACGTTAAACAGCACTTTCCGAAATTCGTAGGGGGATTTGTGACTGAAATAGCGCAAAACGATTATCAAGTGAATGTTCCCTGTTTGTATTGCAATCCTTAGAGACACAGCGCATTTATTAAATGGGTTTTTGTTTCATTCAAGTATCATTCAAATTCAATGCTTTATTTTTGAGAAAAGATTTTCACCGCAAAGTTGACTAATCGAGTCCGTCTAAATACACAATGTGAAGGCGCGGGCGCCGGCGAAGCTAGCGCTGGCAGTGATCGTTCTGAGATTGCACAGAATGTCAATAGAAAGCAAGTTCCTTTTTAGTGTGGATGGTGCTAATTCTGCGAAAGTAACGTTAAACGGCAATTTCCGAAATTCTTAGGGGGGATTTGTGACTGAAATGGTGCGAAATGATTATCAAGTGACTATTCCCTGTTTATATTATAATGTTTAGAGACACGGGGCATTTATCAAATGGACGTTTGTTACATTTTAGTATCATTTTAATTTAAATGCTATAATTTTGAGAAAAGATTTTCACCTTACAGTTGAGTACCAAGTCTCAACGATACTTCGGTAACTTTAGGTTGGTGGTACCGTACCGGTACCGGTACCGGTACGTACCGGTACTTACGGAAATACCGGTATACCATGAAACCTTATCTGATAGTATTCATTCATACAGTCAAGTTTATTTATAAATTTGTACAACCGCACTTTCAAGAAATTGTCAAAATGAGAATAATAAATTCCAACCCAATTTGACTCCAATCTAAATAACAACCCCCACCCCTGTGGGCTGGGGGTAGTAGAATTTGCCCACAGTATTCCCTGCCTGCTGTAAATAATATTGGCAATGCTTGTGAAAAAAGGACTTAATTGTCAACAAATATACTGTAGCAACTGAAATTACTTGAGTGGTATACTGTAGTGGTATGCTACTGGAATTTGCCATTTATATATACAGTAGGCTAGTCTTTCAGAAGGCCCTCCTCATACTTTGACAATAAGTAGGAGTCACCAGAACTGGGTGCCTTGTGCCTACATTGTGTGCTTGTGTTTTGCACAGTAAAAGCTGGATCCATGTGAAGATCATAGAGCTAGAGGTTCTGGAGGTCCTACCATATCCCTGAGGTCCTCCAATCTCTCTGGGTAAATATCCAATACATGTACAATATAGGTAGAGTAAAATCAAAAGGTGCGCATTGCATGAAATCATACAAGCCACCGTATCAGCCTTCATTGTACAGTATGACATAGTGCTTTCTGTTGAAATACTGGTAGTCGTTTACGATGTATCCTTACAGTAAGCCAGCATTAGCAATTGAGTAGGGAAAATGGCGAGTCACAACTGGAAAAAGGCCAAGACCAGCTTGAACTTGAACCAATTAGTTTAAAACTGGGCCATAAAATTCCATCTACTGTAACTATACTAACTACAGTAATCCATTCATTTCAAATCTCACCAGCTCCTCCCCAGCATCAGCTCTCATACATGTACTGTACAGTATTTTCCCCACTACAACTGCCTGCAATTTGAACATATGCTACAATATTTGATACACACCATGTGCACTGCAGCTCTAGTACAGCTGGTACCTGTTGCACATCATCAGGCTTCATAAGCAGCACCTAAAATATTTACATTGCAATATCCAGGGCCAACAGAATATAAAAAAGAGACATAACCCACATCAACAACAGTCCACTCCCTAAAACTGTAAAAACAAAAAATTACCTCAACTTTACTCTCCTTTTGGCTCCTTCATTTTGCCTGCTAAACTGACAATATGTCACATAACTGGAGCAGCAATACAGTAAAACTGCTGATGCACATGTTGATAATGTACATACTGCATTCTTGACTCTTGTGTTCAGTGAGTGCTACTGTACAGTGTATACAGCACAAAATTAAAGCTCTTTAAAGCATCATTACTGTTTTTCTACCTGGCGAGAGTCAATACTTTAAGCATCACATCTTCAAGGTCCATGGCCTATTAATATTTCCAAATCCAGTTATTATTATGTGACAATAGGCATATTGCACAATAATCAAGCTGCCATGGTAACAGCTAACTTCCAGCAGGGTTTTACATATTTCAGTATGAAGGCAAGGAATCATAGAGAAATCTGCACATGATGTTGTGTAATATTGTAGAGTGAACATAGTTTTCACGACAAACATAGTACCAGAGTCATTTACAGAATTAATGTGAGCATTTCTCTTCTTTCAATTATCCATGTAACAAAAATTTGATGAATATTGTCTAATTTGCATGTTAAAATCCTAAAGACACCTCAACTACTGTAAGTATGGAGATCATTTTATCAAAGAGAAATAAAAGGTATGAAACAGAGAAGTACACTGACTGACTGACCCTATTATTAACGCATAGATTGCAAGGTTTCTGTCAAGGTGTTCAAAGCAAATGTCTCCCCCGTTCCAGATTATGGAGGGTAACACGTACCCCTCCCTGGTATATCCGAGGGGCTTCGGGAGGTTTGTACCCCCTTTTACTTGCAAGGATTTTTCCATTTCATATAATAACATTTTTGAAAGTTTGAGCCAACCTCTGCTTAGACACACACTCCCCGCCATTCAAAACCTGCATCCAATCTTGTCCCCTTACATTCAAATAAAATTAGAAAATATGTCAGTATCTTGGTTTGCATGTACAGTAATGTTCACAGATACTGTAAATAAAGAAGCTTTAAAACCCTTCAGATTGCACCTTGTATCGACCTTGAATCAAGCTTCCACCCTCCCCCCTTCCCTCCCAAAAAACACCTGTAAATTTGTAAAAGTGCAGCATTAATTTGAACTTGGGATCTGGTAGAAGGGCAACCAGGTACTGTATAGTACTGTTGCACTCATCACAAGGAAGTTTCTCACAGATAGAAATTCACCATTTTGTACAGCAGCTCAAGATTATTTTGTTCACTTTAAACAATCAAATGATGCAACTCCACTATTCTTATATACGGTAATGCATTTGAATTCATAGTATTATGATTGATTTAATTATGATCTAACTTTGATCCAAGCATTATACGAATCCCATTAGTGTTTGTCCTTAGTGACTATAAGCAGCTATTGGAGGGGTCCATCAGCCTCCAATAGTCTTCATTTATTGTCTACATGAATTTCAAATTGTCTTCATTCAGTGACGTTAGGATTAAGATACACTTCAGTGTACAACCATCCATGGAACAGGTAAGGAAGGAAAATTAAAGATTAAAGGTGATGGACCACAGTAATGGCCGACTAAACTCAGACCATCACAATCTGTCCGCATTCCTCTATACTGGTTGTACTGTATGCCACACACTTCAAAATCCCCAACAAACCTGGCAGGTGTTTTTATACAGTAAACTACCCCTTGATACAACACATCTGCAATGTGAATACAACATTTCAATCTATATTTTTTACCTAGGTGTGCAAAAAACTTTGCTTCACAATGTTGAATGATGTTGTGTGATCACACTTGCATACATTCAAGGTATGTCAGAGCTACTAAACAGTAAACAGTACATTCAGAACAAATATCCTTTCACTTTGTTATCATTTGTAGGAACTGAAATGTACTACAAAAATATACAGTAGGCCTAGTATTACTGTACTTAAAGGGCAGGAACAGTCCTCCCAAATTGAAGAAGTGTAGTAGACTATCCAGTTTCATGATTGGTTGTTGGGAGTCATGTGACAATGTTTTTTCTCTTTAAATGTGAAATTTACCAGAAATAACTGTTTGGTTTACCTTGAATATGCAATAGTTAGCCATAAAATGTAGTGGAAGATACTTTGAAGAGAAATAAGATGAAAATTGTATTATTAAGCTTTTTCTTCGAAATAAGTTTGGGGGGACTGCTCCTTACCTTTAATTTCCTCATGTGACATGTGAGCTGGGTGGCCATAAATCTGGCTTTCCCCCAACAATCTACATACAATATCTACTGTACAGGTAGCTGTTGTCCACCATTCAGGTTTGCATTGCACTGGACTTTTAATACTCCTGTATTCTACTTTCAAGAGATAATTTTATTTTCAGACACAGCATCCCAGCTTAGATACTTTAATCACACAACTTACAGTAGCATACCAGAAAGGGCCATTTTAGACCGCAAAACTTTGCTAGATGCCAACTTGTGGTGGCACTATGCAGCTGTATAGTACTGTAGTTAGGGTTTTACTCTATTTCTGTTTTTCTGTTGAAAAATTGCCCCCCATGGTCCTGTAGAAATACTAAACAAATTGCGAGTGAAGAATACACTTACAACAAAATCAAAAAGCTGTTTTTTTTTTCTAGATTAAGGGTGCATTTACACCTGATCCGGATCTGATCGCCTGCGTGGGGTCTGATCCACTGCTCGAGATCAAATTTGTAGTGTAAATGCAGATCAGATCCGGATTTGATCGCGCAATTTTGATCCTAGTAAGGGGGGAGGATCAGACCTCACGCAGGCGATCAAATCTGTAGTGTTAATGCTCGCCAGATCAAAGGTGAGGTAAGGTACGGTGTGCATGGTACGTGTACTGGGTCTATTTTTTGTTTACACTTTGGTGCGCACGTTCATGTGCCTGTATTTCTTAATTCATTTGGAGCGACTTCCACTTATAGCACAGAGGAGGATCAGAGTATGAGACAAGTGTAAATGCACCAGGATCAAGCCATACACGTAATTCGATACGCTGATTACATCGGGCGATCAGATCCGGATCAAGTGTAAAAGCACCCTAAATAAAATAATGATCATGACCCTGTGGTCAATATTGGTAATGAAAGCTGTGTGTTGCTTCATTTACCTTGAAAAAAAAATATATTAGCCTGCACTGGACAAAATGGCTGGAAAATGAAATTTCTCTCATTTTACAAGTTTTCATGAATTCATCAACAACTTCCTTTCATAATGTTTCCCTCAAACTGCACATTGCTGAAAATTTCTTTTGCAATACTAAAGCATCCGGACAAGGAGCTTACCATGTAATTAAATATCCCTTCCAGAGGTAATGTCACCTCCAAGCTTACCAGGGAATTTGCAATAGGGAAAAATGATTTAAGTTGACACACTGTTGATTAAACTGTACTTGCAAACCATCAATTAGTGAGTTTTTTCTCATGCTTCAAAAAGAAAAGCACTATTACTGTATAGTTTTACAACCACATCTTTACCACACCCAGTTCAATATATTTATGGCATAATATAAATTGCAGATCTTCAATTTTGAGTGACATTCAATTAATTTATTTCATATTTTCTAAGTTGCTGACATTTACTCTCACTGATTTAAATGCAACTCATTTCAAACCCCTCTCTTGACAATCCATAAAAATTAACATTTAAATTGCTAGATGAAATTTGTTTTAGTATAAAAGGTCCCAAAAGTACACTGTATATACTGCAGTTTATGGTAGTACAGTAAACTTAATGACAATAGTATGCACATATACAGTACAGTAGTACAGGAGGCATAATATTGGTTGCGTGCAGTAGAGGCTGGTACAGTAGTAAAATTGGACGTACTGTACAATGCAAATTATGCAGACAAAGTTGTCAATAAATGCAGAAAAATCTATTCGAAATGTGCCACAGTACTAGTACAGCAGCTACTAAGTAGCATTTGTGAAGAGGAAGTATAACACACCTTATTAACTTCTAGACATGTGATTGGAAGACAGAGTCACATGACATGAATGATTCACCACAAAATATGGCATATCAGGGCTAGCACTTGTCCTACTGTACAAGTGTACTGTCCCAGAAGGGTAAAAATTGTTTTAGATGACCACTTTCTCCCTTTAAGGTTGTTTGATGGACAATGTAACTTTATTTTTAACTGTGTTTAGCTTTTTTCATCTGCAAGGAAGACTTGTGATTTTGCTCTTAAAGGGCCAATCCTCTCACCCCAAACTATACTTCTTGTAGGGGGGGTACAGAAACTCTCCATTGGCTCAGCTTTTTGATTGACTAGTAATTCAAACAATGCAGATTACCAAAACTTATATTACACAGCATGTATGGTACTGAGAGTGTTTTGATGCTATAAATTGATTTTTCTGTACTCACCCTGAAGCAATAAACTGAGATTGTATCTGGATGAGGATGAATTTCAAATAATTGTGGGAGGGGCTTAAAGTCTGTCATTCGTCACCCCAAACTACAGTTTCAGTATGCATATATCAAAACTCTCAATTGGTACAGCTCTTTGATTAGCATCACATTCAAACAATGCACTGTAGCTAAATTACACAGCATGGGCACTGAGAGTGTCTTGATTACACATGATGGACTTGTATGGCCACTGGAACAAGCCATGAAGCAATAAACTAGGATTGTGTCTGGATAAAGATGAGTTTTAGATAAATGTGGGAGGGGCTAGAAGTAAGTAGGTTGGGAGAATTGGAACTGTTTTGGGTGATGAAAGTATGCCTTTAAGTAAGAAGGTAAGGAGAATTGGTACTGTTTGGGGTGAGAGAACAGAGTCTTTTAAGTTGTGGTATTGAGACAAAGCAAATAGAAATGGAAAAGTACTTATAAAAAATGCAATGTTTGTTTACAATTTGACAGAGACATCAAATACAATTGTTGGTACAGTACTTCAGTTTTCACTTTCATTTGGACAACCAAATATTTTTGGGGACAACCTCAATTTGGCTCCAGTTTATCTGATGGGCAACCTGAAAATTTCCTTAAAAATTGTTCCTGCATGTGCAGACTTGATGTTTGAAATTCTGGTCCATCACAGAATTTACACTTTTACTTCTTTGTGAGTCATATCTACTCCCTCTTCAAGAAGGTTCAGGACCAACAGTATCTATCCATGATAAAATGCTAATACAAGTAGCCTGCTGCACAATGTAAATTTCTACCAAATTTCAAGAAGCAGTTCTATGGCACAATTCATACAATATTGTAAAGAACTGTGTACATACAGTATTAAAGTATGCAAGATTACACAATTTCTGCAAGCATACTAAAATATTTTAGTTTGAAGCTTTATTGTTCCCTAGTGATCCGTGGATTGATTTGTACAGGTCTGTCTATTACCTATTTGTCTTTGCAGTTGGATCATTGCCATTGAAAGTGAGATTCCTAGCCAAAAGATTTTTATCAGAGATTTGATGCTGGTCTCAAATATTAGTATACCATCAGGTAGCTGCTTCTATAACACAGCTCCCTGATACTACTTTAGCTAAACCTTTGTTGGCATGTTCAGTTAGTGAATTGGGGTCAACAGAGAATTGCTGAGGTAGTTCCTATTTGAAAGCATCTTCCTGCTACTGCACTTACTGTGCACCAATTTAACCATGTAATAAACTTCCTTGTATTGAAAGCAAACAGTGCACATTAAGGGCAGAGTCATTTATCTGACTTGCAGTAATGGCCAAGTTACTTACAGTATGTATTTCCTTTGCCCACCTACTGTACCCATACTTGCAAGTTTGAAAAATAATTCTCCCCTAAGGAAGGGAGGGGAATGAGGAATAACTATAAATTTACATTTTGTTGCCAAACCAAATGTAATCTTTAGTAAGTTAGTCATCACACCAAAAAAAACGAATTCTCCAAACCTACTTACTTCTATCTCCTCCCCCAACTGTTTAAACATCTTCATCCAGACACAATCCTAGTTTTGCTTCAGGACAAAATCTAGCGTTTACAAAGGCCCTAATTCTATTCAGAACTCTTCAGTACATACACACTGTGTAATCACCAAAACTCCCTAGATTGGGAATCTACTGTATGTTAGGACTGTCAATTTGCGATTAGTGAACTAAATGTTTAATCGCATCTTTTTGCGATTTCTCGGCGATTATTCACATTGGCGTATGCATAACCAACCCATGTAGTAACGTGTAGATATCGGTTATAGACCTACACTGTACATATATGTGTGTGTATCCGTAGTACAGTAATCTGCAATCGCCGGCGAATACTGAGTTAGCGTTAATACAACGCACAGGTTCGCCTAGAAGCAGACTCCATTTTTACGCCCTTTATCTTTAGTAATGATTTCTAATTTCCCCCCAAAAAAAGTGTGGCTTGAAGCCACAACAAAAACTAGGCCTAACATTAGAGCCTAGCCACCTTAGTTGACAGTACAAAATGTAACGTTACAGCTAACAATAATAGGCTACGATCAAATCTAGACATTGTAGTTTTCACCGGTTATTTTATGTTTAACTTACCGCCTGTACTGTGTAAATAGTCGTACCTACGTTCGCAGCACATAAACAAGACCCGCTAGCTGCTAGCTACATGCACAGTGTAATATACATACATGCCTTCAGCTGGCTGATCAGCTCGCTTGGCGTGTATCGTTAAAAGCGCTCACTGAATGGGTGTACTTCAATCGGCAATAACATGACACCCTCCCTTAATAATTACATTAGAAGCGGGGAATCACCAAACTTTGAAAGAAGCCGCTTCATTCATAAACACAAGCAGCCAATCAGTGAGTACAATTCTTCGTAACAGAAATTTCTTTCGATATACAGCACGAAGCAGCGGGCCAGCGGTGTATAAAGGATTTTCAGCCGGCTGCTACGGTGTGCAACTGCTGCTATGTACGCTGTTGGTTTTGATAAACAGCGATCAAAACTTTTTTGAAACTTTTTTCAATTTATGACTTACAAAAACTCCTACGTGATACCAGGACAGGAATAACATGGTTAGAAAGCTGAACTTGTAATTTTTTGAAATTTGTTGATTTCAAGTTGAAATTTTGGGAGACGTACACCAGTAGCGAATTGGCAAGTGGCTGCTGAAATTGAACTATTACGGCGAAGTGCACAATGGCGCACAGGGCCCTTAAAAGACACTGTGGTGTATGCATACGTTTAGTGCTTTCAAAGTTCATTGTAAATTACATTTATTACAAATGTATTGGTGGTGTTTAAGTATAAGCCTGTCACAACAGGTTCCGTGTTTGGGGTTCACGGATTAAAACATCCCCCAAGACACCGCACACAATCACATGTAAACTAGCGGGGGTTGGGTGGATAACAGGTGTATGTCAAAGCTCTGCGCAATTTTTGAGTTTGTTGTTCATACTGTAGACATGGTATGGTTTGTCAAGGCAGCTAAACTTGCGAAGGAGGATACATTGTTTACTTAACGCAAGTCAGAGTTCCCGGGGCATGAGATTCGATTAATCGCATGTAACATTTTACTAAGCGATTACTTGGCTGGCGATTAATCAACGATTAATCGCTAATCCCTGACAGCCCTACTGTATGTGCACCAATACTTACCTCCAACTCACGTTTGATCTCACTTACCTGCAACAAAACCTGGTAATTTAATAGCAGTGAGTGTAAGGACGCCCTTGCTCCCCCCAACGAGGAGCAAGGCTACCCTCAATCATCCTCTTCTCACTTACCACCAAACTGGTGTGATCGCAGCTTTATGTCTCAAGTTTTTTCTCTCAGGTTTTTCATACCGTATGTGAATAGGGGGGTAAGTAGAGGGGTGTCATAGATTATTAGCTTCTCTGAAGTTTTTTTTTTAATTTCATGTCAATCAAAGAACTGTGCCTTAACTCTGAGTAAGAATTTCACAATAATACTCAAACACATGTATGGTCATCAACCCTGGGTGTGCAGCAAAGAGGGTACATCATCATACAGTACCATTTGGAAATAAAGCCGTTGACTTAAGATTTTTCAACAATAAATATGACAAAAGTGGCCTCATTTCTGTCTCCCCCCCTCCTTCTTCCCCAAATGTTCAAGTAAAGATTGATGCAACTGAAAGAACATTTCCTTACTACTGTAGAGTATCCAAATGTCTGGCAAACATGCTAATTAAGTGTTAAAGCTCTAGATGCACAGGTCTTTTCTACTCAGTCTAAACTACATTTTATATGTAAGCGAACAAGTCATGAGCTAGGCAGTAACACAAGATCCCACATCTGTCCTGTAATATCAACAAAGCAGGCATTTTGCAGTGCTGTGCAAAATGCCTGCAGAATGTTGCAGTAATGGTAATCTGATATTAGCAATCACATCCCTAAATCTCTGTTCCAGACACCCAAACAAACGTAATCATAAGCTGCACATTGATGCAACTCACGAGCAATATTACTGTACAGTCAGTAACTTTACATATGCCCTGTATCGAGTTCTGAATATTGTCTATAAATGCAAACTTCTGGTTACGAGGAAAGATCAGTCCCTCTTGTAATAGTCTAGTTGTCTATTCTATTTCATGACTGTCTCTCGAAAAAAAAGTGACATTTATCTTACTGAATTGAGAAATTTATGGGATGTGACTAATTGCTTCACATTTGAAAGGCATGTTTAAATCTTGAATTATAATAAGGAAAGGTGCATGGGAAGAGAAATCATGGGACAAGTGAGAATTAGCTGTTGCATAAAAAAAAGTTTGGGCAGACTGATCTTAAAACACATAACTGCAGGGACAGCTGATAACACATAGAAGTCATAAACCTTATAGAGGGTACTGTATGTTCGTATATGTACACATCACATCTGATCCATTTTCACTGTTAGATGTAAACAGAAATGTTTATAATCTGAGATGTAATATCCTATCTAACCTAACCTGATCAATCTTTCAGTGCCTCACCTAAACGTATGTATTTAAAGTGAACACTGTGCAGGAGTTAGCATGCACTCCTTCATGAGTAATATTCTCTGACAGAAAAATTCAGTTCTGCTATTACCATTTTTATGAGCAAATTTAGTACCATACATTCCAAGGGTTGAATTCTTGCTCCTTTTCTACTGAAGTTACATTACATTACATGACAAAACATGAAAAGGTGGGAAAGCTATTTCAGGTTGGATAATAATCCAACCCACTTTTGACAGTCTCACCTTGGGAACGTTTGGACGATACTTGAGGTGATGCAGGGCGGCCAGTAGATATCTTCCTTGAAGGGCCACTAAGGATGTTTTCAGCACTGCGACTCAAACGTCGCCCAGAAGATTCACCTGTGGGAAGGCAATAAAGGCCATAAATTGACATTCACATACACACTAGTGATATTGTGATCACCTAAAATAACACAGGAAATTTGAGACAGGAGAGAACTGTATTCCTGACTGGTAAATATCCTGTTGCCAGTGATCTTTTCCTTGTAGATGGACTGTCCAGTAGAAGTGAGAAGTAGAGGCAAGTAAGGTCCATAAAATATTGTTTTCATAACAACTGCCATCATTTTTTTACTTGAGGCTTTTGTATTTTGATCCAGTTAAAGTCAGAAAATTCTGAAATTGATAAAATTAATCAAAAGAAATTAATTTCAATTACTTTCCAACCAAAATTCAGGGACTTTCAAATTGCAAGTGTCAATTACCAAGGTCCAAGATACATGTAACCCAATACAGTAAATGAGGCAAGAATAGGGGAAGGGGGCATAGACAAAGAGTAGGGAAATAGAAACTTGGTACTTGATCGCCATCAATTTCAGCATCATGGCCCAGAACAAATTTCAGACCCTAACTGAATAAATTTCTGAGATTTCTTTAGAATTGAGTGATAATTCCTTGTTTTTGGCAAGCAATCTCAAAAGAATCTGCAATAATTTTTCAAAGGGGAGGAGGATACTCCCAACCCCTTGGACCACTCCCCCAAGGCAGAGGTAACACTTAACCTGGCTCCCAAAATGGTCTGGTGACAACCCTCAGGCAGATACAATTCTAGGAATTAGCACCCTTCTCAGCCTGGCATCTGTCATCTTCTTGTACAGTAAGTTAAGTTGGGAGTTTAATGGCACACCAAGATGAATATTCAAGCTACAATATATACTGTAGAGTAAGGGTAAGGAAGATACCGTGGTATAAGTCCCCCTCCCCACCCCCTGTCTGTTATGACAAACAGGTATGGGCATAAACTCCTATCCCATGGGGATGTGGGACAGTATGTCCTGTACCAGCTCAGTATCAAAATAAAGCTGATCCTGTATATGAATTTCGTATTAAAAATGGTTATTCAATCCTTTTGCAACAATGTTAAATCATATATCATACATCTGCATATAGTAACATACCATGTCATATACCATACAGTAACTCTTATGTAACACATGAAACGATATGGTACCCAGGAGTCTTGGATTTGTCAGATGCCTCCATTGAAAACAGAGTAACATCAAACTGTCAAGGAGCACTGTATTCATCATGTATTTGCATATTAATATTTTCTTCATTAAGAACTTAAGAACTTATAAAAAGGCACCTTTGCAATAAAATAGTACTGTACAGTTCCATACTGCAAGCACACTCAATGCACTTACTGTAGGGTGTACACAGCTAATCAATTTCTATACCTGAAGCAAGCTGAGATAGAGTTCAGTCAATAAATACCTGTCCACTAATTAGTTCACTGTCAAGAACCCTGGAGGAATAACTTGGCTCCTGCCACATTTTACTGTACACTATTCATTAAGAGCCTTGAAGACATACTGTATCATACTATTACTCACAACAAGATATTACAAATCTTTGGTTCATTCAATGCACTTTTACAATTTTACACACAACTGACACTGACTTAACTGCCTGTTGAAATAATTACTGTATGTTCCTGTCTTTCCTTTATATGAAATCTCAAATAATTTAGATTCCGGTATCTTCAGGATGTGATGTTGCAAAAATAATTATTTTAGGGCCAAAATAAATCCCTCACAAATTTCACAATCAAATACCAGAATGCAAGGCATTCATACTCGCGAGTGGAGGCGGTCTAACGGTTCTAGTGGTATTGACAGAGTTGCTAAATTTTAGCCACTCCCTGATACGAACAAGCAGTAGATGGTGAATTTGTTATGATGAAGATGTTTGCGCATTTCAGAAAAGGATATCAGTGTTGAAAATTTATACAGGTGAAACATTAGTTATGTGTAGAAAGGGAGACAGAATTGTTTATGCTACAAGCTCGACATTTAGAAAAGTACATATGAGTGTTACGTATATATGATGTTAAAATTGACTAAACAAAACAGGTGGTGGATGATATTTTCTACTAGATCTAGAAAATAGAAGTGCTTCGATTGCAGAAGAACTGTTTTATTAATAATTTCCGACCGTAGCCAAAGCTGTCAGAATTTCACACATATTATTGGCAGTTCAAAATATCAAAATTTCCTCACGAATGACAATTTCATTTTTTAAACTTCCCTTGTGTTCTCAGTATTGCTCGAGGGCAGTGCTTATTACGGTTCGGCAGTTCAACCGTATCACCTGTATGTATATGCATCGCCTTATCACCAACATAGTAAGCACTTTCAGATCAGCAGAGATGTAACTTAACTATCATCTTGAGTGGCTAATGAATAGAGAGAGATAACTACGCAGTCTTTTATTTTGCTACTCTCTCGTCAGAGATCTCTCTTCCCATTCCAACCATAATTGTCAACAACATAAACAGTACCAGTATAAAATTTCTCACCTTCCTCTTCTTTCTTTGGTTGGATAGGTTCGCAGCTAGAAAGTCTTTTCCCTCACAGTACGGTTGCTCAAAGGAACCATTTTAAATTTGTCTTTCAAGATTGCTAAATTATTAGCACAGTCACCAATAAAAGAATCTAATGTGAGAATATTTACAAAATGTAAAACAAAAAAAACTTGGGTTGAGGTTAACTAAGTTATTTCGATGCGGCTTAGCAAATAAAGTCTTGCGCATGGCCCATATTTGACTTTCCACTGAAACACATCAAACTCTCGAAATGACCTTTTTAAGCCGCGGTAGCACTTGATATCATCAACTGTATCACATGTCGTTCGGCTGATCACGTGGTCACCGGCAAAGCAAGCGCATATTGGTAAGGGCGATTCAAGTTTCAGTTGAAACGTTTAGGTCAGAAGAAAACTACGCAGTTACTATTGCGTAATTTTCGCATCCGGGAGACTACGTTATCTTATCCGTTCTCTATTCCTAACCCCCTGTGACCGTCTTCAGTTTTGAACAAAATAAGGTATAACTTAAGTTTGTCGCTCTTGTTACAGTTATAAGTTCCTTGGTCATGATAAGAAATCACCCGTTCAATGTTTTCTTTACAACAACGCCGAAACTTTCACGTCAACAGCTTGCTCGGATGTTTCAAACTGTAAGAAAAGAAGGGTAGCGACCATGTCATAAAGAACGGCAGTTGACAAAAACTATAGAAAGGGCTTCTGAGAACCCCATATAGTGGCTCCCTGGTCGTTCCAAGAACCATGTAATTGAAATATCCCTGAACTAATATGCCTCATCGTGTGATGAAACCTGAGACATCCTTAAATAAATGATCTGTTTTTATGGTCAAGACCTTTTAATTTACAAACACTAAAAAGTAACAAAACCAACAAGGCACAGAATAAAAACACTGTAACAAGTCTATAAAGCGGCTGCTATACTTCGCATTCGCTTGTAAAAACCAACTTTGAAGGACATATGTTCAAATCTGGCACTCAATCAATCAACACTGACGTGGACCTCTTTTGGAATGTTTTAAATTTTTCTGAAAGAAAAACTTAGATCTACTATAAACTCTTTAAACAGTTCCCAGTTTTGTCAAGAGGCAAATCCTGTTCCTGGTTCAGGGTAGATGGAAAATGAATTTTATGATTCTTTTTAAAAAGTAACTGGGAGCCAAGGAGTCTTCAACTATATCATTCTTATGTAGAATACTTACCCCCTGATTAACCTACGATTTGCAATAAAAACAGGAAGATACAGTATGTGAAAGGGTGAGGTAGTAATTACATACTTCCAGTAGATGCTTTTTAAAGACACACCAACATGAACATGTCAAATATTTGAAAAAGGTTTTTTAAGTTCTACAGTGTAATACAGTTTGAAATACTGTTCAAGTTTGGTTCCAAACATTTAGTAAAAATAATGACCTTATATAGTGGTAAATCCAATTGCTCAAAAGCATCGTTCATAGTAGCACTTTCAAACAACTCACACATTATACTATATAGTGACAGAAGTGCAAAAAGAGTAGTTTTGAGGCTTCTCCAAGATTAAAAAATGCATGGCTGTTACTTTGCTTAATTATTGGTAGTAAATGATTCCACAGTAGCAGTGAAAAATATGCAAAACTTCTATCACTGATCATTATATTTTTAAAATATCTTAACACACACTAAACGATGGGCTGTCTGTTACTGTAGGTACAGTACATGTGGTGTAACAAGATTGGAAATGTAAGAAGGAGATCCTTTTTGATGGCACAAAATATGGAGTAGAATTTTAAATCGTATGCAAGATGAAATACTGTAGGTAGCCAATGAAGACTGTGGGTTATACTGTAGTAATACATCTCCCTTGCTTTTACATGAAATGATCCTTGTAGCAGAATTTTGAATATGTTGCAGTCTGCACAGGTTTCCATTGGGTCTCATACACCAAACAAGAATGAAAATTACAAGAATCAAGATTGGATGAAACATCATTTTGCAAAATGAAATACATCAAAGAATGCACTAAAAGAACTGAAATATATCTGCTTTAATACTGAAGTCTGTTAAAGCAATCCACACATCACACACTATACTATAGGCCTGTTGTACTCCTACATAGAAACATGATTGCAAAACTGTAGTTGTCTCCACAGCTTGCAGAATTAATTCCTTAGTCTTGTGGGTTATTCTCTACATTTATGTCAAAGTGAACAGCAGAGAAAATTGATCCTAACATTTAAAGGCAAATACAGTGACCCTATTTCCAGTGGGTGTTTTACATATCCTTTTCATGAATGACTCTTGACGGAAAAGGTAACATTTTTCTCAACAAGTCACCAAGTTGTAAAATTTATGAGGATTAACTCTTTATAGCTTTCCTTACATGAAATAAACTGAGTAAGTCCTGAAATATTGTGAAAGATATTCTGAAGAGAAATGAGAAGAAAATTATGAGATCTATCACCTAGTTGTTTAGTTTCAAAATGAATTTGGCATGATTGCATACTGTACATGTATTGGACATGCCCTTTAATATGTGTACATGTACACAAAACTGGACAGATTTATAGCTATGCTCTCCAACACTTACAATATCAAAAACAAAGTCAGAAGGGGTTGTTAAGTATGTAGCTAAATGGTCACCTTGTATACTGCCAAATGCAGTGCTTACAAAAGCTCCATTTACTGTGAATATTATTAAATATAATTGCTTTACCTGTATCATGCACTTTGAATTTGACCAAGATGAGGGGATAGCTAGAAGATGTCTGAAAAATTGAAGTGTTTGGGCAAGAACTGATTAAACACACAGTACTTGACTCAAGTGGGTTGCAATTTGAAAGCAGGTTTGTCAAAACACTTGGACATGTACTGTATATTAAATAGTGTTCTGGTCTTGACAAAAATAGCCTTGTATGAGTTCTAATTTGCACATGCTCACTAAAATTTTCTATATGTCTTTTACAGATACAGATGGAAAGGAAGTCTTTAATATACAGTTTATGGCTTGTTTTTGCAATATGTAGGTTAGGCTAGATAGGGTTTTATGGCCAAGTTTCCAACCAATTGGCTAAAGTTGAGCCGGCCACAGCCTTTTTTCCAGTTGTGGCTCACTGCAATCTGCAATTCAGAATGGACCTTCAGTTTGAATCCCAAATATAAGTTACTCACGACCATACAGTATGCACACTATGTCAGAGCCATAAAGTGATAGTACCCTGTGTAAATGCCCAATAGGTCTGGTAAAAGAAATCAAAAAACTGTTTCTGGGTTCTGAAACATATCATACAGTATCAGTCCATTCAAATCAAATTTGGTTGGTCAATTAATTCCACCCAGGCCCATCTTGTAAACTGTATAGTATTCACACAATGAATCTTACTTTAGGACATTTGGTAGCGATTCAATTACAATGCAATTTTTGTACTTGCTAAGAACTAAAGGGTTCAAGAAAGGAATGGAAATGATAATGGCTGAGCAAACCCATTAAGTACTCTAGTACAGTAAATGAATTCCAAAGTGCCAAATGCAGGGTCCTCAATTCAATTCCTGGGTGAAATCTTATTGACAAGAGGACCTTGAAATCATATTTTGAAGCTAGGTCCTGCTGGCATTGAAAATGTTGCTTTTTGGTGGACTTTTGAAACCAATCTAGACCTTTTTTTCTTACTGTTTATCAACACATTATGCATTGTTGAACAATTAACATACACTTCTTGTAAAAAATACAGTATGGTGGAATCTTGGAATCTTGGACAGGTCTACCTGATGTTGCCAGGGTTCAATATTCCCAAGGTTTGATATTCCTGCTTTCATACCATTTCAACGGCTGGTAATGATTACAAGGTCCAATATTCCCTAAGGTGCGATATTCCCAGAAATGTTGATACTCCCATGATTCTGGAATATTTACTGTACATACCTAGCTGGAAATATTGAACCCTATTAAACAATCCTGTCTTATTAAGCTACCCCAGCAAATCCTTGACCTTCTCAGAAAATGTGTTTGTTAAGGCGAGTTAAATGGCAGTATCATGTTTACAGAATTTGAAAGTTTGGATGAACAAACTATTCTTGAGCAACAAACAGCCACATTTCTGTCTGTGAGAATTAAGTTTATCTGTTGGAAATAGAGCTTTCATACTGCAAATAATCTATCATTTTCTGTCTACATATTTTCTGGCCTTGAGTTTTACTGTAGATTCTCCATGTATGCTACAAATCACTGTTATCAGACAATTAAGGAAGATGTTATGAGCTGTTTTATTAAACCTATATATTAATATTTTCAGCTAGGTGTACAAAAAATCACATTCTTCACAGTGGTTTGAGGTGAGTGGTGGTTTACAATTGCGCTTTTACATGCCTCAGAATTCAAGGCCTATATTTTATTTACATTTTTTCTGCAAATATGGAATTTTTCTGTAAATACAAACACAACATTTACTGTATTTCCCTTGCATTTTAGACTAAAAAATTAAAATACAATACTGCACCAATTTCCATGATTTCTTCAAAAAAGTTTGCACAAAAAGTGAAGAATTTATAACTGAAAAGCATACCTGTCTTGTTCCTCCGAAAAACAGTGAGCATAACAATTCCTAAGGTGGAATAATCAATTTTCAAATCAGGGAAAATTGTCATCCTCCATACAAGAGACTGTACATAGTTGACTTTAAGTAACTTCACACCAAGTCCAAGCTCATATCACAAAGTTGTTTATTTACTGCTTCATTTTATGTCTTTCTTCAAAATTCAGATTTACAAACTGTTCATCTAACATCTAAGAATTTTTCAACTTCTTGGAGTTCAGTATTCACCTACTGTATCTTCAAAGTTCCTCTAGAGTTATTAGAAACAATGACATGGTGTCAACCACACACCATTCCAAAGAAGAGTTCAACAGCAGTGAAATCTACCAATACTTTTCCAGTGTTTGAGCTCTCTGGATTTATGATGGGTGACTAAACATACACACTGTACCATAGAGCCTGACATACTGTAAGGTCTGACATTAGACTAAGAAAACAGAGAGTAGTTCAAATAATCTGTGTACCAATTCAATTAACCGAATTGCCAGCATTGAACTTTCTGTTCATGCTCTGCTACAGTATTTGAATAAAGAATGATTAAATGATGTAAATATGTGCAACCGTGGAGCTGGTACGGATGCCCAGGTTGTACAAAGTTCAGAACAACTGGTGGCTTATTTTTATCTGTTGTTCAGATCATGTGACCAATGCATTTGCCATCTATACATATACACTTGAAAGTTAAAGGAATAGTATAGACATTCTACTCTACTGTCAGTGTTAAAAGGCCAAACCTCTTACCCTAAAGTACAATTTTGGTACAGGGGTACTGAAATTCTCAACTGGCTCAGCTCTTTGACTGACAGCTAATTCAAACAATGCAGAGTACCAAAGCCTACATTATACACCATGAATGGTACTAAGAGTGTTTTGATTATATAAATTGAGTTTTTCTTTACTCACCTTGAAGCAATAAGCTGAGATTGTATCTGGATGAGGATGAATTTCAGACAATTGTGGGAGGGGCTTAAGTAAGAAGGTTAGGAGAATTTGTACTGTTTGGGATGAGAGAACTGGACCTTTAAGGTGTCAAGTGTCATACTGATAAACAATATCTACTGTATTGCAAACAGTTTGGCTACATGCGCAGTAAAAAACATGCCAAGAATTCAGGAAAAAACACAAATTTTTCAAGTCACATGGGTTTTATGTAGTTACATACATAAACACATGTATTAGTTCCACTTTGAAAGAGAACATTGCTAAATCATATGCAGAAAATGGGGAGACAGCAAATAATACTAAATGGAGTCCAGTCATTATGACAGAAGGAACTATATGCCACACCTGTTGGTATAGTACAGTAGCTGGTGGAGGGCCATGGGTCTGATGGGAGGTACTGTAGCTTCACCACTCAAAATTAAGGATACATGTATCTACAGTACCCTCTCTCCCACCTCCTTAGACAAAGGAAATCCCTTTGTTCTCTGCAAAAATGTCACAAAATTTTCTGAGTTTTTCTACTGTGTAAATTTGTAAGGGGGCCTATAAAAGAGCAATGGGAATAATTTAACTCAGTGTTACGTACAATCAATTATACTTAAAAAATGCATGTACTGTATGTACCCTACTCATCTAAATACAGTACAGAACGACCTACTGTACTGTAAAGCCAAAAGAGACTGAGATACTGTAACTCTCAACTGGCTACATCCTGACCAATATACTGCTTTAATTCATATTCCTAACAACCACCTTTAAACTTGTTATCTCAGTCACCATCAAATTAATAAAATAATTGCAAACACCTGAGGCTATTAACTTGTACTTTGATCAATAGTTTTAGTAATCAGTTTGGCCGTGTCTTCAATACATCTCCCAATCACATCAAAACAGCGTTTATATGTTTTGGTTTAAAATTTTCAAAAGGGTTGCAAAAATGCCAGTTCTTTGGTTTTATTGAAAAAGATAATGAATTTTGGATTTACAGCACTGTGCATAATTCAGATACATACTGTAGTTAAACTCTATTGAACAGAAAGACCCATTTTTCAGAAACCAAAAATAATGGAAATGATGAAGTACTGAAATGTTCTTCTGCACACTGTGCAGAACACATGACTGCGAGATTAATTATAACGATTAGACATACAATATTTAGGCTTGAATTCTTTTCATATGCCATGAATTACAGTACATGAGAACACTTTCTCACTTTGAATTTCTACATTAACAGGCAAATGCACGTGTACGCATATTCACTCAAAATAAAGCTAAATAATGTGTGTCATGTTTTTAACCTTTTGGCAATTTACTGAATGTACTGTAACTCAGGGCTTTCATTAGTGTGCGTATTTGCGTATTGTGCGTATTTACATGGTCAAATACGCATCAAAACAGTTATGTGAAGAGTCAAATATGCATTCAGATATGAATGAAAAGGGTATGCATACTCTTTCAGTTTTTGTGTTGAGGTCATATACGCATCGCATAAATACCCTGTGCATTTTTGTATCCACTTATTTCAGTTTGTAGGGAAGTTTAAGCCAGTAAATTTACGACAAAGAAGGATGCTATTTGAGCAGTGCAAATCCGTTCATGATCTTCATAACGTACACATTAGGGAGTTACATGTACTTAACTTCGCAGTAGACCACATGTTCGTACAACGTTACATAGGCGTATGTCGCGCCTTCCAAGGTACCATGTTCTGTGTTTATCTAATTACTGAACCCACCAAACGTACACGATATCATCATTTGGTAAATCAGTACACATAGCACATGCTACAGTCATCAAAAGTAAGATGGATATGCCACGCAGGCAATCCTTGAGCTAAGCATCAACTTTTACAGTTTTAGTATGAGCTTAATGGATCGCCACAGATCTCGATCAAAACCTTAATAGTATCAACTTAAAATTACTTCGAAAAATTATATGAACCATTGTTACTCTTACTATGATAGTGTTTGGCATCGGTGATTACATTCGCAAAGTTTTTGACTTGCAAAAATCTCTTATATGAGCTACTACTCTCTGCACACACTTTGTACTGTACAGACAGTACTCTCATTTTGGGTTAGCAAGATCGATCGTCAAAAGTTGCAAATGAAAGAGTTGGTCAAAGGTGCCAGAAATATTTACTTGACATGTACAAAAGACCTTTAGATAACAACTCCAAAAAAATTTGCAAGCATTAGTTCGAGGGTTATTTCACTTGGATAATTTTTTTTGAGTGGCCTGTCACTTTGACCATTGCCTAACATACAATATATATGTAGGCTAGGCTACACTAAGAACTAGTGTTCGACCGATTATGCTGTAATCGGTAATACCTGATTACCGATTATTTAATTTAACAATCGGCCGATGCCGATTACCGATCACATCACCGATTATTAGAAAGAGGGAAGTCACATGTTTGTCACTTTAGTACGTGCCCCTTGCTTCGTGCATATCGTATAACCATAACCAGTTCAGGATGGGAAATTTTGGGAATAGTTCTGTTCATTTCACGAACAGGATATCATTTTTGTAGGCGAAATATTTTCACTTCAAAAGTGGAGATACAAATCAACCCTTAATTCTGTACAATTGTTTGCAGTCGATGTCACATGCCCTTTGATAATTTAGTTCTAAGGCCAACATCATGCTCTGTCTTGTTTTCATCCCCCAATCATGTTGGAACATTGCTTTCTTTTACTTTACTGGGTTGTAGTTGCGTTAATGTACTGTAGCTACTCTCCCGCTTTAGCTAACCCCATGTAAAGCAATCATCATAATCATAGCAGTTCTGGGCACCTGTATAACGTATCTTATGGTTCCTTCCCGATATAAATGTCCCCGTATATTTTTAGCAGTTCTCGTCCAATGCTTCCGTCTTGTTTAAAAAGAATCTGCAACTGAAATGCACGTAAGTCCAATCCCTGAAAAATCCATGTACGCAGAGATTTGTGATGCCGTTTCTAGGTGAATTTGGCACAGGGCTCGACCGGCTTCGCTAGCCAGCATTGCAAGAGCGATGGTCGTAACACAAACTCTATGGGAAAATTTGTCTTGAGACCGAGTATTTTCACACACTAAATCACATAGGCGAAGGCGCGTGTTTTGATTGGCTGCCTAGAATCAACGCAATTGAACCAATTACAAAGCAGGGGACAATTTAAATTTTGCAATGGATCTTTTGCATATGATGTCACCGAGTAAAATATGATGCCTTGTTTGGCAGTAAAAATGGACACGCACGCAACGTGCATTACTGTTTTCGTTTGCAATGACGTCGTGTGACAACATTACTGAAGTCCTACCGTAAATAACATTACTGAAGGAATGCTGGGAATGGCTTAATTTATGCAAGGTAATAACCACCGAACTTCACAAGATTCTAAGTGCTACGTGTACAAAACGTGCACAGATATGTATGCCAAGCTTGGGGATTTGAAAAAACGGCGAAACACTGCAGCTACATAGTCTGTACTATGTGTTTTGTGCAGAACAGTTTGTACAGCAACTTACGCAGCGCGTTCTGCGAGACAGCAAGAATACACCTTGAATGCACTTCTAAATCGAATTCCAAGTAATACTACGGGGTTATAACCGGAAACATCAAACGATCATTCCCATGGCAGGGGTAAAATGTATACGTTTGTGATTATCAATGCATCCCGTCTTGGCGGGAAGTTAAAGGATTGAGTATTTAGGGGAATTTTAACGAAATTAAGAGCAAGTTTCAAGTAAATTTAGCTCCTTTTTCCAGTTTGCAAATAATCGGTGGTGGTGATCGGTTGGATGGCAGAATTTTACCGATGCCGATTATTTACCGATAACACAATAATCGGCCCGATGCCTATTACCTAACAGATGATCGGTTGAACACTACTAAGAACCTATCCTCCAGGCTCCAGATGGGTAGTTCATCAGTAATACCCTTACTGTAGTAAAGCTTCATGAGTGCAGGGGCTTATATTTTCTCCGTGATAAGTTTGTTCCAAAATGTAGACAGGTTGTTTTATTTCTGAACTCACACTTTGGCACACATAGAAAGTCGATCTGATTTATCAACAGCCTACATGTCAACTGTGCTTGTCAAAACTAAATACACTAACATTTTAATAAAATTCTGACCATAGGCTATATATTACTGTTACGAGAAGGTAAACAAAATGATGACTCCAAGTCAATCCAAACTGAATGGAATTGCTGGAACCCAACGCCAAATGTCATTCATTTACATTTCCTAGGCCATGGGGGAAGGGAGGAAAATCATGGATAACCCCCAGAAAAATTTGTTTTGGCCCCCTCCCCTCCCAACATTTTAAGATGTTTAATAATTAACGTCCTTTACACGAGGGTTTCTCACCTGCATTAGGTTGTGCACTATAGTACAGTATTATTGTTTACACAGTGATATTTTTTATTTTATAGGGAAGGACCTGACAGACAATTCTGGCTGGCTGTCAAATACCCTTTCAAAATTTTGACTGGCAGTCAAATACTCTTTCAAAATTTTGACTAGATTTTGGCTCTAAGCGGAGCACCACCATCGGTTGGCGCGGAGCATACAGCATACAGCAAAATTATTGGGGGGGCTGTAGCCCCCCCTTCCGACAGCCCTGCAAATAACAGAATTAATGCAAAAATGCATTTTAGGTTGAACAATGTTCTATCCAAGTTTCAATTTGCCAACAGGTTGACATGGTCTTCAAGGTTTGACCTTGGGTGACCCCAAATGACCTTTGAGCTCTTTGAACTTCCTCTTAAAATGGGGGAATGGCTATATACTGAGTTTGGAAACTGTCAAACATTCTTATCTTAAAGTTATTGTGTTTTAAGCAAAGTGTCACATAAACAAACACTAACCACACATTAATACAGTGTGGTACAACAAAATTTTTAAAAGCATTTTGCAGAATTTCATAAAATGGCCCATAAATCCCACATGGCCACGACCAAAAGTAGAATACCTTGGACAGATCATTGACCAAGCTTTGCGACGTATCTAGTCTTTCAGAGGAAAAGTTAAACCCTTTGCTATATTTCACAAAATGGACAAAATGGACCTAATCAATGGACTGAACCTGGGGCCCGTTCCACGAAGAGTTAGGCACAATCTTAAGTTTGATTCACCATACTTAAGCCAACAGTAAATCATACTTAAGATCGTGCGTAACTCTTTGTGGAACAGGCCCCTGGACATATCCCCTCAGGTGAGATTGGCAGATGTTTGACATCAAGACCAAATACTCAGGTCTGAGATACTGTACCTGGTTAATCCTCTAGACCTTTGAACTGATGCAATAGCCCCTTTAAACTGTTAAGACCCTGTACAGTATGTATGATGATCTATTCCCAGTATTTTGCCATAACCCTGTGCAAACTTAGTGAGTAATCAGATGGTATGTTTACTCACCTTAAATCCACAGGGACTCTACAATTAATAATATTTTCAACTTTGAAGGCTTGTGCAACTTGTGCACCTTGGTAAAGACCACACTACGTAGGCTTACATAGGCCCTATTAAATTTACTGTTCCAACTGTGCAAAACTGAGGGGAATAATGTAGAGAAGAAACATACACAGACCATAGGTCAACATTATCTCAGGACTAATGGAAAGCCTAAAATTTCTCTCCTGATTCCTTTAATGGGCAAGAGCAGTTCTCCCAAGTCTATTTTGAAACAAAGTTCTGCTTATCCCACAATTGTTATTCTTTTTATACCTACAGTATCATGATCAAGCCTAGATTTTCAGAAAAATTTATGGTACAAGTCCTTCAAGCAACCCTTTCACTATTCTTGGTTGTCCGCAGGGAAATTTGGTTGTCCGGAACATCTTTAATGCCACTACAAAGCAGTGAGTGTGTTTTACAGTATTAGTGGTCTTGACTCTTGAAGAATAAAAAGATAGAGTAAAACACCTGAGACACATAGCACTGAAGTCTGTAAAATTGTATATGATGGAAAAAATCAAAAGAGTTGATTTTCGGTTGTCCACAATGTATTTTAGTTATCCAAAACCACAAAAATTGAGCTCTACATGATATTTAACAACTTGCACATTCAAGGTTAAATTGTTAACTCCATATTAATTCTGCAGTTTAGTGAGAAAAACATTGTCACATGATTCTCAAGAGCCAATCATGACACAGGATAGACTACTTCACTAATTCAGGTTGGGGGACTGTACAGGTTATTCCTCCCCCTCCCCTCAAAAATATAAAAAATAAAATGGTCCAAATGTATGCTTTCATATGAAGGCATCCTTTAATAATGCAGGCATAAACTGTAATCTTAACCTACTGTAACCCCCTTACAAGTAAAAAATTGCACATATGATGGAAATGCTGAACCTTCAGTCATAAAAAAAATTCTGCATAAGAGTGAAACTTGACAAAAATATTTTTCACAGTGGAGAGAAAGCACAGAACTTGCAAGTAATGATTTCCATAAATGGTGAAAGCCTTCAGACTAAAATTTTGTTATCCAGGTCAAAATTGAGTGAGGTTGCATGTCTGCACATAAAAATGTTTTCCGTGACACAATTCTGGAAATTTATCCTCTGCCTTGTGGAAATGTGTACGTTTCATTTTCTCTGCAAGTTTATGTCTATACAATGCTAATACACATATGTACAGTACTGTACACAAGGAGTCAATTCTGTAGACTTATATTTCCCAGTCTCATTGGTCCCTGACTCATAGGTCCTTACAAAACTTTCTTTGTCCCATAAGTCCTGTCTCATTGGTTCCCCTTTTGTTACTGTTTCGTTTTTCCTGTATCTCTATTAGGCCCACTCTAAGAGTTAAGCCCAGGTATTGAACATCAAATCAATACTGGAGAGATTTTTGCATGGGTTTGTTTAATATCTCTAGCTCAATCCATCCAAAGAACCAAAAATTTTCCATCCTGTGTAAACATATGATTGCTGGGAGGTGATAAAAATAAAATGTTAAAGTAAAAAGTAAACTAATTGCTTCATGAGGTCACCTTGACAAACATCTTTTACTGGGAAACTAGTGTTTGCACCGGGTACCCGACCGACGCTCTTGCTTCCCGGGTAGAAAATCACTACCGGGTAGCGTTTTTCTATGATTTCTTTTTGATCTTCCCAAAATAACATGGTTATTGAAAGAAACAAACGTATCAACCCACATCTCATTCACAATTATTTGAAATGTAGTTGCTTAACTTGTTTGCTTCCATAACGTACTTTTGTTAAATTGCACTTTTCCAGAAACAATTACCACAATGTGTGTTTCTAACATCCGCTCCTATACCATTGAACGAAACAGCATAGGCCTACAGTATGTACTATACTGTGCATAGCCTAGCCTAGCCCGCGGGGTAGACGAAAGATATTGCAAAGTTTTCGATCAGGTACCCGGGTACCCGCCGGGTAATACCATTCGGGTACCCAGGTGCAAATTTCCTACCCAGTGCAAACATTGTGGGAAACACATACTGTATCCAATATTTATGCTGTCTGCGGATCGGAAGTGACAATATTTCCTTAGTACTGCAATACAAATGTATATTTCCAAACACTGGCAAACTTCTGTTTCTTTCAGACCAAACATGGTGAAAATTTCAATGAAAACTCACAAAAATCAGAGAATAATCTCATCTGATGTGGCTGCAGTGTTAACCTGGGCTTCACGGTAAAAATTTCAGCCAACTCAACTGTGCTACACGAGTTGCATAACTTGTGCACATACAGTAGCTAGACATCTATCATACCTGTATCACTATGAACACACTATCCTCCATGGCATGCTGTAGAATTTTAAAACCATGGGAACCCATTTGCAGGTGCTGCCATTTTTCAAAATGATCACCCATGGAAACCCAGACATCATGTGAAAACCTATGGTATGAATGCATCCGTCCAAACTTTTTTGCATGAATATTGTGCATGCACTATGCATTGATCAATGGTGAATCCATATTACAATGTAGGCCTTTATGCCCATCCATAGTATCCTTGGGAGTTTCCCCATCAAAATATTAAGTTACTGTAAAACAAAACAAAGAGCTGTAGAGCAGGTCAAGTCACTTGACACTTTATACTAAGGTACTGTAATACTAATACAGGAAAGTCTGACCTACATTGACAAACATGTCTGTATAAACAGATCTGTACATTTTACACTGCAGGGTAGTCAGTATTATCAAAACAAGCGACCATTTTATCTTGTAGATTAACAGATTTAGTGGCTGGAATTTCCTGTTCTAACTGCTCCTTTTCCCCTTCACCACTTCCAAAACATCAGCCACTCCCACTCAACCACAAACAGTTAATCTAGCTTTATACAACACTAATTACTCATTAATAGTTAGCAGGATGGACTGAACATGCCTATATGCGAGATTGAGTAACTCACACAATCTCAAGGGTAATTCCTTCTCCCTATCACAAACAGAGTTGAGACCTAGAACTTAATCTCTCTCCACCCCTCCCATGAAAAAAAAAAATAAATATTAAAATTAAAAATGTGCCTGCATGACCTGGCTAACAAATATCAAATGCAATTTTTTAGCAACATGCATGCTACAGGATGTACTGAAGCCTACTTACTAAACCCATGGAGTTACCTACAGTACATGATTGAAACATAGCTGGGCATGAATGTGTCATAACACATACTTTATACGAGCATTCCTGATTCTCCACATTACTCAGTGGAGTAGGGAAAGCAATCCAGTTATACCCACAACTGGAAAAGAGACTGTGTGGGCACTCTGTTAGATGAAACCAGAAGGTATGGTGAGGCATAAAATTCTTACTAAAACCAAACCTATGGGTAACCAATTCTCTCATTGTTTTTGACTTTAGCTATAAAAAGTAGAACTTAACCTTCACTTACCTTTTCACCTACAAGACAACAAATCCATTCAAGGTCTTCATACCTCACTGGTATAGAAACCTTATGTTCGTTGGTTCACAGCTCAAAATTTCAAATTCAGTATACAATACACAGTTCAGTAAGTCACTTCTTATTTTTGACCCCATATACACAATCATGCATACTATACTGCACAGTCTACTGACTGCCATACACCAACAAACCACAAGAAACAAACGCTGTTATTCCCCTCTCAACCAATCAGGCTTTGATATTGATCCAGCACTATATCTATTGTATGGTTCTCTTTTATTCCACCTTTAAGCCTCTTAAGATCCTTTGTGTCACTGCCAGTAAATAAGGAATTCCCCATAAAGGTGCAAGTTGTAATAGACAGTATTATAAATAAACAGTCTTTTCAAGTTTTACCTGATGTGAGTTCATACCATTCTAGATTTGCCTGACTGAACCATAAAAACAGATTTAACTTTGAGGAAGGTGAAGCAGGGTTCCTAAAATAGGCTATACAACCACATGCAGTCTGGATAATTATTGATTTCATAAGTCCTAAGCTACAAATGTTTTTCAAATGAATGAATAACAAGTGTACTTTTTATACTTTGTGTCAAATAATTTTTCAGATCAGCCAATAGATTGGCTATTTGTATAGCGAGACAATTCTACAGAAATGGGAGTTCTAATAGAACACAATGAAGAATATGATGTGGGTGGAATGCTACTGTTCTGATGCAGTCTGCTTGATGGTAGGGGAATAAAATCAAAGGCAAAGTGTTTGTTTATATTTTTCAAAGACTATTTATTGAAAAAAAGCTAATGAAAGGTACAGGCATTAACTGTAAAACTTATCATCTAACAAAAGTGGTGCATTTTGCAATAGGAGACACTTTTAAGCTGATGCAGTTTGCTTCACTACATTTAACATATTTCACTAAAAAGAGAGAAACAACCTAGATTTATTACCAGGAGATTTTAACAAATAAGCAACTCCTTGCTATGACTGTAGGGCAAAGCGGTTAGATCATTAGACTTGCAGGTGGGAGGCTGGGACTTTGAGTCCTGGCCGAGTGATACCGAAGACTTAAAAGGGCAAGAGCAGTCATCCCAAATTATAGAAGTGTACTAGATTGTTAAGTCTCATGATTGGCTGTTGGAAGTCATGTGACAACATGTTTTCCCTTAAATGTGACATTTACTAAACATAACTGCTTGGTTTACCATATGCAAAAGCAGGGTTTCCGTAAGAGGGGGGAAAGGGGGGATTTGTCCCCCCATTCCAGAAGAAGGTGGGTAAAATCCCCCCCCCCCCCATTTTAGTTTCCATAAAAATTAGACCAAAAAGACCACCCTTTTGCAGCAATGTTTGAACTCACACAAATAAGTGGCCTTTAAAACCTTAAAATTGCACCTTACAGGGGCCTTGAAGCAAGCTTTTGTCCCCCTGAACCTACTCATAATTTTAGCCTATGACAGCATCAATTTGGACTTGGGGTTTAGCAGTAGTAGTTTCTGGCGGAATCCTTGAAAAGTAAAGCCATAAAATCAAAGATACTCTAAAGAGAAATATGGTGAAAATTGTGTTAGTTAGCTTTTTCTTCAAAGTAAGTTTGGGGGAACTGCTCTTTACCTTTAACCAGAAAACCCTGAACCTACTCATAATTTAAGCCTATGACAGCATCAATTTGGACTTGGGGTTTAGCAGTAATAAATCCTTCCCCCCCCCCCTTTTTTTGTGTTTCTGGCGGAATCCTTGAGAAGTAAAGTCATAAAATCAAAGATACTCTAAAGAGAAATATGGTGAAAATTGTGTCAATTAGCTTTTTCTTCAAAGTAAGTTTGGGGGAACTGCTCTTTACCTTTAACTAGAAAACCAAAAGGTTTAATGATTCCTTGCCGCAGTATGGTTTTCCAAAAAATCACTCAACTTATATGGCTTCACTTAAATTTGTGGATGATGTAGCAAATAACTTGGATAGTAAACTTAAAACAGTAGCTTTATTTATAGACCTATCTAAAGCGCTCAATACAATAGATCATGCCATATTACTTTATAAATTACATTATAATGGTATTCGAGGTATAGCCCTAAGTTGGTTGAAAAGTTATCTCAAGGATCGTAAAAATTATGTTACATTTAAGTTTAACAATTCTTCTCTAAAGGTGACTAATATAGGGGTACCTCAAGGTTCTATTCTAGGCCCACTTTTATTTTTAATCTATATCAATGACTTATGTAAGGCATCATCTAAACTCCAGTTTATCCTCTTTGCTGATGACACGACTGTTTACACTCATCATAAGAATGTTCACACTGCTCTTAAAATTGTCGCCAAAGAATTTCAAAATGTTTGCCATTGGCTCGCTGCCAATAAGCTATCATTAAATGTTGGAAAGACTAAGCTTATAGTTTTTAGTAATATAAAAGGCCCTACTCAGTGTTATACCTTATCGTACAATGAAGTTACTACACACAGTGTAAACAGTACAAATTTTCTTGGGGTTACAATAGACATTCAATTGACTTGGCGAGATCATAAACTGGAAGTTAGCAAAAAGGTATCTAAGATAATTGGAGTAATCAGTAAAGTAAGACACTATGTTCCCAGTAAGACACTAAAGATTATTTATAATGCTGTAATACTCCCACATTTGAATTATAGTTTACTTTTATGGGGATCTGCAGAGAGTTCCTATCTTGATCATTTATTTGCACTCCACAAACATGCTTATTCGTCCTATTTCAAATGCTGCATTCTACAACCATACACAGCCACTTTTTCATTATCATAGATTGTTAACTCTGCAGGACCTTTATCAGCTTGGTATTTTTTTGTACAAACACTTCCACAAGTCCCTGCCTATCGACCTCAGTCATTTCTTTCAAACAAATAGCCACTTTCATTGTTATTCTACCAGGATGAAAGATAGTTTATCCCAACCCCTCACCAGAACTCAACTTGCCCATTCCCAAGTAAGAAACTCAGGAGTTTCCCTATGGAACTCCTTGAGCAATAACATTAGAAATGCTGCAAGTTTAAAAACTTTTAAAATTCAACTGAAATCTCTGTTTTTGGATAACACGTCATAAGTTTCTTTCTTCTTTTTTTGTATTACTATTATAATTATCTTCTTTTTTTTATTCTAAGCCTAATCCTAAGTTTTGTGTAACTTCTCTTCATATTTCTGTACTTTTAGGGGTCAGACTAGAAAAGTTTCCCAACTTACTTCTGGTCCCTCTCCCTTCTCATCCCTTCATGTACTATTAGTACTGACAACATTCTTTAATATCGTTCTGTATATGTGTTATTAAATTGTATCAATTTGATTGTACTTATTTTTGTAATTATGAGAAGGAAGAAATAAACTGAACTGAACTGAACTGAACTGAAATGTAAGGCTTTTTTCACACTGAAATTGCTCTGTAATGTTTTTCAACTAACAGTAACATGCCCACAAAGTACACATGCAAGGCATCCAATCTTCCTACATTGAGTTTCCCCTTAACCCTTGTGAGCCCAAACGACATTTGACCTCCACCAAAAGCTATTGGGACCATTTGTTCACTATGCACCATCTACATGACAAGTTACAGGACCCTACAAGTAACTTTTCTTGTAAAACTATGCAGGAAGGCTTGTCGTGCTTTGACCTTGCTGGCTCCAAATAACTTTTGACCTTTAGAAAAATCAAATGGGACCGTGTTCTCAATACAATCAACATACCAACATGTATGACCTTTGTCATATACCGTTCTTGAGACATCCTGTTTACAAGAGATTTTGCCCTTTTGACTGCTTGTGACCCCAAATGACCTTTGACCTCCAACAAAAGCAATCTAGGGATCATCTACTCAATATGGAGAACCCACACACCAAATATGCGACTAGTCACACTTACCCTTCTGGAGATACTGTGTTTACAAGCAATTTTTAAGGAATTTACTATTTGACCTCTTGTGACACCAAATGACCTTTGACCTCCACCAAAAACAATAGGGATCATCTACTCAATATGGACAACCCACACACTACATATGAGATTTGTCACACTTACCCTTCTTGAGATATTGTGTTTACAAGCCATAGCATCACATACACACACACACACAACACCATTGCAGAAATTCCTTGCCTTCCTTTGGCAAGGAATCAAAAATGGAATCTACTACCATTGTGCTTGGACTGTGGTGCTCAGCATAAGCAACCCGTTCTCCCCTCCACATCCCACTGTGGATGTTGAGAGTTATTGAAAGACCCATTTATCAATTTTCAATTTTAGTCCCAAGTGATAATTTTTCCCCCAAACTTAAGGCTGAGCTACTTAAGTTGACCAATGGCTTTCAATTCTAAGCAATGCACTATCTGCGATGACTTTTACTTGAATTGGACTTTCAGGCAGGGAATCGACATGAAAGAACTGTGATAACAAACCGTGGAAATTATGCTATCCATATCTGTCTTTGATTAGGACTACGCCAAATTGTTAAGGTTTGCAACCTGTATACATGGGTGTCGGCAGGCATGGGCAAGGGGGGGGCAACCCCCCCGGGAAATTAAATATTTGAAAAAAAACGTATAAAAATCAAAGAAAAAATGAACAAAACATGTTTTCTTAGTTTCTATGCAAAAAATAGGCTTTAGAAATGCAATTTCCAGCGATCTGGGGGGCACTTCAGGCCAAAATTTTCACACACTTCCTGTCAATTCATGGTGACTCGGAGGTTCCCCCCCCCCCAGAAATTCTGCCCCCCTGATTTTTTTCTGCGGACACCCATGCCTGCATACACTATTATCACAGAGTTATGGGCCTTTAAGCAGTAATGCATTACCTTCTATTGCACTACAAGTAATGAACTCTATTAAGCCTGTTTCAGTTCCAGCTGACAAATAACTTTCTAGATCACTGAAAAAAAAAAACTCACCTGGAATACGAAGGAACATGGAGGATGGTGCTGTTCCTGTATTTCGTGCAGAATCCATGTTTAAAAAGAAGATTGAAGTTTAAAATCCAAGGTATCAATGACAAAGTAAGTAATCCATAAATCTACCCAACCAAACTTCTACTAAATCTGTCATTGACAGCCAAGAATCTCTCTAAAGAAAACTCCTTTTTCAAATACACTATACACTGTAGAGTATGAATCCATCATATTGAGAGTTCTGCAGTTTGTCTCACATTTTGAAACTGTCCAACTTTGTTGAAAGAATATCACCAAATGTACTGTGCAAGGTAGTTGCAAATTATGAAATATTATATGATTACTGTCGCAAAGTACCACCATATAATTGTAAAAGCTGTTGCTCTACTTGTAAAACAAGATAAAGTCACTTCACATATGTGTTCATAGATGGCAGGCACAGCTGTAGTTTGACTTATATAACAAATACAGTATACCAGTTAGTTTTCAAAGCTTTCTAAGGGTGAATACAATAAACAATTGTAAAAGAGTTGGCTCTTAGTCACATCATTTACAAACAGTACAAGCTGCTAATTACAGCCCAAAATTTATCGTTAAGTTCATACATAATTTTAATGACAATATTTCCTTCATTATTTGCTTAATTTTAAAAAGTTCATTTTCTCTTTTACCTGCAGAATGATTTTTTACAAGTTCTTGTGATCATAAGATTAAAAGATATGAAGTAATAATTCTGAATTATTTACTGAACAGTTTGATGAAGAAGAGGGAAAAATAAATCCAGTGCAGTTTCTATGGGTACAAATGGATTAAACATGAACTTTTTTCATTTTCATTTGGAAATTTTTGTACCAATTTATGGAGTGGTCAACTGTTGTGGCATGTTTAACTGTTTGGTACATTAAAGGCAGTCAACTTTCACTCCAATCTACGATTGGAGTGAAAGTCCACAGAAATCCCAATTGCCACAGCAGTCAAGTTCAAAAAAGACAGAGTACTGTAGCTATTACAGGGCACATGTGATGTACTCAGAGTGTTTTGATAACACATTGGGGTCTTGCATACTAACCCTGAAGCAATAACTGAGGCTGTCTCTGGATGAAGATGAAGAGCCTTAGACAGTTGTGGGAAACTGAGGTGCTGAGTAAGTAGGTTAGGAAAATCAGAACTGTTTGGGGTGAGAGAATTATGGCCTGAAATGTTTCCTCAATTTATGAACCAATGAGTTACAAAATTCTTCCATAAGTGCAGAATGACGTCATAACTACTCTAAATGTATCCTCAACTGATCTCAATTTAAAGAACTTTCACAACCATCAAAATGTCAACCACTTACCAAGAAGGCCTATTCATAATCCATAAGGGGTTTTATTTTTGAGGTATCACCTGTTAAATTTTCCATTTTAGGCTGATGTGACCCCAAATAACTTTTGATTACCATCAAAACAAACACCACCTTGGTTTACAGTATTCAACTCATCACGAGTCATCCACATGCCACTAATAGTGTGACATCTATCAAAGCCACTTTTTTCCTTACAATATTGGTTGCTTAGTAACACCTTCTTTTCTGGTTTGCATTTTTCATTTGCCAGGTGTAGTAGTACAAATTGCACTCCTTAAGAAATGAGAGGGTGTGGTAGGTGTGCTGTTTTGTTAAAACTTTAAATAAGTTTATATGAGATTGTTATCTTCTTCTAGGTATGCAAAAAATCACACTCCTCTCAGTCACTTGAGATAAGGGACAGTGTGTGACCATGCTCACACACCTCAAAATTCAACTCCTGTTTTCAGGTTTGGAAATTTGACTTCTGGAGCATTCAGCATGGCCTTACAAGACATTTGGTTATGAACAAAAGAAATGGCTGCTTTACTGTGTGTAACACATCTTCAAGTATGGCATCCCTCAAGTTACAATGATATGCATCTTTAGACAATCACATTAAATAGTCATGCAATCATGCACACACTCCATGTAGTTTACACTCAATATCAAAACAACAGATAACATGACAACATAAAAATAGGTGCACACTACATACGTGCCAATCACATGATGAAATGTTTGAGACCTTGAGTTGTGGCAATTGATGCATAAATGACAATTTGACTCTGAACTTGATCAAAACTGGATGGCCCATTGCATCATGAAGAGATATTTTGAGTGAAACAAAAGTATTGCATGTGAGTTTCCACAACTCTGTGACCGAAAAAGGAAATGGTTTATTTAAGAGCAAAACATTAAAGAACAGAAGCAGTCACCCCAACTTGAAGCAGTGTAGTAGACTGTCCAGTTTCATGATTGGCTGTTGAGGGTCATGTGACAACATTTTCACTACTCAAATGTGAAATTTAAGTAACTGCTCGGCTTACCTTTCATATGTTATAATCATATTGAAGTCATAAAATATAATGAAAGATTCTTTGAACAGAAATGAGATGAGAATTGTTATATTAAGCTGTTGCTTCGAAATATACTTGGAGGGACTGCTCTTGACCTTAAATATTCACCCATATTGATGAGCTTACTTACAATACTGGTAATTTGTCTGCTCCCAAGTTCCATGTAATATTGCTGTGTAGATGGTACAGTGAAACAAGTAGATTATGGTGTCAATTAATTTTAAAAGGTGGTACACACTTACTGCAGCTATCCTTACATAACAAATTATTGAAGAGAAGTTTTAATGGTACAGTGGGTACTATGGTACTGTAGCAAACAACTCAAACACCACAGTGCAGTGCAATGCAGAGCAGTGCAGTTCATACACTTTGCAACAATTTACAATTTAAAGATACTTCAATGCAAGTTAGAACCTTTACTCAAAAGTACACAATTTATGTACACTCTTTTTCATTATTGTGAAATAGCCAACAGTATAAGGATTATCTGACCACATAGTGATAAAATAGGTAATAGCACTTACCATTAGCACTTCCCTGGTCTCCATGAAGGGGCACTGCACTGTCCTTGTGGACCTCATTCACAGCAGCCATACAAGCACTTGGAGAGGGGGCAGATCTAAGGCACAGTACGTGTAGGTGAATAAAACCAAGTTACATGTACTTCAAATGACTTTTTGTAGAGTGATTTTCAACTTCCACTCATGCATTACACAGTAGTTGAACAAGACAATTACCATGCTGTAAATATAAACAAACAGAACAAAAGGATATTGAGGTAAATCAGGCTAAGAGAAAGACAAAGAACTAATCATGCAAAAAGGAAAGACAACTCACTCTTATGCAAGCATCAAAGGAAAAAAAAATCCGGATTGGGGAAACAATCTCACAGCAGATTATACTGGTAACGAAAGTAAAACACGTATCACATTTACAACTAGCTTGACACAACTCACACAGATATGTATGATAATTATGCTATGATAAGGAAAAAAAAATGCAAGATTGAAGACAGACAATGAAGGAAACCCCACCCACATAACTGATGACAACACATCTTTGTTTTATTGTGATAATAAAGTTATAATTCATCTCAAGATTGGATAACAAAGAATGCCTCACACTTCTTTACTTTAGTCTATTTCAAGTTCATGTATATGTAACATTCAAATATTATATATCTGTGTCACATCCAAGTATACGGTACAGTACACAAACACAAGAATGAATTCTAACAAATCAGATGCCTGAAAAAAGGACAAAGGAGGGTATAATAACCTTTGTTTATTTAGTTTTCTAGTAATAATCCTAAACTTCCATTGCTTCATTACACTTTTGAATGCACTTAATTTTCAGCTACCCCAGTTTACTTTGGGTTGTGCTGTTTCAATATGGTTATTAATTATTAATTTACAAATGAAAGTAAAATTTGTAAATGAACAAACAAATATTGGGTTTGTGCACTAATTGGAGGATAACCTGAAAATCATTCTCATATCCAGCATTTGCATAACTTCCAACACATCATCATCATCATCATCATCATCATCCAGACACACCCTGACATCTTCACTGGTTTATTCTCCAATCCTCCTTGACTACATATTCAGCTAATGTAGCTGATTTGAAGGAAGTTGCTCTGGGTTTGTCCATAGATCACAACACAAGTTTTTGGTAGACCAATACAAATTTCTACTCTTCTTTAAATCCTAAGTATGTACCCTACAAACCCTTTAATTTCTTTTACAGTCTGTATTTTCTATACTCACGTTTGACCCTTTTGAAATTTTTACATAATTTTTATTGCAATAAAGGAAATTAAAACAGAAGCCCGTAAAGATTAAAAATACACAGTGGGCAGGTCAAACTAGCAACTTTATAAGACAAACATCTCAGCAGATCACTAAAACACCATCTCAGGGCCAGTTTGAATTGAATCCTTTCTATTTGTTTACATCTCACCACGCTCTCCGTAATGCATGTTTTCAAGTAAAAACGTAATTTAATTTCTTCGGTCAGAATACAATACAGGGGCAAGTGCCAAGTACCCCAACCTCCTGTCTGAATACAGAATTCTCTCACACAGTCTGTGAATGCAAAACAGCCAATTAAAAGACACAAAAATGCCATCACTATTGAAAGTGATGAGAGTTGTTGTTTGGGACTGCTATTAAAGGTAACAACCAACTAAATCCTAGTTGACAGATAGCTAGTGTCTTTCCTAGCAGGGTTTTATGAATAAGAAAATATCAGTAACCTATCGTGGAGAAGGCAATTAGCCTGCTATTAAAAGCCTAGTTGGTTGTCAGTAAACAGACTTTTCTGAATATCAGCCCTTGGGTTCTATGTTTATCAGGTCTGTAAATGCACTCAGGTATTTATGAAAGCAAACTGTGTGGTCAACTTTTTATCTGCTGTTTGTTAGGCCATGCTGTTTATACATCAGGGAACTTCCTGATTCAAGAAATAAAGATGAGGAAACACCATTTACTGGGAAATAATTCAACATGATCATATTTAAATTGACCCTTTTTCAAATAGAAAAGTGCAGTGTACAAGGATTGTGAAATTTGAGTTTTTAACCAAGTTTTGTTCATGGCATTCTACGTCTACGGTTGTCCCAAATGAGATGATCCTTGCAGGCTCTGCAGTTGGGAAAATGGTCACTGATAACTTTTAGGAGATTGACCTCATTTCTTGGTGAATGTTTCAAGGCAAGGTTTGTTCACTCTCTACAATAAAAGAAAATGCCAGGCCTCTATATCTTTGAGGTGTGCTACAAACAGCACTCCTTACTTAGGAAATCAACGAGTATGGTAATAAGGTAGGCTGTCACTGACTTTAATGAGCTCACATGCCATTGAGTGATTTGAGGAGAATGATTGATGTGATTGCAATCACAGACCTCAAAATTCAATGAAGGCTTCCTCCTTGAATTAAAAAGGTCTACATGCATGAATGTATGCAGTTATGTGGCTGCATGTATTCCATATGTACTGCACCTAAAATACTTCCTTCAAAGATACAGTACCATGCTCAGTCTGTAGTTCTATAACCAGGGAGTGATTCATCTTACACTCAACCATTCATAAATAATTACAATGAAGGGCATTGTCATCCATAGACAAAGAACTTAAGGTAGACACAAACATGGCTTATTCATAACTTACAGTGGAACTGTAGATATATGGGTACAATACCACTTTATTAATTTTAGGTCTTGGCTGTTGTGCCTCTCAAAAATACCTGTAGAGCACTGTTGTCTTCAACCCATATTGGCAAGACAAGGCTGGCAACCATAACTCTTACTTGTATTTTATCACTGATCTATAGGATATTTGAAGGGCAAGCAAACCAAAGTCATGGGAGAAAGAAAATATGCCCTGCAGGCTGCATGGAGCAGCATTTAGTTTACTCACAGTTCCACACTCTGAAACAATTTCCATGAAATCAATTGGCTCTTTCAACCAAGAGAAATCATGTGGCTGCTTATGCAGACTATGTAAAATGAGGGCAGCATTTGTAATGAGATGTCTCAAAGTTCTGTTGTGAATTATCTTCAAATAACAGCAACCTAAGGTATTGATAACATTTGACATTTGAGTAAACTTTTGATACATTTATGAAACTATGAGCACTTTTAAATCATGTTACAGTAAATTCTCTTATTAAGAACTGTCCCAAAACACTTCCTTCTTTAGTCATCATCAACAGATGTGGCTCCAAATGGAAGTGTTTACAGACCTTTTCTCCTGTTTTCCTAATTTACAACTTGTACAAACCTGAGCAGTAGTACTGTACTTCAAGTTCAATGGATGGAGTGTAGTTTACTAAGTCACTCATTTGAAGCTGTTTTACTTTAGTCTTGGTGTAAGAAGATAAACACAAACTGGTTTTGGTCTAGTCAATCAGTCCCCTTAAATTATTTTTTGGCCAATTGATTTTTCATTTGGTCCCTACACTTTAGAAACTGGGGGCCGGACTGTTCCCCAAAGTTTGAAAGCTTATTTTGACCACTGCCTAGCCGTGTATTGCTGCTATACAGTTGCATGATAATTTAGGGAGGTGTAAGTTCTAGTTACAGTAGAAAACATGACTGCAGCTGCTATAGCAGGGCAAAGGAAACTGAAGTTTGGCCTATTTTGACATGCCATGCCTAAACAAATCAAATCACAGGCTCACAGCAATGATGAACTTAGCCCCTCTTTCAGAAATTTAACATCTGCACTGGTATCAATAATTGTAAATGGAACTTGTCATAGTGATTTAAAGCTTCCCTCCCCTACTTTAACATCACATAAAATATTTCATATTTTTCAGCAAAATTTTTGTGAATACCTTTTGCATTGAGCAAACTGAAAGTACTTTTAAAAAGGTTAGGTAGACCCCAAGTTAAAAATACATTTTATATCACATTACATCAGGATCATTCACATCACTTCACGCATGAGAGGCACCCATGTTATTTCAATGCTTACGTAAGTTATGCCTACTTATATTCTTAAAAGAAGGGTTTTAGGTCACAATATGATTTGGTATGTTAGAGGGGTACTTACTCTGAGCATTTTGGTGAAATTTGCATTGAAATCTGATGTGTGATTCCCAAGATATGAGCACATAAATTTTCACATTTTCAACAAAATGTAAACTTGAAGCAAGCACATGTGACATCACATCCCACAATAATGGGCAGTCTTTTATTTTTCTTTAAACTTTATATTGGATTTTCTCCTCAACAATCCCATATCATTAAAATGTGATTGCATAAGTGGCATGAGAATTTTACAAACTTTGCATCCGCTACAGGGAGGTCATTCTCCTATTACCTCAAGGTTAACACAACAGTCTGATAAAACAAAGGGAAAAAAAGCATTCCTTGTCAATGTGAGGAAGTGATATAAGCTCTGCTGCCCTCAAACTCACTTTTGAACACAAATCTTCTGACTTCATTTACAGATATCTCAAGAAATACATGTCCGATTTGAATGGAACTTTCACCACACTGTGTAGATTTTGTTCTTCTTTCAAATATGAAAATTAAATTTTTGCTGAAACTTCCCCTTCAAGTGAATGACAAATCTCCAAAACAAATGTAGGTCTAAAAATTAAGTTTTCTATCATTCAATGAGTTAAACTGATAACCTTTTGATCTAAGGTTCATCTAATTTTTCTTTTTGTTACCTGTTTTCAAAATATTGTAATTATATTTTACATAAACCTAAAACAACTTTACAGTTGCCATGAAGCAAATTGTAAATTGAAGAGTTGCAAAACAATTTTACTGTGAAACAATATGTGCATATCGGACCTTCCTGCATATCACGACATTAGGCAGGGATCCTGCAGAAACTTGACTAGAACAGCAATGCTGTTGTAGCTCACACATTCTCTCTTGTCTGTAAAAAATAGCAACTCAAAGAACCAACTTTTATTTCTTCTTCATCTGTTTCCACAAAACCTCCTTACCTTAACAATGGTAAATAACAGGTAAAAAAAAGAGCAAAGAACTCAAAACCCAACTGCAAAATCACAAGGTATGCTAAAAAGTCCCCCTCCCTCTTTCAATAAGTGCAAACTTTTACATCACAAAGAAAACAACCTAATTGACAGATCTACAAATACGTACTGCAAAAGTTTGTAAAATTAAGAATGCCTGTTGGGCTATACAAACTTAATTACGAGCATTTTGGAAAAAATTCTAAACATATACGTAGAATGTATCAAGCATATTTTTAAGTACTGCAAAGTACATTTAGTTTCTCCTACAACTCCATAAGAAACACTGCATGAATTTGCACCGGTAAAATAAAAACATGCATTGCTCCTCAAATGGCTCTCCTACTGCACATGAACTCAAAGAGTTATCACAATTACTTGCCTTGACCAACTTAATTGATCTAGAAACAGAACAGATGTCCCCACCACATTAAGCCTATTTCCTTTCTTGTAGGCTTTCTTGTAGACCACAGAATTGCTCCCAATTTTGTGTGTCAAGTATCCCTAGCTGCTCAGTCCATGAAGCTCTCTTCACAATACAGTGCTATTATCCCAAGACACTGTGATTGTAGAAACCACTGATCCGTCTCCACAGGTGAGTCAGACATCAAACAACAGTCTGCTTGCATGGCATTTGCAAGACAGCAATTGAACACACAACCAAGTACGCTGCAGTCAGCACAATGAATAAACAGCTAACTGTTAAGCAGGCACAATGAACTCTGCTCTACATAAATAGCTAAAAAATTATGCTTAACACTCCTACATTGGAATGAAAGTAGGTGGGTTATAATGCTGTACTGACAAACAATCATACACCAAAATTTCAGAGCCAAATCTCCACAAACGGAAAGGGAGTAGGCTTTTGTTAAAAAGTTGACGCCATCTGGCCCATTTTACAACCTCACACATGTACTGTGTACATGTGTGAGCTAATAAAGTGGGTTATAACTGCTCAGCCCTGGAGTCCATATTGATGCCTAGGCTAAAATTGCAAGTGGGCTCAGGAGACAAAAGCTTGCTTCAAGATCCCTGTAAGGTGCAATTTGAAGGATTTTAAAGGTCATTTATTTTGTAAGTTCAAACACTGCTGCAAAAGAGTCAGGACTATTTTTAAGTAAGAAACCAAGATATTGAAAGTTTACTAATTTTTATAGAAATTTATAAAAAAGGGGGATTTCACCCACCTTACTCTGGACAGATGGGGCGAAACAAATTTTCCCCTTTCCCCCTCTGATGTAAAAAAAACATGATAGGTCTCCAAATCAGAGCCATACCAGACATCCCTGTACTATATAACCTTACTTGTTTTAAATTTTGCTCAAAGCCATGTAATGCTACACAAGTTTGACCTATGGGGAAAACTTTGACCTTGCAAGTTGCAGCAGACTTACTCATTGACCAAATAACCAAATCCAAACAGGGAGTGAACAGGCCTACAGTACTGTAGCTGACAATGACACAGCAGGAACAAAATTCCAGGGCATTGGGCATTGTAAATTGTTGCTCATGATGGAAATTAACCAGGTTTATACACAATGAAATACCTTCACAAGGATTACAATACTGTCTACTGAAGAGCTTAGCACAGCTTTGAAAAGGAAACAGACCTGTTGGGATATTTGGAACTATCTGGAATTAAGCTCTTTAAGAACTTAAAGTAAGAAGTGACTTGAAGAATCAGATTATGGTCTCACTACTACTACTATACTAGGAGTTCAGTTGTGGAGAATGGGGGAGATGCTATCCTGGGATGTTCAGGAGGAAAATGACTTAAATAGCACTGGTTTAAACTGCACTTCCAGCTGCATGAAACATTTTAAGCAGTTTAGAAGGAAAATATCTCTTCTTTGTACAATCTTTCTGAAGTATGGTTAGAGACCCTAATGGAAATACACTTGTCATGTAGGTTTTCACTGTTATATCTGGTACGTACATGTGTATTGTGTACACATACTGTACTATTTAAAATAGTACTTTGGGTTGAAATGCAGGACCTTTGTGTATGATGCTGAGCTAAAAATTTGCTCAAGTCCATGTGACTTCCAAATTAAATTGGCCCAGTTAGCTCCTTCATAATTCAACTAGGCTCAAGTTGACTTAGTCTGTACATGGACCTCCCCATGCAGCATGCACTGCACAACACACATATTGCCAATCAGAGTTACAATCTGAACATTTTGAAAGGAACTTCAGAGTAAGATTTCTCTACAGGTCAAAAAATTATACACACTGCATGTGCAGTACAGGTCAAAGGAGGGAACAAACTGGTTTTGGTATGTTTTTCAGTCCCTTTTATTTTTGGACCACTTGCTTTCTCATTTCGTGCCTAGCTTCTATGAGCTAAATGACCCTAATGGCCTCAAAGTTTGAAGACTTATTTCGACCCCTGTAATTTCATGCTCTCATCTTTTTGTACATGTGTCATTCCATCAGGTTGGGATACAAAGTGTGACATAGAAGTGAAAATTTAAAATGGCTTGAAATACCATTATTTCATAATAGAGCATACTATACAGACATTACTTTCAATATAAAATACTTTCATTACTGTGGAATTACTGAGTTCTTCATAATGGTCCATATAAGGTAGGCGTGTCAAACATTTGTGCTGATGTAACATGGACACCAATTTCAGGTTTGAAGTTGGGTAATCAGCTTGGGTCACATTTAATATTGCAGTTTCTTTCCCAAAAATATAGTAACAGATAAGTTACTTTTAAATAAGTTATTTCCATGAAAATGAGTTTCTACAAAAACGTGAAAATTGCAAAAAATAAACCAGGCAAAATACTAAGATTTTTGTGTAGCATAAAAACTAGAAAACTTTTTGAAAACTCTAATAATGGACAAGTTGTGTGCTATAAATAAAATTATATTTAATTTGTTTGTAGCCTAGGATAGTACAGATTTGTATTTAAGCAAATTTATTTTGCAACTTCTCCTAAATCTTCAGAAATGAGTCTAAATATGGTGGAGTGCAGTTGTAACATGGACACCGTGTCCATGTTACATCATGTGTTAAATACTGATAAAACAGACACTTATTTAAAAAAGAATAGCACTATTAGACTACTCTAAAATAGGTGGATAGTTGTGTAATATGTTTGTACACAAAACATGTCACTTCAACTGTATACAAGGAAAATGTCAAACAAAGGTGTAGTTGTTATGGTGCAGATGTAACGTGGACACCCTGTCCAATTTTACAATCACCTATAAAAGTTACCTTTAACATATTTAAAACACAAATCTTTTCATATTTTGTATCCACAATGTAATTGTGCTCTATTTTAATTGATATATGCAGGTTTATATTTCAAATTGTGTTCAATTGTAACATTTATCCAGCTAAACCAGTTCTAATGTAACGTGGACACCGAAAATCTAAAATGGCATAATTAACACATGAAACAAATTTATGTCTATTTTGTGCATTTTTTGTAACTCTTGTGTCCTAATATTTGTTAGAGGAATAGTATAATGTATCTTATGCAGCTTGTTCAAAAGTTATGGAACAAAATTGTCCCAAAATTGCGCTGATGTAACGTGGACACTGTGCTGCAAAATGACCCTCTTTTGCATCATATTTGAAAAAATTTAACCGTCTTCCATCTCTTTGAATTATTTTTCCAGAAAGCAAGTCAGATATGAGGAATTCAAGTCAATTCAGGCTTCTTTTGAAGAAAAGAGAAAATATTACACCTTAAGAAAAAATGTTACACAAGTGGACACCGTGTGTTACATCATCACACTCGTTTTTGATGAACTCAAACATGAATTTTAAAGTAAACAAGACAGACTTTACTTAACATGAGCATTTTCCATTGTCTTTTATTCTACTTTATCAGTAAAGGGGTGATAAATACTTATTTTTAAGTTTTCACATTTCATGCTCAAGTCTGCATATTCAAATGTCACACATCTTACATCTGAAAAAGTCTTCTCTAAGGTCATGTTTTATGAAATATCACTAAAATATGACGAAAAATCTCATTACATTTGGTACCAGAATAAAGGTCTTGCTTTATAAGTTGCAACAATAAATAACAGGAAACTTTCTTTGCATTTTCTAAGAATATTAAATCTTATCAATGAAACAGCAAAATATGCACTGTGTCCCAACCTGGTTGAATGACCCACATATCTCTCAATGTTTGTTTACATATATATTTGTCCTTGGCATGCACTGTACCTTTTTAGTTCTTTTTCATTACTACAAATGGTACCAAAACATTGAATTTGTTGGGTTTTTGGCCTGGATTTGGTACCAAATGAATCAAAATAAAATAGTGTGGCTTAAGGAGGATTTTCTCAGTTTGTTGATGGTCACAATATACAGTAATGCACATGACAGGGTCAAACCCAGTCAACAAATCAAGAATATTTTTGACTCTTATCTAAATTTGGTTCACCATATTTCACAAAATATGGGCCTGCATGACAAACTGAGGTAAATTTTTTGGACTCTTCATTACTAGGAGCCCAGCAATAAAATTGCTCTGCAATGCACTTTGATTTACTTCTGATGCCAAGACTGCTCTGCTCCATGTAGATTCCTGTCAAAGAGTATAGTATTACAAATTTATGTCACCCATGACACCTTTTTCCTGTGCTTCTCGGCCTTTTGGCTAAGTTCGAGTGCAGTATCTGTTCTTTTCATCCAGTCTAGAACAGAGCCATATATAACAGTTCAATAATTTAAATGGTCTTAGGGCCCTGACGTTGGTCACATACTCTCTGTCCTTCAATGGACGTAATAGCAGGCGGGAAGCTTGGTCATAATGGCCAATCTCGTTAAATTCAAACCCCGGCTTCCTTTATAAAAAAGCTTAATATCTTTGGCATGAAATCCGCAAGTTGATTTCGGACCTTTCCTAAAAAATGTGCAAGCCTTGACTATGATAATGTCAGATGGTGCGCCTTCTACCCTTCTTTTACTTGATGGACTGTTGAGAGTCATGTGACAACATTTTTCCTCTTCAAATGTGAAGTAGTTTACAAGAGAAAAACTGCTGGGTTTCACGTTACAGTACCTTGAACATACAATAATTAAGTACTACTAAGCGAGACAGTACTTGTATTTCTTAAGGTTAATACTAATATTAATAGGGGTAGTGCTTATTCAATGGTATCCTTGTTGTTTGAGGGGCCGAGTTGTCCAGGGGCCGAGATGTCCAGGGGTCAAGATGACCGGGCCGAGTTGTCCCAGGGGCTGAGTTGACCGTAAACCAATGAGAGCGTGAGCACAGGCCCTCAGTAGGCCTTTCTTACTGAGTAGGCTATGTTAAACCATTCTCAAAAAAACATTCAATTTTCAAAAAAGCCGCTGTGTTACAGTGTGACTAGCCATGTCTACTCTTATCCAAAGTAAGAGGGGTTGCTTCCATGGAGAAGTTTTTTACTACTCAACCTAGGCTAGGCATAACTTAAGATGGAAAGGCCAGCCGCCTAGGAAAATATTGTAATTGGCCTGAGGCCTAGGCTAGCATGCACATTGGTCAAGCCTAGCATATGTCTAAAGTTAGGCTTCATCTACAAGTGTGTCAGTATCAATCCCCTTGCTGCTAATATCTGTGCGGAGAACAGGATGACCTAGCTTATGCCTTCACTCAGTAGCAAAAATGTTAACCCACAATATATTACAATACAACAACAAAACCTCACCTAGTGAAATGGGTGGTAAAGTAAGGCTCTCTTGACGTCCAAAACTGCACTGTCCAATATGATCGCTCAGTCGTTTTACCGCTCCCTGTTTCAGTCGCTTCCTCTCTGCCATTACGATGAAGACGACACCGACATGGTAAAATCTCAGAGGAAACTGTTTACAACTTTGACGAGGTTTCCTAAGGTCAGCTGTTTTAATCAGTCCTGTCAGTGCTTCGCACAGCTGTTAATTTTGGCAAGCTATTTTAATCGATAATTTCGTTGCGATCAGTTAAGAGTTGAGCAGAGGACACAACCAACAATAACAAGTTAGCCTAACAATAACATAAACACATTACACAATGGCCGTGGCCTATCCAAGTACAGCCGGGCAAATCCCACACACTGACACAGAGATTGGTTTTTTTATCTTCTGAAGTTGGCCTGGATGCAGTAACTGATATTCCAGATTACACCGGATTATGGAGTAAACGATCACCAGAATTGGATCATTTTTAAGATGGTCGGATAACGTCCCAAAGGCAAGAGATCTTTGGTGTTCACTGAGCATAGAATCTCGCATGCCTGTACGTTACATACGCAGGCCATCGTTAACGTTCTGAGGAAGGTTGCCAGAACTCGATCGTTAAAGTGATGGTGTCACTCATGCATAACATTTACCTAAAGCTAGTCAGGGTAACCCGCCACAAGAGAATTATTCATCATGCTGCAGCATCCCGCTGCCCTTCACAGATTTTTTTTAGTTCCTTAAAATTTTATCTAAAACGTTAAGAAGTTTAGTTTCTCCTATAGAGTTGTCAACGAGTGGAATTGTCTGCCAGATTAGGTAGTGAACTCCCCGTCAGTTCACTGCTTTACTGTTAACATTGACAAGTTCTTCCATGACTGTGGTAGAATCTGATTGTTTTGGGCGGTTGTCTAGGTTTTGTGGTTTGACTTTTGATTAGGGTTTGGACTTCAGGGCATATTATGGGGCCTTGGCCCTCCTTTGCCCTTCAACGTGTTATGTTATGTTATGTTATGTTATGTTATGTTATGTTATGTTATGTTATGTTATGTTATGTTATGTTATGTTATGTTATGTTATGTTATGTTATGTTATGTTATGTTATGTTATGTTATGTTATGTTATGTTATGTTATGTTATGTTATGTTATGTTATGTTATGTTATGTTATGTTATGTTATGTTATGTTATGTTATGTTATGTTATGTTATGTTATGTTATGTTATGTTATGAAAGACTTTCTAAACGGAGCTCTACCACGTTGCGGAGGGCACAGAAAATTTTGAAAATTGCTACCTCTCAGATAAGCGGAACTAATGATATTTCCCAGGCTTATAGACCTTGTAGGACCTGGCAGTCGCTATTCTGAGCCTTTCGTTCCCAAAAAAGTTTTTAGTTGACTGGGGCGTACACGAAATTTTGAAAAATTGGCCCCTTCAGACAACCAGATATAGCGATTCACAGACGAAACTGCCGACTATAAATAATTTTTATCAAATCTCTTTTAAAAAATGTTAAGCCCCCAGCCCCGCCTCCTACGTTTATGGCAGAAACTTAAAGGCCCAGTTCTCTCTCCCCAAACATTACCAATTCTCCTAACCTTCTTACTGGAGCCCCTCCCACAATTGTCTGAAATTCATCCTCATCCAGACACAATCTCAGTTTATTGGTCCAGGGTGAGTGCTGAAAACCTCAATTTATATAATCAAAACACTCTCAGTACTGTTCATGCTGTTTAATATAAGCTTTGGCACTCTGTATTGTTTGAATTAGCTGTCAGTCAAAGAGCTGAGCCAATTGAGAGTTTCGGTACCCGGGAACCAAAATTGTAGTTTGGGGTGAGAGGTTTGACCCTTTAAAAATCGTTTCATTTCTAGAAGAGAGTTGGAAAATTTAAAGGGGAAGTTTAAGCAAAAATTTCATTCTCATGTGTGAAAGAGGAACAAAATCTACACATTGTGGTGAAAGTTCCATTCAAATCGGACATGTATTTCTTGAGACATCAGTAAGTGAAATCAGTAGATTTGTGTCCAAAAGTGAGTTTGAGGGCAGCCGAGCTTATATCACTTCCTCACATTGACAAGGAATGCTTTGTTTCCATTTGTGTCATCAGACTGTTAATTGTGTTGACCTTGAACTTTATAAGGGAATGACCTCCCTATGGGAGATGCAAAGTTTGTAAAATTCTCATGCCAATTATGCAATCACATTTTTATAATATGGGATTGTTGAGGAGAAAATCCGGTTAAAGTTTAGAGAAAAACAAAAAGACTGCCCATTAATGTGGGGATGTGATGTCATGTGCTTGCTTCAAGTTAACATTTGTTGAAAATGTGAAAACTTTATGTGCTTATATCTTGGGAACCACACATCAGATTTCAATGCAAATTTCACAGAAATGCTCAAAATAAGTACCCCTCTAACATACCAAATACTGTTGTGACCTAAAACCATTCTTTTAAGTCTTGATTGAAGGTCAATTTGCCCAATTTCATGTGGGGAAAATCAAGACTGAAGTTGGTAGAGATTTCATATTTTGTCGCACGGTGAAAATTGAATATTCCAGTTTTTCTTTCTTTTCAGAATTTTTAAAAAGCTGGAGAATTCTTTGAAAAAAATTATGATATTTGTAAGAAAATTGGAAATTTTGTGAATTTCCTTCAAGAACATAGTCTTCTCTGAGTCTTGGGCAAAATCAAAAAGGTCGTCGGGGATTTGGAGAGACTGAATTTTATTATAGGGTTTAATTTTTTTATGGATGAAGGCTCCTCGACGAAATTGGATGTTCTCCCCAAGGGGCGCAACCTTCCCCGACAGCATAACGCCCCACCCCTCACCCATTCTCTAGCTGGCTCTACACAGCCTTCGAGGTGAACATTTCATTCAAACTTATGGTTTTAGAGGCACTTTTGAGGTCGCGTTTCAGGACCACGCAGGGCCGGCCGGTTGCAGCTCCCAAATAATTTTGCCATGTAAAGTTTATTTTTAATGCAATAAAAACGTCAAATTAACTACGAGGAATGAAATGATCAGTTTTTTTTTTTTTTGGTCAGTTTTCTACAATATTGGGATGAAATTTAAATCAAAGTTTGGGCCAATTGAAAAGTCACACAAAATACATGCCAACAAATTTTGTTTTTAGGACCATCTTCTGCATTATGTGAGGCATTTTTTTTTTAAATTATCCATACGCTGCACGCCACCCCATGTTTGCGCACAACGCATCTGCATTGGCATACACCCTCCCACCGCAAAAGTAATAAAAGTCAGGCGGGAATATGGAAAATATCGAGCACGGACAGCCAATTGTTTTACAAAAAGAAAACATGGTGTTAATTACACATGAATCTGCTGAGTGTGCGCAAAATGTTATAACGATATGCCCGAAAAGGTTGTGAACTTATGATTTGTTTTATGGACTCTACTTTTTGGGGCTGTTTTCTTCCAAATTTCCGGAATTTCCTAAAAACAGAGGGGTATTTTTGTTGGTATACTTCAAACCCTGCAGCCTTCACAACTGGACTTTTTACAGCATGTTTTTCATGTCCATAGGTACTTCAGAAAGAAAAGAGGAGGTGGTCGTTATTATAAGTACCTGAAGTCGATTTTTAAAATTATAACAGCATTTTGATGCTTTTTTTTTTTTTAATTTTTTCTAAATTTTCAAATGTAAACAAAAAACAACCGTTTTTGGCCAAAAAACGTAAATGTAACCCCATCTCAGAAATGATGGAATTGGACAGATCTTTTTGTTAGCTTCATTCTAGTGCTTGACTGAAGGCTGGGGAGTTTTGATGACAAAGTTACGAATTTTTAAAAAATGTCTGTTTCGCTGGGTCAGGTGCTGACCCAGGCGTATCTGAAAGGGTTACAACATCATAGTCGCGATCAATTTTCATAGAAAATCAAACAGGATTACAAAAGTTCTCTACAGCTCAAAACACTATCATTCGTGACCTATTTACAACATAGTTGCGCAAACAGAATGGACTTATTGGTCGATTATTCGAATTCTTTCAAACATTTGCACGAAAAACATAAAGTATCATAGACTTCAACATTTTTATGAAAAGCAAGAAAGGTTGCATCATATTCGGGAAGCTAGCATATATGTTCCTTAAAGTAACAACGATTTTCAGCCTGTTTTTAAAGCTTGCACAACTACAACTAAATGCTCGAAATGATTGACTGTCTGAACTTTTCAAAACCATGCCAGATAAACAAAAGACGCTGCATTCAAAGTAAAATTTTCATGGGGAATAGAAGTGATGACAAAGATTTATGACACATTTTGGCGGCTCATGGACATTTTTCCTTACCCTCTCTTTATACTCTATGTTATTCTTGCAAAAACTTTGCCCAAATTGCAAAATTTTATCCTGAGGGCGAAGGTTGAAAAAGGGTTCTGAGACATATATCCACGGACGTGGATCATGGGGGCGACGGGGGAACATACCCCCTCACTCTTTTGAAAAGGGGCTTTTCCAAAACGTCCCCCCCCCCCCCCACTTTTTCAAAACTGACTCGGATGAAAGCAAAAGCTAAGATTTCGGTATTTTAAGTTCTTGACTAATACACTAGTGCTTCCTCCACTATAGAAAGGACTGGGAAGTGCCACTTTCAGCGATCTAGGAGTCATCTTAGGACACAACGTTCTCCCGCAAGTTGCATGGAACATTCTTAGCATACTTGCTGACTCTACCGAAGAGGACAGGTTGTAGGACTACCATATCAATCACACATGGTATCTAGTTAGTTAGTTAGATGGAATTTACCGCCCAGTTTCCAACCTATTGGTTCAAGTCGAGCCGGCCACGGCCTTTTTTCCAGATGTGGCTCACTGGCTTGTTTTCCCTAGTCCGTTGCTAATACGGAGCATCACGCACAACGGCAGTAGGTTCCACATGGTATCAAACGAAACGCTACTGTAGATGTCAAAGCAACACAGCGTACGCTTCCGGTTTGAAACTGTAAAGTGCGGATTGTGTACATACTTGTAAAATGAACACTTATTTGCCAGCAGTAAGTTTGTAGATGATTTCATTATGGTTATTTATACAAAATATTTCATAAAATACATAATATGTTTGCTTATGATTACAAAATACCATGCATGCACCAAATCACATATTTACATGTTAAAAAGTACAAAAAATTCTCACCGTGAGATGGGGTCAAGTCCTTCAAACACTAGCGTAGCCAGCGGGGGGGGGCAGGGGGCAGAGTGCCCCCCCCCCCCCCACAGAAATTTTGGGGACGCGATGGGCGATGTTGAAAAAATGAAGGAGAGCAAAAAAAAAAAATAAATAAATAGAAAAAAAGATAAACGGCAAGAGGAGGGAGGGAATCGGGGGCATTTTTTTACAGTTTTTCTAGAGGGGGGGGAGGGAAGCTCTCAGTCGTTACGATAAAGTATGCAGTCCCCGACGGCGGCTAGTGTCCCCGATGGTTTACCTGTTTTTTGCTCTTAAGGGACAATTTCCCTAATAAGAACCCCAAATTTTCGGCGCGCTACGCGCGCTGTAGGTTCACTCCAGTTTTTTTAATACTTCCATTCCACATATCTAGAGAGTGTAAGTTCTGTCAACCTTACCAAGAAACAGGGAGGCAGAGTACACAGGTTATTTAGAGGTCTTAAATTTCATCCCATATCACAAAGCCTAGTTGCTGTTCTCTTGTGTGTGTCATGCGATAGGTCAGTTGGTGAGCGACTCACGGACAGACGGAGCATAGTTTGGTTATTTTATCGGGTATTCCAAGTGTTTTCGACGCAATGTATGTTATCCCCGATACGGTCTACAACCCCCACAGTTTCTATTTTTGTTTTGTTTTTAATGATTACATAGGCTATGTTATTTTTGTAAGTCTACCAAAAATTTTCGCGCGCTTTGCAATTTCACGATTCAGACTCAACAGAACACTATCAGTGCGCAACTCGGCTTTTAAAATATTAAGTGATATTGTGCAAAATGTGCCAAGGGGTTCAATAACATGGGATAGTTAGGCGCCTTCATATCCCCTTCTCACAACATAGGGGCTGTCGAAACTTGTGGTCGCTGACATGGCCCGCTCCCTGTCGGGAATAATCTGTCGCCTTCCCATGGTCGGTTTAATTATTTTGGCTTTCAAAAGAGTTATTTCTGCGATAAAACCCAAAATGTTCAGAATGCTTTTCACACTCATCCTCAGTTCCGTTACGTTGAGCTAATAAATTACAAACCCTTCCCATCTTTTCAAGTAAATTAATATGTAGAATAAATGGATTAATGAACATGTCGGGAATTTCATCTCATTTCGCTAAACCAGGGAGGTGAGATCTCTTTTGTCAGTCGTGCGGTACGGACTCGAAGAGGGAAGTACAATATACGTTGTGCCCGATAGGGCCAAAAGGCCGTGACAATTGATCTATATAAGCTTTAAATAAGTACAGATTCTTTTTAGTGTAGGCTAACCCCCAAAAATTTCGCCCGCTTTTCCACGGTTAAATCAGTGCGGAAATATCTTCCTCTAGCATATACAAATTTATGTCGTATATGGCTCGCAATGGCAGGTATAGTGCACAGGTTTTCTTCAAATCTCCCTCACCAACTCATCGACGGCATCCTGGCTGTCGGGGCTTGGGGTCGCTACCCACCCTACCCCTCCCCCGTTCGGAGAGTGGCCCTTCGTCGGGCAAATCCTGGCGCCAAGCCTGGAGGGAAGACACATTTTCCAGTTATGACTTGTATATGTGTAATGAAGCAATGAACTAAAGATGGAAGCTGCATTTTTTGGAGAGCGGCAACTATTTTGGAGGGGCGGCCAATTTCACTAGGAGGGCGTGTCGCCCCTCTAAAACCCACTGTGGAGAACACTAGAATCTAGTATAAAAAGAACAAAATATAGCACCATGTTGCATCTAAGCTCTTCGAGAGAGCAAAAAATTCCAAAAGGGGAGGGGGTCACCCAGGAAGACAGGCCCGTAGCCAGGGGGTTCGCACTTACTCCCGCCCAGACCTATTTATTATTATTTTTTTTATTTAAATGGAGTTTTGGCGTTTTTCAAGGTAAAATGTCAATTCCGCTGGTTTAGCCAATGTAAGTCTTATGAGTAGCTGTTTTGTTTCAGTGCAACACAATTTCCTAGGGTCCCATTGACTCGTACAGTAACCCTCTTCCGGACACACACTAACTCTCGAGGGAATAAGGAAAACATTGATACAAGATTGAAAATGTCCAAAAATTCCAGCTAAGGTGTTGACCAGATCGCTCAACTTTGATGTAAAATTGCAACATCTCCTTGAGGTAGGAGTGGGAGAACCACACCCTCTCCCCGTTCGGATGCTGGGCTTCTCACTTGGGCGCTTCGCTCCCTCAAGAAAATGCCACACCCCAAATCCTTGCTCTGAACACTCGGGAAGTGCCGTTTCCGGCCATCTGAGGGGTTTGTAAAACCAAAAATTTCCTGGTTCGCTCCGCACCAATCGATGGTAGAGCTCCGCTTAGAAACATGTATTGACATTTTTTATATATTGTTTTTTTTTTTTTTTTTTTTTTTTGCATTAATTGAGAAATTTCAGAAATGAGATCCATTTCCAGGTTGGGAACATGCAGCATGAAACACTCGGGAAGTGCCGTTTCCTGCCATCTGAGGGGTTTCTAAAACAAAAAATTTTCTTGTACGCTCCGCGCCAACCGATGGTGGCGCTCCGCTTAGATAGCCCTGTCGGTCAAGATTGGGGACGATGAGTCAACTTTGCCCCCCCCCCCACAAGAAAATCCTGGCTACGCCCCTGCCTTCAAACACCCCCCCCCCCCTCCATACTCATGAGCAAGCATGCCAAGGCTTCGCCCCCTCGCAAAAGCTCGACACGTGAAAATAGCTCCCTTCTCACTTCTGAGGACGTATCCACGTCTATAATGACAATTGCCAAATCACACGGATGCTGAGACGGACGAGCGGCAGGGTGATACCTGCAGTGCCCAATAATCTTGGCTACACCCTGCCTCCCCAAAAGCCGGAATTCGGGCAACGGTATTATATGTACTATGGGCAGAATGTTTTTCAGTTACGCATAATTATATACAGTAGTGTGCGAATGTCTGCATGAAAATTCTAATGTTACTTTTTTAAGGGTTTAGGAGGAAATTATTAATTGTTGTGAGGTCTGGCAGACACGTCGAAAATTTCATCAATTCAGGTTGGCCTTGCAATTGATTTCAGCCGAAAGTCTCAATAGACTTAAAATTATCTTTTGTAATGTAGTGGCGCTCCGCTTGAATAGTGTTTCCATTGAACATATTTCTTTGTTGAACAACGCAGACTTGCATTGACGTATACGCCTTTCTCAAGGATGGCTATGCAGTATGTTGAGTGAAAGCCGGCCTGGGAGAAGGGGTATCCTACATGGAATTTGTTTTTTAAATTTTCCAATTTTAAGGGATCAAAATAAAAGAGCATCAGTGATCTGCATAGACGAACTAGGGCATTTCAGTTTTGAGTTTTTCTTACCCGAAAAACGTCATTCTGCCATAAAGACTATCTAACCGGAGCGTCACCATCATTGGTGCGGAGCGTACAGAAAATTTCAAAATTCGCCCTCCAGATGGCCGGAGCATTTGCCAGACTTGAACGTAGAATCTATGCAGTCGCTATTATTTTTTTTTTCTTTTGTCGTTTGCAATAAAATGCTCACTTCAAAATAAGTTCGCAAACTGCAAAGCGATCAAAAGATTTTTAAACAATACTTTGACCAGAAAAAAAAACATAATTTTGAAGGCAGAACTACTACTGAAAACTTTGAAAAATCTTGACCATACAGATTGTCGAAATTTGCGTTTTCATGCTTGCGAAAATAAATGGTCTTAAATATAAGCTTTCGTTTCGCAATAATAAAAAATCATCAGTTTGATAGGTGATCAGAAAATTACCACATATAATTTACCACTAACATTAGATAAAATGTTCTTGAATCTTTTCGGGGGAAACCAGAATTTACAATGAAATTGAAAATATGCTCATCAGGGGTGGCGCCAGGATTTGCCCGACAGGGGGGCCAAGCTCCCAGACAGGGGGGCCAGTATTTCAAGGCCCCGACAAAAGTGGTCACTTAGTCCCGGTGGGACGTGACTCTGCTGAATATGAGGCGCGCGCAGCGCGCCGAAATTTTGGGCCCTCTTTTTAACAAATACTTAAAAATCTGGAGTTTATTTTGAAGAAAAGAATTAAAATTTTTGAAGCAATTTTGACTTTTGGAAGGACCATAAAAAATTGGGGTGTTTATTGAAGAATCTATCCTTCATTTGGGCAAAATTTATATCTTATATATTGAAATATATAGGCGTACGGGAGCGTTTCAGTTTGGGAGCGGGCAGAATTTGTCCCGAAAAAATCCTGTCCGAAAGAGCACACAGATTTTTTGGAAAAATTGAGAAACATCAGACAGCAGGAAAATGCATTTCCCGGGCTGGTACGGTAATTAGAAACAAAGTAGTCATTAATTTGAGCTTTCTTTCACAATATAAATTTCACTTTATAATACTGGGCCCAAAACGAAGAATAATATGCCATCATGCATTGTTTCGGTAAGTAATCTGTTCGGCCAAAACATCTAAGGGGAGCGTCACCACCAGTTAGCTCGGAACGTACAGAAAATTGTTAAAAAAATCTAGTCCCTCAGACTGTCAAGCAGCCGGAAATGGCATTCCCCACACTTGTAACTAGAAATGAAGCCATCGTTATTTTGAGATTTCCTTTGAAATGAACGTGTAAATTCAACAGAAAAAAGTTCAACTTGCTATAAGTGGATCAGAAAATTCCCAGATAAAAGGTACTGCTACAATTAGATGTAATGATCTTGTCCCTTTTTTTTGGGGGGGGGGGGGGAAACTGTGCAACGGGATTGAAATCATACTAATGTGTTTGACTCTACTAGGAATCTTCGTTGTATTCAATTGCAAGATCCAAGTTGAAATTTTCTACGTGACTGCCCTAACCCCAGACTATAAATTATTTTACTTCCGACGTATTTGAAAATATGTCACGTTACAAGGTGGTTTTTAATGAATTTTCAGTCAGACTTATGGGGAGGCATCCTCACGTTACTGTTTATCATTATGTGTAGCTCAAAACATCCTGACCGATTCTCATTACCGTTGCTAGAAGCCGGCTGTCGGGGCAGGCCAGATGGCAGATCATTGGGCACTGCATACACCTCAACAACCTCTCGTCTGTTTTTTTGTCAGGAAAATTCGGAATTGTGAGTTTTCTTGAAGAATATGGTCTTCTAGTAAGCAAAACCAAGAAGACCGTCCGGATTACTGAAGTTTATAAGACCCGCATCTTTTATCAGTAGGTGGGCATTCAGATGAAGGTTCCCCGAAGAAATTGGGTTTTCTTAACAAGAGGGGGAAGGGCAGTCTTCCCCGACAGGGGAATGACCTTGAAAATTGAAGATAGGATGAGGGATAACAGAGCTTGTAAGAAGTGACTAAAACAGATTTAGATAGGCATTAAAATACCGTTACAAAAGAATTAAATAGTTCCAAAAAAAGGTCATGATTATCCTTCCAGTAACTTCAGTCCTTTACCTTCCTTTTAGGCCTCCCCGAAGGAAAAGGAAATTGCCGTCAGTTCCCCGACGGGGGGGGGGGGGGGGGAGATAGGACAAGGTACATGAAATGAGGTTGAACCGATCAAAGAAGAAGTGATTGAAAATCGATTCTAATTGGTATTAAAATAGCATTTCAAGACCAAAAAAGTTTACCCATCCAGAAATTTCAGTCTTTTGTAGGCTTTTTTTCTTTTTCTTTTTAAATTTTTTTTAGGCCTCCCCGACGAAATGGCCAACCTTCCCCGACGGGGGGGGGGGCTAGTGGCCCCCGCCCCCCCCCCCCTCTGCCGCCACTCCTGATGCTCATGTTTCTCTGGTGTGACTCTTGGCTAAATTCAAGATCCTCTGAATGGGTTATCAAATTATCTAAGTGACTGCCCGAACTCCCGATTATAAATGATTTACTCCTAATATCTTTTTCATGATAAATGACAAACTATTGCTTACCCTACATCCCTACCTGAACACCCTCCGGAATTCCCCCGGTGTCCCCGTCTCGTACGTCTATGTCGGCCGGGGCATACCTTTCTAACTTATTGGCAATCAAAAGCCTTCAGCAATTACGAATTTTGCATTCTCCCAACCAAAAATACATCTAAGGTGATGCCTGTCTGTCTTTAAGAGCAAAAATAGTGGAAACGGACAACTGATCGCTGAGAATAAACCCTTCCTTCTATGAACTTAGCATCAGTGAGAAACCTTAACGGGTTTCCCCTTTATTTATAAAAAGTATGATATTTTGTTTGAGTAAGAGGGAAAGAGCAGTCGCGTAAACTAATTTTCAGTGGCCTAACTTCAGGGGTTCTGAAAAATGAAAAAGTCGGAATTTTTTCATTTATGACACCAATCAACTACACTATGTTTTTGCCAACTCTTCTTTCACGAAATTCGGAATTTTCTCCAATGAAAGCTCGATGTTTGTAATTATTTGTTAAAAACCCAAAATTTTCGATGGGGCAGCAAATGCTCTAGTGCTCACTTATAAATAAGTTGGAAAACTTTTCCGAGCTCTGGGAATGACAAGATCCGAAATTTGCCATGTTGTGATACCGACAACTACAGTGCTATTTTCATGAATTTTCCTCAATGTATAAGCTCTTGATTTTGTAACACTTTTTCAATAAAAGAAAAAGTTTCGGGGACTTTTGAAATGTCGTCGGGGAGCCTTAATTCGCAGGCCGTAGATAGCAATATGTGGCAACAACCATCTTCAGTAGCCTTGCAATCTGAGATTTGCCAGTAGAAAGTGCAGACTGTTCAGTGTTTCCCACATCTTTCCAAATTTCCTAAATAGAAACTTAGAATCCAAATTTTTCAGCAATACAACCTCCATATTTTCAAATATTTGTTTTAAAGAGGCTAATATTTCGAGCGCGACAAAGTGCGTCCCTCATACAGTTCTACTCACACCAATTTATGCCTATGCACAGACTGCATGTGCAAATAGATCTCACAATTCCTCTTATTTCTCTTCAATGTTTCTTTCATGATATATTGAGGACTTCATATTGCTTATTGAAAGTAAACCAAGCAGTGTCTCTAAGTGTATATTACGATTTGGGAGAAAAATATTGCCACGTGATCCTTTAGAGCCAATCATGAAACAGAACAGTCTATTCATTCAAATTAGGGTGACTGTATTTACCCTTTAAAAATCTTTTGAACAACTAAAAAGATTAAAGAACTTCTAAAAGGTACCATTGACCAATAGACCAATATTCAATGAAAAATTGCTCTTGCTCCAACAAAAAAATTACGGTACCCCCGTACGACCGCTCTTGTTTGAAGTGCTTTGAAATACCCGTGAAATTGTTACAGAAACCTACCAATTATAAGATAAATTTGATTAGTCTACATACTAACACATGCATGACAACTTGAATTAAATGGTCCACCTAAAATCTTTTTAGGACATTCATGAGCTGTGATTTAAAATGTTTAAATTCATTTACTCAATTTAGAATGGTGGATTTTGCGATTGTGATGTCATTGTTATTCTATTCAACTTATAGACTTTGTATCCCTTTTTTCTGAATGCTAAGTTGCACCTTAATTGAGCCAAGATGTAATCGACTGCCATGGGGTGACTTGACTGTACGAAGGAACGGGTTCCGCACAAAGCCTATATTTGTGTAGACAAGTGTACTTTAGAAGAAAACAGGACGCGGTGTTTAAGGTAATTAAAACATTTTTAATATCAAAAGAAATCCAAGCATGTGGGTTAGACAAGAAGAATCAAGAGCAGATCCAGACATTCCCCAAAAGAGGGACTGAACAACTGATAAACTATATAAGCGGAATGTTACTATCGGTACAGAAAATGGTGGAACTTAGCAGGAAATGGCATAAGCCCAGGCGTTATTTTGGGCAATTTTGCAATATATATTTACTTCAATAAACGAAGCAAGTTGCAGACTATTCAGTTCAGAAAATTGAAATGTAGCACTGCCAATAATGAAATGGGAATGTGAAGAGGATATTATTACCGGAAATCAGCTCATTCTGCAAAAAAAATGAATAGAACAGGTGATCTTTGAAAAGCAGCGGCGGCCCCAGAATGTCCCAAATTTTGGTGGGCAAACTGAGGGCAAAGGAAAATGCAGAGGGCAAATATTTTCGCGCTCAGCGCGAAACCGATCGCGAAGCACGTGGTCTTCCGGGTGGGGTCCAGGGCCTGCCTTAGGGCCCATGGGGGCGAAGTCCCCGGAAGCTCCCCCTAGCTTTATGAATAAGATAATTAAAGTGAAAACAATACTGTAGCACGATACTACATAGAACTACAATCTTGGACAAAACTTGTTGGGAAACCCACTCACCCTTCCAATGTTGACCACTGTTATGCTGTTCACAGCACAGAGTCATTCTTCTTGTCGCAACATTGGGATGGGGAAAGGGGGTTTCATGTTAGCCTACAATAACTGAAGTTGAGGAATAATATGAAAAGTGTCCCAACACACACACATAGGCCCCATACACTTCCATTCCAACAACTTTATTTGGGGGGGGGGGCAACTTGGGGGCAAGGAAAAAATCAAATTTTATGGCGTAAAAATAATTTGGAGAGTTTCCCAAAAATAATGGGCCATTTTATGAATTACTTCACGTGTTTTACGACAAAAATATAGATCCAAATAAAACCAATTCTTCTCCTGTTACTTGTGACATGCAGCTCCCAGAAACGCGTTTAGCCGTGTCAATCATGGGAGTCCGCAGGTATGGGCAAGGGGGGCACTGCCCCCCTCCCCCCGGGAAAATCAAAAATTTGAAAAAACGTATAAAAATCAAAGCAAAAACCCGAACAAAACGTGTTTTACAAGTTTCTATGCGAAAAATAGGCTTTAGAAATGCCATTTCGGGCGATCTGGGAGGCTTTTGGGCTGAAATTTTCGCATGCTTTGTGTAAATTCATGGTCACTTGGGGAGGTTTTGCCCCTCCCTAGAAATTTTGCCCCCCCCCCCTGACTTTTTTCTGCGGACGCCCATGGTGTCAATATATTTGTGCCTAGAAGTGTTAATCCTCTAAGTTATGTAAAATTGGGATGCAAAACGTTTTTTAGCAAATAGACAGCAAATCCCATAAATTATTAATTTACGACAAAGGTAAGGGGTGTGTCCAGTCAAAAAAAGCATTCACTAGATGTTCAATAGTATGAACATCACAAATCCAGTTTAACCAGACCTTAAAACACAATCCCGAATACTACATAAAGCGAAAAACCTAAAAATGCAAAATGCGCCAGCACACTGTAACGCATTTGGGAGGTTTATGATCGAAACTTTTCAATATGCCCCCCCCCCCCCCCCGGAAGCGCCGCCACTGTTGAAAAACTTCATTTACTTGAGAAAATGCTTTTTAAACTTCTTGGGAAGATTGCAGTCAGACAATGCTATTTTAAACTGAATGGACTACCTTCGGGTGTTTCGATGTGCCACATTGTCGGCTCCTCTTGCGACTATATGCGGTATTGTTACATTAACCATTTTATTTTTTCCTACTAGTAAATGAAAAATCCTATCTAAACTTGATTAATATTTCTGTGTACAATATAAAAGTATGATGTTTTTTCTTTCGACAGAATAGGGATATCTTTCGGGAAATTTTCGTCAACAATCTGAAGGCTACGATTAGTTGCCGTTATTAGAAAATATGAACCCTTCCGTTGACAAGACATATGATATGCCCACTATCATGCCTGACTGTGAATCGGTAGTCGCCATGCATGGGCCTTCTCAATTACTTATGCAACCCATGAGGTCATGACGAACTTAAAGGGGAAGAACAGTCGCTCTTAACTGATTTTGAAGAAACAGCTGAACTTCACAATTTGCTTCTTGCACAATTTCTCTTCAAAATATCTTTCATAATATTTTACAAGTAGAACTTCAATATTGCATATTCAAGGAAAACCAAAGAGTAATCTTTGAGTAAATTTTACATTTTAGAAGAAAACTTTTGTTCCATGACCAACAAGAGTGAATCATGTTATAGAGCACTCGACTAAACAACTTCCAATAATTTTCCTCTTTAAAGGGTCTAACCTCTCACACCAAACTACATTTCTGGTACCCGGGTACCAAAATTCTCAATTGGCTCAGCTCTTTGATTGACAGCTAGTTCAAACAATGCATGCAGAGTACCAAAGCTTATATCACACAGTATTAACGGTACACAGAGTGTTTTGTTTATATAAATTGAGTTTTTCTATACTCACCTTGAAGCAATAAACTGAGATTTTATCTAGATGAGGATGAATTTCAGACAATTGGGAGCGGCTTCAGCAAGAAGGTTAGGAGAATTGGTACTGTTTGGGTTGAGAGAGCTGGGCCTTTAAGAAAGCAGACCGTATGAACTGATGGATATAACTACTTAATTACGCTCAACTGTTTAAAGTCATCTCCAGATCTCATCATACTTGTTCGGGAAGTAAGCAAGCCTAGATTAATATAGGCCTATGCAAGATAATGGTAGTGGCAGGGTCATGCAGAATGTCAAATTAGGGGAGGAGCAAACTAAGGGCAAATTTTAATGTAATTGGAGGCAAAAGTTTCCGGAGAAGCGCAAAACCAAGCCCAAGTTTAAATCTCAAGTTCCTGAGTGGGCGCGTGGCTCCATGGGCCCGGAAGCCAGCAAAAGCTCTGAGGTTTCATCGTATCTCTGGAAGAAAAGTAAGTCTCAGGAAAGATTAATTATATATTTTGTCGGTTAATCCAACTTATAACTGACCTAACTTGGGGGTGGTAAACAAGGGGAAGGAAAAAATTGGGGGAAATCCCCTCCCAGTCTTGTCCTGGCCATTCCGACGCGCCGCACCGCCCCTGACTGCAGTGTTCAAATTGAACCAAAGGAGTGTCGCCGTTTTCATTTCAAGTTGTCATTGACAGATCAACACATGTGGCTCCGGAAGCCATTTCGACTCCTACATACAATATACCTCGCCTGGTGGATGGCCCTCCTGTTGTGTTATGTTCGGCTTAGTCAGTAGCTGGCCCTACATATGAAATATGTAAAGTATGTTGTGCAGTCACCTATATCAATTGAGAATGTTATTAAACATCTCTCCTACTCCCCTTCCCCTTCCCCACCTCCATGGATGACTCATACTATTAGGAGAGGGTAGAGTTATATTTTAACATCCTGATACCGTGCAGTGTGCATGGTCTTCAAGGTCGAAATCACTGCCTTTCGCCCCTACAAAAGTTATGGTAGCAGCTATTATGTTTCGAATTACAATGTTCGAATGTTTAACTGGTAAATGTTTCTAATAATAAATTATTATGGATTTAAAAATTTTCAATACATTTACAATAACCCTCTTTTAAGTATGATATATTCTTTTCATTCATTAAATAAATATCATTTTGAAAAGGGGGGGAATTTTGTTTTGTTTTTGTCGTGTGTGGAATCATGTGATCCTCAACAGAAGTTACGGAGATTGAAATCAACATTCGAGCAGCGGAGCGCAATAAACGTAGCGACTGTGGCACTGAAAGGAAGCCGAAGAAGACCTTAGAAATGGTATTTTTTAATTGTGAATATTTTTATTTCTGTGTGATTCCCTCAAGTACACTTCCGCATTATTTCTGTCCTTTTACACCACATCATTTGAATGAAGTTGAGCCAAGTAAGCTAAGGCCATGCTGTAACTTAAATGTAACGTTAGTCTAGCCTACGTGACTGATATCCTACTCATGCCATGGGCTACTTTAGGAGTTAGCCTAGGTACTGTTGCTAACGTTAGGCTGGTTGGGAAGGTCGCGTATCAACTGCAATTCAGTAGCACTCAACACTGTTAACAGTTAGGCCTAGATTAGCCTTGGCCTATGGGATTATCAACAGCGCACCAGCCTGTAGGCTGTAGACCTAGTATACATACATGGTCAAAATGCTCCGGAGCACTGTGGAAATGTGTAGGCCTAGGTCGAAAAGAGGTAGTAAAAAGTGCTTAAAAGTTTGCGGAAAACTGAGACTCCACAACGTTTCGGGTATTTTACAGTGTTCGCTTCGGATTTGAGGTTTGTCGTGTCCAATGGTTATACTGTTGGTTGTTCAGTTTGGTTTTTGCCACCTGATGAAGAGTTTATACCCGAAACGTCGTGGAGTTTTCCGCAAACTTTTAAGCACTTTTTACTACCTTTTGTTTGACCTAGGCTATATATATAGGTATAAGTACATAGGCCTAGGCCTATTTTGGGCTCTAATTGGGTTTCCGTACCCACAGTTATTTTGTAAGAGTTTTGTATGCATAGTAATGCGGTTAGGGTTATGTATTCATAGTAAATAGAGTTTGGGTTACATATGCAAAGTAATACTGGGTTAGGGTTATAGGTTAGGGTTACATGCATGTGAATTTCGCATACAGGCCACTTCCGGGAAACCGAATTAGTACCCTATTTTGTCATCCATGGTTCAAGTTCAACCACAAAAATGTTAGGCCTAACATGTACTTTTGCCTTGCAGAGAAGTCAGTATGGTAGGCCAAGACCATTTGCTACGTTAATTCGATAGAGACTATATTTCAAGGAGGGGGGGTATGGCTCATATTATGCTTTTCCACTTCTCTTCATACAATCTTCAGTGACCCTAACCTGTACTATGTACTTGCCTGCAAGTGGAAACCATCTAGTTCTTCTGTTGTATCCATGGATGAAAAAATAAAATGAAGTAGCCAATGTTTACAGTTTAGGCTACCTTAAATCTCTCTTCTTTGCTGTCAGTCACCTCTTAGGACAGGTAGGGATGTTATAATGGATTAATGTGCTAAACTGGGCTCCAATTTAGTTTCTGTGCCCAGAACTTGCATCATAGCTGTAGGGTTAGGGGTTACTTATGCATAGTAATAAGGTTAGGGTTACGTACGCATATGTATAGGGTTAGGGTGGGCCATATGCAGTATATGAAGGGGTATATAAACCAATACATATACATATCCCTTACTGTACATGTATATACACTCTCAAGTACATACATACTTAGCTTTAGGTATACATATATACGTATACCTATAGCTATATGTAATAGATAGCATTATTAGACAGTGCTTAAAATATTATTTTTAACCCCTCTACCGGCAACGGTGCTCATAGTGCAGTAGGCGAGCGCTGGTCTTCATGCTAGAGTCGCTATACCACTAGGGTCGAAGGTTCGGGTCCCGGTACTAACAATGCTTTTCTTTCTTCCACAGCACTAACCATTTACTTCTTTCCACAGCACACACTTATAGCGCTGTTTCCCGAGTGAGGAAAAAAGAAAAAGGTTTTTACTTAATAAAGGAAAAAAAAAACTTTAAAGTTTCAAGCACCCTCTTTTGGAAGTTGTGAAGTGAGTAAAAATTATGTCTACTTCCGGGCATGGATTCTAAATTAGTACCCTAAACTGAATGTGCATGCTACACAATTTGATGTTGATCAGGTGGAAAATCAGTTGGGGAAATTAATTCCCCAATGCCCTGCAGGCTTCAGTCATGGATTTTGAACACATGAACCAGTGGTATATGCAAGTCTGGTATGTATTGTGTGTTGGGTTGTAGCATGCCAGGCATGTTTCATTTCAACCTGATTCACAATGGTTGTGTGGATGGCATGCTTGATAGTGAGTAAATACAGTGGGACAACCAAAAATTTTGGAGGGACCACCAGATTTTTCTTCACTTATCCCTGGGATAAGTGAATTTTTTTCCTAATTTCAAACTGTGTGTTGCGGACAGAGAATACTGTACATGTTTTCCCAACTTTCAATGCCTCCTCTATCATGTATCCTAATTCATGCTGTGTGATAAAGGATGAAAGTACAAGGTACAGGCATAAAACGGATGCTGACAACACCAGCCTTTGAAATGCATGCTGCATTGTTTAAATATGTTTTTAAGGTATCATGTCAATATTACTTTCTTTCTTTTGTTTCTTTAAGTCCTTACCGGATGATGGAGGAATAGTAGGGAGCTACGGTGTAGTTGGCTCCTTCCCAAAGGATTTTGATTATGGCCCAGATGATCATGACATGGAAAATGGTACTGTCCCACCAGATAATCGGCCCAGAATATTGCTGATGGGACTCAGAAGGTCAGTTAACAGGTTGTCACTATTCAGTTTGGTAGAGATAAATAAATACTTTTACAGAAGAAGTTGGGGAATGTGAAGATGGTATGGTAGAGACAGAATTTCTGGTAGTAGATCATTTTCCTAATCGAAATTTTACAAAAGATTGTGGGATAGGATTTTGTTAATGACATTGCATTGTAGCAAAACCAGTACCACATACCAACCAGAGTTTTCCTTAAGGTTCAGACCCTGGGGTTCCTGGAACTCAGGATATTTCATTTCAAGTGTCTGCTTAGGTAAAGTTGAAGGGTCTTTCAATTCCTTTGAGAGGCATAAAAGTATTAAGAGTGTTACAGTAATAAGAGTTTTAATTTCATCCGTGGCCATCAGTATTTATGTAAATTTGTATTCTTAAAGGTTTCACAAGTTTTTACAAGTCCATTAAAAGCAGGAAGTCTTGTTTCTTGTACACCATTTCTTCCAATCTTTCAGGGGCACTTGGCACCCCTCTGAGACCCAGGAACTGGGGTTAGTGAAAATCAGTCCATCACTCTGTCCTACAATTCATTGTGAGTGCTTTTTCGAAAATGGTCCAGTATCATTTCTGTCTGGTAGCTTACTTAGGAGAAATACAAAATAAAAGAACACCATTAGCCAACAAAATTTATTTGCCAGACACATTATATGAGTCTATAACCTTCTCTCTGCCTCTGAGTGGTCAGGTTTATTTTTGTGAGCTATATCCAACACATCTACCTACCTCTAAGCACTTCATTCTGACATAGCCTGTATTGAGGTATTGTTACAGTAGCTGGTCACTATTTGTAGATAAATTCCTTGTCATTTTTTGTGGCAAAGTTTTTTCTCTTCATTCAAAGCAAGTTCTTTAGACAAAAAAAAAACAAAAAAAAAGATAGGCTATGTTTTTAACATGTTGGTTTTGTTGGGGTGTTTAGACTGATGAATGGACAAAAACTAGTGGAAGTGACAACACAAGTTCTATGACACCCCATTTTTTAGTGCTCTCATTTCCCACAATGCATTGTATGTCATTCAGTCTGCAAGTTTGTAGTAAAATCTCATATCTCCATGGCCTGGCTTCTTTCCAGCTGCTCCATGAGGCAGACAGTATAGTAGCTAGACATGAGTTTCATGTCCTGTTCCTGCTTAGGTGCACAATTGCATTTACAGTAATAATCCCTCTTGATTCACAAATATCATGAAGAATATGTTGTTTTGCTGGAAAGTCTTGCCAACTGTTGCTATGCATTATTGAGTAACCTGTTGATATCTCAAGAATGATCAATAAACTAATTGTCCATCTTTTAATTTCTTTTACTAATGAACTGTGTAGATATTTTAAAATATTTCTAAGAGTTGTGTGTATTTTTGTGTGTTTGTGTGTGGATGCATCTTTGATCTTATACGTACTGTAATAGGAAGCTTAAACTCTAAATGTTAGAACGTAAGTGACTGATAACTTGCTATTTCTGAATTCCCACTGAAAATATGAAATCCCCTCAAAATTTAAAAGGAGCAGAGAAAGGGAATTCCCCTCCCCCACTCCCCATCCGCATGTTTTTGATCTAGCATCAACACTATGTAGTGCACTTCTTTTTCTTTCTTCAGGAGTGGAAAGTCCTCCATACAGAAGGTAGTTTTCCACAAAATGTCACCGAATGAGACACTTTTCCTTGAGAGTACAAATAAAATTGTTAAAAGTGGTAAGCAAATACCCTAGCTTTTGGTTTATGAATTTAATGTCTGACTGCATGGTCAAGTGGTAGGAGCATCTGCCTTGCATGATACCAAAGACTTTGAAAATGGAACCTGCTGCCATTGTACTTGGTGCTCAGGGTAAGCAATGAATCAGGAAAAATAAGCCAGTGATCCACAACAGAAAAAAAGACTGTCGCTGGCCCAACTTGAACCAGTAGGATAGAAACTGAAATGCAGAACGTCATCTTACTAACTTTCATTAATGTTTATTGTTAAAAGTTTGGCATCCCTAAATGCATTTTTTGTTTCAGTAAGAAAAGTATGTGGGAAGAAATTAAATTTTCACATTTTTTTGAGATGGTTGCAGTTTTATTGAATCATCATGATTCAAGGCCTTTTGACATAGAAAGAAGAATACTAATACACCCATGTAATTAATGATGACACTCAGGGAGCAGTTTGTTCGGGTTCGCATCCGAATTTGCGATTCAAAAACGAGGAAAAATTGATAGTTGCAGTACATCATTCGATCTTGAATAGCAGACTTGCCATGCAAAATTTCAGCAGGTATTGTGACTTTGAATGTTCACAGAACAAAATAATGTTAGGAGAAAATAAAACCAGAAATTGGAAGTCATGAAAACTGATCATGCAAAACCAAAAAATTGGCCCCGTACTTGCTCCGCAAACCACGTTGTTTCCAAATAAAATCACCTTTATTTTCCGCTTTCAAGAATTTAAACCCATGAACTCGCCCTGCATGGAGAGATGCATTGTTTACTACTACGTACATCGGCACTGAAGGCAAAAATCGCGGAAAGCAACTGGTTTTGCCCTTGATTATTCTGGTAATGACAGGAGACTTTTGCCATCGATCAATCTTTACATTATTCTCAGTCAAACATGCTCTACATTCTCAAATCACTGTTTAAACTCCTAAAAATGGTGAATATTTAAGGCTGTAAACATGGTTTGAAATTATAGATCACTGCATAAATATTTCATCCTTTTGTTCATGCTGCATAACTCACGATTCCGTTCTGTACGGTTCTACTGGATGCAAAGAAACTGCGGGCCAAGCAACACCCGCATTCCAAATCGGCAACTGCGGATCGATGCAAGTTTGCCCTGGAGACTAGGCTAGGCTCAGAAATCTTAATGTAAAACCTTGTTAGGATAGCACAAGAGCCAAAACAAGCAACTCTGAAGGAAAACATATCGTACAAGGAAATTGCTGAAGTAAAGATTTTAAAAATATTAGGCAGGGCTTAGTTTAAGTATTCTACACATGCCGTGAAACTATTTAATGAAGTGAATGTCATCTAGATAATTTTGTACCCCTGTCAGCTTTTACGTTTTGGGCTGGCTAACCTTGAGAAGGGAATACCTGTACAGTAGAATGTACTAGTGTACTGTCTTTAAGTCAGATTTTAAGGGACACTGAGGAGATCATAGGTTCACTTTTTTGATAACTTATGAAAGGATTTAAGAAGCCTCAAAACTTGCTCAGATTATCATAAGTTTTAAAACCTACTAAATTAATTAAGCTGATGACCTCTTTTTTCATCTGTATTAGGTTAAATTGGGTGAAATGTTTTGGACATTTTGGGGTGAATCTCTGTCCTATAGGATTAGCTTGATTCTTCACATCGGCAGTTACTCTGCTTGGTTGTACATTGTAGGAGATGGAGCTTTGATTCATAAAATATAATGGGTATGGGTAGACTAATTGGTAGTCAGTATGTCGTTACAAGCAAGTGGTGGCCCAATTTAAGGTAAGGGAAATCAGCGAAAAAGGAAGAACCCCCTTGTGACAGTGTGGACAGTGATGATGAAGAGGATTATTGATGGTTGCATCTGATGAATGTCAATAAAAGATGGCACTGTTCTCTGATTGGTTGCTTTCATATGTCTGTATGTCATACCACTGCTCCTGTTCCAAAATGACACTTAGCAGCTAGGGCTATGAATGGGATAAAGAGAATCAGGCTTTCTAAGATTAGGTACAAACCAACCAATGAGGGAATTACATTGCTATTAATGAAGTGTCATAGACAATTTATTTTCATGGCTTTATTTTGGTCTTTGAATTGACAAACAAACATTTTCAAATGAAAGGCAGCAAAGCAAGAAGTTTAGAAAAATTTTGAGGAGATCCCATAAAATGTTGTCAAGAGCTGCTGTACAGAAATTGCCTTGGAGACATCTAAGGGAATTTTTTGGCCTGAGTGTAGTTATACTGCATACGTGATACAGGTCATATGGACACATAAAGCATGATGTTTCATTACCTGTAATATCATACCTACCCTTCAGTCTTGGATTCTGTAGTTTTTTTACAAGCTGCTGTAAAAATATACAGCTAGGAAATGTCAACATAAAAAGTTGCTGATCATTTTTGGGGGATTGCTAATCAATTTTGAATAATGAGTAGCAAAACTGCTAATCAAAATTTTAAAAGCAAATTGCTCCCTGACACTTTTATATCCCCATTTTACTCCCTGCAGTACAGGCTCCAACAACATGCCTGTCCAATTCCCTGGGCAACCAAATTTTTTTTTTTTGGGGGGGGGGTGGGGAGGAAAGGAAAGGAGGTTGGGGCTAGTAAAATCACAGGGCTCTGTGTCTGATTTTGCAATGGCTCTCAGAAAGAAAAAAACACTGGCACTGAAACTGGCTGTGTTAACATTTTGCTACTCTGGGATGCACACTGCAAATTTTGCAGTCCATTCTTTACAAGCTAATTTTAGCCACAAAATAAGTTTGACATGAACATTTTAGGAAAGATATGTATTCTTTGTAATAGGTTTTTATAACTCACAGGTCAAGATCTTGCATGTCAATTTCAACAGCTACTTAGATCTCATGTCCATTATTACAGTACAGTATCTCTTGTACTGCTATGCACTATCACTGTAATGCAGTAGTTTGATACTTAGAGCCACTTAATCACTCCATTTGCAGTCTTGCATAATTTCATTCTGTGAAGTTTTGGGAAGTTTTGAAACAGTGATAAAATAATACAGAGACTGCATCTTACCCATAGTGAATATTTTTCTAAAAGAGTATGTTTAGCTTTCCAACAGTTTATGTCAGTTTATCACACACAATTTAAGGACAACATTTTGATGTGAAGCAGGCACTAACTTTGCTTCCAAGATGAACCTTACAGAAGACAAAGATGATCATCCAGGTCCTATGACCATCTCTGGACCTAGTTTAGGTGGTGAGGCATACACAGTAGTTCATTTTAGCTGCAAGGATGCAGATTAATCAGCTGTGATTTATGGGCTCATTCAGACCAAGAGAAATGGTACTATAGAGCTCACAACTCTGCTGATTTAAGCAGAAAATTCACTTAAACCAATGCCCTTTACAGTACCTGCCTTTTTGCTTTGTTCAGCTTTTCATCTATCCATTCCATATCCCTTTTATGTACACTACCTAACATCCCATGAAGCCCTCTGTAGTCATTCCCAGTCAACGCTTATCAGAGCCTGCTGCAAATACAGCATGCCAGAGAATATTGCCAGGAAATAATTTTGTGTAGTGACTTGTTTTAATTCCTTTGTGATGCTTCAGTGCATGCGGGCTATAAGTGTTTAAGTGGGATGACAACTTATTCAGATGTCTCCCTCTCCATGTTGCAATTCTGATGTTACTTTGTAAAATGATTTATGCCTATGGATATCCTTAATATTATTAAGCCACAACTTTCAAATTTTTAATTGTGTGAATCCTGTGTTAGCTACATCTTTCATGTGGTGCCTTTTTTAATGGTTGTGAAATATATACATATTCATTTAATAATATCAATATGTGAATATGCATTCATTTCCTTATCCTTTTTCTCAACAGATGTCAATAGCACTTCTTTTGTGCAATTTCAAATTTGGGACTTCCCTGGCCAAATTGACTTTTTTGATTCTACATTTGATTCTGAAACTATTTTTGGTGGCTGTGGAGCATTAGTATTTGTCATCGATGCTCAGGTGAGTGCAAGACTATTTTGGTGACTGTTGAGCATCAGATTCAGGTCCTGAGTTTGAGGTATGCAAGCACAAGAGTACACAACATCATTCATTCTGAAATCACTCTAAGGAGTGTAATGTTGCACACCTAGACAAGACTCAGGAGTTTCTTAAGTTTTGTGTTTACTTCAGCACCAGGGTGTAGCTATGGTGTGACCACACCCAGCAGTCAATGTTTTTGCATGGCACTCTAGCCAAACACTTACCTCCCCATTCACCACAAATCTGCTTACTGAGAACCAAACTAGCCCCAAATTTACTCTCTAAAGTAATTCTCTGTCCCAAAAATTACTCTGTAAAGTAGATTGAGGAAAAAATGAAAAAAAAAAATAAAAAATAATGGCTGAAAATTGGGTAGATGCCATGTGGTGGGATGAGGTACTTTCCCCAGATAAGACAATTACCCAGCACTTAAATTGGCTGGCCTACAGTCCTGTTCAGCATAGATAATGTATACTGAAAATTTTATTGTCAGTTTTTGGTTTCGATGATAAGAGAAACCTATGCATTCATTATGGCGTGTGTATGTATGTATGTGTGTGTGTTTGTGACACTTTGCTCGTTAACACGTTATCTCAAGTTAGGAATGTTTGACAGTTTTCAAATTTGGTGCATAGATGAGCCACATTGAGAGGAAGAACGCTATTATTTTTGGTGGAGATCAAAGGTCATTTGGGGTCACCAGGGGTCAAAGTCTGAAAACCTTGTTTATGCGATATCTCAAGATAGGAAACTTGGATAGATTTCATATTTGGTACGTGGGTGCGTTATAGTCAGGAGATGGTCCCTATTGTTTTTGGCGGAGGTCAAAGGTCATCTGGGGTCACCAAGAGTCAAAGCCTTAAAACCTTGTTAACGCGATATCTCAAGATAGGAAACTTGGATAGATTTCATATTTGAAATGTTAATGCATTATAGTAAGTAGATGGTCACTATTATTTTTGGCAGAGGTCAAATGTCATCTGGGGTCACTGGGGGTCAAAGTCTGAAAATCTCGTTTACACAATATCTGAAGGTAGGAAGCTTGGATAGATTTAAAATTTGGTATGTAAATGTGTTATGATCAGGAGATGGTCTCTATCATTTTTGGTGGAGGTCAAATGTCATCTGGGGTCACCAGGGGTCAAAGTCTGAAAACCTTGTTAACGCAATATCTCAAGGTAGGAAACTTGGATAGATTTCATATTTGGTATGTGGATGCGTTATAGTAAGTAGATGGTCCCTGTTGTTTTTGTCGGAGGTCAAAGGTCATCTGGGGTCACCGGGAGTCAAAGTCTGAAAACCTCATTAACATGATATCTCAAGGAAGGAAGCTTGGATAGATTTCATATTTGGGTGTGTGGATGCATTATGGTCAGAGGATGGTCCCCATTGGTTTTTGTCAGATATGAAAGATCATCTGGGGTCTCCAGGGGTCAAAGCCCAGAAACCTTTTTAAATATGATCTTTCAAGATAGCTGTTTGTCCATTTGTCTGTGTGCTGTTTGTATGTCTAGCTATGTATGGCTTTTATGAAGGTCAAAAGGTCATCTGGAATGACAAAATTATATTTTGAACATGCTAGTTTATAACATTTGAATGAGAAGATAATGGTGCATGATGGCACTCTTTGAAACGGAACATTTATGTATCATCGAAACCTCAGTGCATTTTTGCATTCTGGTTAAAAAATCTCTCTGTGAAATGCAATGGCAATATGCATATTGTAAAGATTACTTCAGTGTTGGTTTTTAAGATTAGGAGGTTGGAATGGTCTTCTTCTGCTCTTGATCTGGCATACCAGAGAATAATTTAGCGGCCAAAATATCCATGGCAGTTAAGAGTTTTCTGGGATTCTCTGTCCCAAAATACTCATGGTTTATGTTCAAATATGCTCCAAAATTTTGCATTTGTGTAGAAATCTGTCCATCTTCTTCAACAAAATCAGATGTGGTACTGAATGAATAGTTGCCTGCATTTAAAAGGAAAAACTTATGTTTCATGTTATCGTTTTCTTTGTTTAGGATGATTATATGGATGCTTTGGTGAGACTTAACATGACTGTAAGTAGGGCTTTTAAAGTCAACCCAAATATCAAATTTGAAGTCTTCATACACAAAGTAGATGGCTTGTCAGATGACCATAAGATTGAAACACAACGTGATATTCATCAGAGAGCAACAGATGATTTAGCAGATGCGGGATTGGAAGGAGTACATTTAAGGTATGTATTTAGGCTTTGAATGAGGGAAGGGGGGGGGATAGAAGGTGACACAGCAAATGGTTTATTGCTAGTGTTAAATTTAAAACAACTGATAAAGGCAGATGGGTGGTGAGACTGGGACAGCCACAAATGGGGGTAGAAAGGGACAGTCACAAATGGGGGGGGTGGGGTATAAAGGGGCAGTTGCAAGTGGGGGTGTAGTAGGCTAGTGAAATTACACAATGGTATGTGTGGGAAATTAGAAAATGACATGCAAATATTGGAAGAAATGCAAGTGGAATTGTGTGTCTGGGAGAAGGAAAAGGGGTAAGGAAATGACAGATAACACTAAATTGTAAGACATGCATGTTTGGTAAATAATGATAAGAGCAAGTTAACATAGTTCATGGCTAATTGAAAAGATGCTAGACTATTTGAGTTAATTATTAAGCAGTAGAGACAGGTGAAGTACTGCATTTTGGGAGCTATGGCAATTGACATGTTGATTGTGCATGTTGATGTGTGACCAGGCTTGGGGCGATTACATCTCAATGTATTCGATTACGATTGCGATTGCTTCATATTTTACGATTGCGATTATATTACGATTACAGCTAAAATTGAAAGTAATTGATTACGATTGCGATTACATTGCAATGTAATCATGATTGCAATCGTGATTACATTTTCCTTCCACATAAACAATGTAGTAGGCAAAACAATCCAGTGCCCACAACTGGAAAAAAGGCCATGGACATTGCTCTACATAAGCCCGGACAGATTAACCAAGTCCTCACAAAGTAGAGATTATTGAACCCATGCACTTCTCACAATAAGCTGGAACATCCAAGAAAGAGGGACAACTAAATTTTGTCCTTCCAACAGAAGAACCAAGAACTGAAAAAATTGTTTAGTAACTTTACTTCTTTGTTCAATTCAACTGCAATGTAATCAGAAATGAAACCACGATTGCGATTACTTTGCCATTGTAATCGATTACGATTGCAATAACTTTGCGATTCTTACAAAAGTAATTGATTGCGATTACAACTACTTCAAAATGTGTAATCGATTGCAATCGATTACGATTACGATTACCCCAAGCCTGTGTGTGACTGCATAATAAATTTGCGTGTTTAAATAAGAGGACGAATGTGATTTTCCTTACACCTTCCCATATTTGAAGCAGTAAGCATAGACTGATGCAGTTATTTCACATCTTTGTTTTTGGTGGTATAAAAATAACTGCTTTTTGTTTTGATTTACAATCATAGTGACAGATGTTTGAATGTGGTAATCTTAGCTAGGTAGGGTGGACTTACTAGATATTTCTGACATAACTGAAAAAAATCTTCATGTTGTTTAAGCATCTTAACTTATAGCATTTTCGATTTGCTTCCCTTGACTTACTCGAGCCTCGAGCTAGGGCTACGATGGTCATGCGCAGTTGGGTGAAATAAACGAACGTTTTACGGTAATTATTGGAGAAGTTGGTTCACAATAGCCAATGACAGAGCCCGTAGCTGGATGGCAGAGCGAACTCTGGTACGTACGTATTACATGTGGTTCGCTTGTACGATGAAAGTAGACTCGAAACAATGCCCATTTAGAAAATTCTCGAGAAATAACACTTGAGTGAATTCACTAATTCCGACATCAAACACTTTTCACAAGTCAGAAGTTTCATGTTTACCCCACTGTATTTACATGCTCAGAAATTGTTCACGAATGCATGTTGTTCGTTTAGCTGCCATGTTCTCCCAAAGCACGATGGGATATTTACCTAAGTAACCGACTCGAAGGGTCGCTCACTTGGGCCTGGCGCGAGTAAGCGCGAACACTGACGTCATTAGCTAATCGAACGTAGTCGTGCCAAACACGAGTTAACTCGGGCGAGTAATCGAACACGCTATTTAAAACTCTTCAAACCTTCGTCCAATGATTTTACCCTTTCCTGTTTTTATACAGTTTCTACCTCACAAGTATTTACGACCACTCGATTTTTGAGGCTTTTAGCAAAGTTGTCCAAAAGTTGGTACCTCAACTAGGAACATTGGAAAATCTTTTAGATATTCTTATATCGGTGAGTATTTATAATTCGTTACACTCTCATAGCTCATTTGATAAAGGAAGGTGACAAAAAAGTCAAAATTCTGCACCTGTAGCCCCACTTTAATGTAATGTCACATTACAATAGCAGACTGGCCCAACCCTTTCTCAGCCACTTACATGATATTACGTAAGCAGAGTTTCCCTTCATGGTCATGTACCCACTATTATGAAAAATTGCTACTTGGTTTTCAGCAACAGACAATTACAGGTAGAACTTGTCATTTTATTTCGTAATACGTTCGATGTAATGTGAGATCCCGTCCGCGCATGCGTGATCAGTTCGTTCGCAATAAGTGTAGTGATCAGTGGTCATTCTTTACCATGGAGAAAATTTTGAGTTTCAAACCGATAGATCGCTAATTCACCGTAAACTGTTGCAATCTAAAGGATTTGGGATGTTACTTTGATGTTTTTCTCGATGTTCGGAGCGTTTCTAATCACGATGTCTTAATCTCAGACCAATAAATTGTCCGGTGCGAGTCACCGAGACTGAAGCACTGCTTGGCCAGGCATGTAACATGCGAGAGCCAGTTCCACGAAAATGATTTATGGCGGGATTTCTAGTGCCATAGCCTAACGCGGTTAGGCAGTACAATATATAGCCTACCTACTGAACGTAGTAGTGCATGCACTCGGTGGAAGCGTTACACTGGGTTGAAGGAGAAAGCCTCGTCGCTGACGGGAGCTCTGTGAAGGTCAAGAAAGGCTCAAAAGGGCAAAGGAAGGAGAGAAAATGCCTCCTATAAAAACACTGCAGGATCGTTTCTAGCAGTAGCAGTAACAGTTCAGCAACACTGAACAGGCTTGTGTTGATAAAGATAAACCAACAAATGTTGGTTAGCCTAGGCCTGGGCCAGGCTTGAAAAATGGATGTGACTGAGTACTTATCCATAGATTGAGCTATGGAGAGCAGCAGTTTAAAGTGCTGACTTAGGCTATGAATAGGTAAGTGTGCAAGTCCTAACAGGGAATTACTGTAGGCCTGAGTGTTAGGCCTAGCCAAGGAGGAGGCATACATGATACAGTCACATAAAGATTTCCCCAGTCTGAGACTGAGGGTGAGAATTAGAAAGGATGGTACCTGATACAAACCTTTAGGGTTTGTATCAACTGTCAAGGTTTACAAAGGTGAACCAGTTGTTAGCAGCATTTTTATATCACGTAGCCTAGCCTAGGCCAATGGCCTCGACCTAGAAGAACCCACAAAAGTGGAAGAAAGAAAGCCAAAACATGTCAGATGTCTCAGCCAACAATTATGAAGCACTTTTCCCGCACACAAGTCAGACCCTACTGTCGTACTTACAGGGCTAGTAGCTTAGGCTACATAGCCTAGTGTATATAGGCCTAGCCTATGTTAACTGTAAGTCAAGATGGAAACTTGGCGAGATCTAGGCATTGCCTAAGACCAGGCTTAGACCAAAATTATAATGTAAACAGTGTAAAACTCAGTGATTGCTGGGAGGTCATCTACTGTAACCCTAGAACTACCATTAAAATGGTCAAAGAACTGGTTGAAGAGAAAACCGTAGCTTGTACGTGTGGTAGATGCCACACACGATTTTTAGCTGATGCTTAACTTACAGCAATTTTTCAGTGTGAGAAAAGCTCCCCCTGCTGTGGGATGCTACTGTGTACCAACATCAATCTGGCAAAACATGCCAAAAATAGGCCCAAAGTTAGGGCCCCAGGTAACAAACAGGAAACAAGTGCAACATTCCAGAGTGCGGGAAAATGTACAATGAACCAGCAGTAGGAAGCCATGGTCCTAGGTTACCTAGGAGGCTAGGATATTGGGCTGTTTAAAAAGGATGTGCAGAAATGGAAGCACTCCAACTTCATGCAGGGTTTATTTGAATACCTTTTCATGGCTCAAGAATTCTGGGGACAATAGAATGACCCATTATCTCTCGGAACCTTTTATGAAAACAGTTTTGTAAGGGAGTTTCTTACAAAGGACTATTCAATGGCATCTGTAGACATGAGAGATGCATATTATTATTTCTCTTTAGCATTTGAAGAAAATAAATTCACAGTCTGAAGTCCTGCTTTGTGAAAAGGTCAGTTATGGCCAGACAAAATCCAGTTGGGGTCATGTAAATCCCAAGGCATTTTACACAATTACGTAAAGCACTGCTTTGCATCTCTTGGACTGCTTCCAAGGGATTTCAGTGCATAATTATATGATACTTTACTGAAGTGGTACATTGGTTATAGCCACAGTAACAAAGCAACATGCCAAAGAAGCTGTTGCCAGAACTACAAGTTTCTCAGATTTGAGATGAATTTTCACCACCCAGAGAAGTCTTTGTCTGCATCTGCAAAAGAAATAAAACTCTTATGACTAATTTTAGTTTGCCGACAGTGCAGTGCAGATTGACCTCATGAGAAATTGATGGAATCTTGCTAGATTGCCCGTCATAATTAGAGTGGCAGCATGGATTGGAAAGCTGGTACAGTAGCAGCTTCCCAACAGTACAGTAAAGCCCCACTCCGTTTTTGGATTCAGATAGTAAGATGAGATTTAACGACACACTGACACGAATGTGTAATATAGTGTCAGTCAACTTGATAAAAAGATTAAATTTATTTTCACGTATGGTTCAAGTTCACATTTGGTCCCCCTTTAGTCGCCTCTTGTCAGATGCGCAAAATACCATGGGCATGTATTCTACAGCCCACAGGGGGCTATTGGATTCAGAAAGCTCTATAGAGATGTTACCTGTACTTACAGTAGTACCATATGTCTCAAAAAGGGGAGTACTGTGCTGATATTGATGTGTCCTTATCTTTAAGGTAAAGAAGAAATAATTTGGACTAGTGCCTACACTGAGGCATATGAAAAACTTCATCTTCTGTATGGGTGTCTTTCAAACCACTCTGGCAAGTGATGCCTCAGTTTAGGATGAAGTGCCTATGATACAGCTGTAGCAATACAGATTGATGTCAGATAGAATATCAACAAGAAACAATGAACTAAACACTACATACAGTCGTATGTTGAGGGAATGCTGTTTTCCTAGCTTAGCAAGCATTTTGTTAAAACCCTAAATGCAGTAGTGCTCAATAGCACAGCTACTGAACAGCACAAAGTTGCTAGCTTGTACTGAAATTTACCAAATTGAACTTGAGGGTGTTTAACCCAGTAGGAAAAGGTGATCAAAATGAAATTGTTCATTAGGCATGTAGAAAATTTAGTGACCAGTTAGAATGGATGTTAGGCAAGGGGAGCCTGGAAATCACCTAAGAGTATGAATTGCTTTGGTTCCAAATGTGGACCAGTTTGCCACAATGATGTAATTTTCATTTCTGGCCCTGAAGAACATGGAACTTGTATTCCTGCATCAGATTGGCAGGGAAAATGCTGACAACCTCAAGATATTACCCTTAAATCGACTACAAGGTCTTGTTTCTTCACATTATTGGAATTGTTCATTGAAGACAAGGGGATTTGTCAAAGTGCACTCAGCAACTTTTTAGACAGTTGGAAACTTATGGTGCAACTCCACTTGAAAAAACAATGGAGGTTATTCCCATTTGCTAGCATTCCATTCCATTGATCCATTGTGCATACCCCACTCCAGAACAGGTTAAGGCATGATGCCTTATTTCTTCATTTGACATTGTCAAATATAGTGCCTTTAACTTGGCATGGGCAGCCCTATCAACCCATGGATAGTCAATAAGAGATCACACCAATTTAATACACAACTATTGTAAAATTTGTAAGGGCTTTTGATTTCAGACCTCCCTTGCCTCAATATGATTACAGTTGTGATGTAAAGCAGCATAGTTGAAAGATCCATGTTACAGTAGCTGCCAGAATGCTGGTTTCCAAGAACTTAAATAAAAATCTGCTTGTCAGTACTTAGTCTATCTGACAGACCGTTCATACGTATATGCTGAACACATGGAAATAAACATTAGGAGCTATTTGTAAAGGGATTATGTGATATTAGTAGACCAGCCAATGTAGGTATGGCACAAAAATGTGGAGCATATGGTATTGCTGCTATTGCATATCCACTAAATAAGCAATGCGGCATAAATGTACAGTATAAACATGGTGGAATACTGAACCAAAAGAGGACAGCAATGCATAGAGGAGTGGTGGAAAGTTGGTCTGCTTGTGTAAGCCTCATTCTAAAGTGTCACATGATACCATAGGCACATGGCTGGAAGTGTAAACAGTAATGTCAACAATCTGATGTTGACAACAGTGACTTCAAACCACAAACTACTGCAGTAGATCGGTGGTAGCAGTGTCCAACTGACATCTGCTTATTTGCTGAAATCTTTCCTCAAGCAGAATAGAGTGCCTAGTATGGAAGAAACTTTTTGAAGTTTTCAACAAACCTTTTAAGGGTTAGGTTTAGTATCAGAGTTCTGGAAGAAATGTACTCCTTTAAGCCTAGATGTGAAGAAAAGTTATAGTACTGTCAGTACTGAATGAAGCATTGCACTGAAGCAACACCTTTAACAGTAAATTCTGTTCAAAAAATTTATTTACTGTATATGACACAGAACACTTATGGAGGTTTCATCTGCTGTGTTCTGTTAATGTGTTGTATGAGACCTGAGTTGCTTTGAAGGTCTCACATTACATCGAACGTATTACGAAATAAAATGAAAAGATTAAACGAGAACCTACCTGGTTTGAAGTTTGATCTTGATTTTATGAAGTAATAGTGAGTGAGAGGTAATGTGCCCTCCTCGCCCACCCAGAAACTTCATAAATGAAAATGTTAGTCAAGCCAGCTAGCATTTAATTTCTATACATGTATGGAAAAGCTTACAGTAGGAGTACAGCCATCTACAATAATAGACCCCTATATTGTGGTCTGATAACTCAGGCCTCATACTTTAAAGACTGATCACGCATGCGCGGACGGGATCTCACATTACCTCTCACTCACTATTACTTCATAAAATCAAGATCAAACTTCAAACCAGGTAGGTTCTCGTTTAATCTTTTCATTTTCTCCCATTGCACAATTAAATTTTTACAGGTGGTAGCCACAGGAAGTCCAAGACCAAGTAAAATAAAAAATCAAAAGATTAAAAAATCAAAAGATAAACAGTTTAAATATTGTTACAAAAATAGTTTCTTAATATTTAAGCAGAGAAGTTGCTAATGTAAGGATCATTGTTCAATACCATGGCATGTAAATAAAATAAAGACACATTTCGCAACTTTGAGATAAACAACTTTAAGAGGAAGAAAACAGTCCTTTACTAGGAAACAATAAAATTTTTACATGATTTTGATGGTTATGGCTTTTTATTTGGAAACAAAATAAACTAAAATATCTTATTCCTTTTTCCTCTTCTTCTTATTTAAAGAATTCATGCATAGAGAAAGCCTTCTTATTTGATGTCGACAGTAAAATATACATAGCAACAGACAGCTCACCGGTAGATATGCAATCATATGAACTGTGTTGTGATATGATAGATGTAGTCATTGATGTGTCTTGTATCTATGGGTATGTAGCTTTTGTTTTCTCTATTGCTGCTATTTGTAAACTTTGTAGGCATAGATCAACAGCTTTCAATTTTTTAGCTGTAATTCGTAATTGGCATTTATAAGTGGATCATTCCCCCTTCCCAAATTATCAAGGTAAAGGTGTAAGGACAACAAACTTGAGTGCTGAATGGGGAGGTTTGAGAATAGGATTTCCCTCCTAATAGGTGTAACCTTTGGGAGAAAAAAGGTAAGTTAGTTGGGTGAGGTTATACAGGTCAGTAGCCAAATAAATGTTTTCAGTGGGACAGACAACAGCCTTTTTTCCAGTTGTGGCTCACCGATTTGTTTTCCCTTCATCATTGCTTACAATAATAATAATTCAGGCCTTGAAGGGCAGTTGTTTTGAAGGGCAGCTGTGGCAAGCGACCACCAATGTGGGAGCAGCAGGGTTGGCTTATGAATTACAGCTTCACATCGGGTGGCAACCAATTCAACAATTTGGATCAAATTTGGTATTTTTTGTGAAAGGCCAGTTCAGATGGGAAAACTGTAGATTGCTCTTGGATGAAAAACCCACCTTACTTTGACCCGGCCAGGAATCGAACTCCAGACCTCCCGGTTGCTAGCTTCATCGCTTCAAATGCCACCGCCTTTATCCACTCGGCCATTGCACTGGCTTATGCTAAGCAACAAATACAATGGTGATAGGTTCCATTTCTAAAGTATTCTGTGTGATCCGCCCAGGGGTTGAACTTCCAACCTTGTGGCTGCAAGTCATTGTTTGGTGACATTTTTCATCACATTATGTCATATGTTCACATATCTGCAATCAATCTGATGTATAAAATTACAGTAACAAAAATCATTTTTGGAACATACTGATGCTTTATGTACTAAAATTGTATTAAAAAAAGTGATTATAGTAAGGGAACATAAGCCCTTTTTTGCTATGGGACTGAGGTAGAGCTATGGTCTCATCCAAAAATTTGAAATGTCTAACTGATTGGATGGATTTTGGAGGTTGAAAACCCCTGGCATATATGCATATAGACGGAATTGTAAAAATTATTCAATTTGAAATAGAGTAATGTAGCAAGTCCAGGATAAATTTTCTTACAGTCTAATTTTTGTGTAAAGGCTGTGGTATTGGTATATGTCCATGACCAAACAGCAGTGGAGACCTGAAGAATTCCCAGGAAAGAAGTGTCCCATTAACATTTCTAAGTGCTACTCAGGTCATACTTACACAAAACAGATACCATTGGCAACTTCCCTCCCCTATGTAAAGTATACTACACAGCATAGCTGCTGATGACATTTCAGTTCCGTCCGTAATGTTGATCCAGACTGTGACCAATGTCACATCTTTAGTCTATGGCTTCCTTAATGCTGTGGAAACTTACAGGACAAGGTTTGTACAAGTCCTGTAAAGTCAGCGAAAAATGAAATTTGAATTTCCTGTCCTGAAAAGTCAGGCAAGATGAGCAATTTTTCCAAAGGTCTTGGAAAAGTCATGGAATTTTAGTAAGTGGACTTACTGCTTCAATTTTCTTAATGTTTGGAAACATAATTTTGTGAAAAAAGATGAAAATATGTGCTCAGATTGTTTTTTAAGGTCTGGAAAATGTCAACCAATGTCCTGGAAAGTCATGGAATTTTTCATTTTGAATGTTTGAGAACCCTGCAGGAAGCACTGGTAACAAATTTCTAGCTGCAGCTAATTGACTCTCCTTTCCTTCGGATGACTTTTCAGTCTTAAATATCCTTAATTTTTTTCCTGGAGGAAAGAGTTTCATAAAATCAAGTAAGATTAATTTTGAGGAATCTCAGGGTAAAAATTAAAGATTTTCCAAAATTAAGATTTGTCAAATAGAGAGAATCCTAGCACTTTTGTTAAATTATTTTAAACACAATTGTTGTATCACAGCATAAAATCTGGAATTCCTGCTAAATGTCTTTTTTTCTGTTTGCTTGATTATCTGTAAAGATTGAAAGAGGATGGTGAGGGGACAGCCTATGATGCAGAATCCAGCTCAGTGATAAGATTGAACAATGGAACTATTTTATACTTGAAAGAGGTTAACAGATATCTGGCTTTGGTCTGTATCTTAAGAGAAGACAGCTTTGATAGGCAAGGTGAGCATCATTGTTACTTCAAAGGCTGCCCTAGTTCCATGGCTCCAAATAGTCCTATATATCTTAAAATATACCTTTATTTTGAAAAGAAAAATTCTATATTTCTTACATATTTCATTGAAATTTTGGCATTACAATAAAAATGTCAAAATGGTTCATATGAAATGTGTTTTCTGGACTTGTAGATAATTTTGAAAAACTGGCTCAGTGATATTTTGAGGACTACACTCTTTTCACCAAAAGGATGGTTTTGTAAAGGTCTTTACTCAGGTTCAGATTAAATCAGTCTGAAATTTAAAATTTACAAAATTTCACTGACCAGGAAAGGCCAGATTGTTATCCCCCTCCCATCCCAATTTACCTTTATTTCCTAAAAACGGTATATTTTATTCCCAAAATTCTTATGTTATTTTATTTGCTGTTGAGCCCTCTATTACCATCTTCGGCCCTTTTTCTGTTCTAACCCTCATTCACGTGAATGTCTCTGCTTCTATGTTACCCGATAAGCTATTTCAGGAATCTGTTTAGGCGGCTCTGCACCTGCTCACTTCCTGCAAGTCGTCAGGATAAACAAACCAATCCTGCACCTAAAACATATTTTCATAAATTTGAGTTTAGTGAAAATTTGGTGACATTGATCTTTCTTCATCCAACCATAAAATCAGGAGGAATAAAAAATGTGGTTCTGTGGAATGTACTTTGTCTAAATTGCCTGTTATTGGTGTAAAATATGCATTTTTATTTGCTATAACGTAGGTCTGAGTCCTTGTTTTTGTTCGAGTTGACTATTCAGATTTGCGCTTAGTGTTGTATGTACGTACTGCTCAAAACCGAGGGAACACTGTACACTGTGTGCTCAGCTTGATTTGTGTGTCCCAGATTGTGCCCCATAGTTTCATGGGTCAACTTATTGCCAAACATACTTGTGTAAGAAAGATTGGGAGGAAATTGTTGCAAAAAATGTCAGAATCAGCCTTATTTTTAAGATGCAGGCTTGCAGAATTCCCACAGTTGTACTTCAAATTCCTCCTCCTTCCCACCATGAAAAGCAAGAGGAAAGATTTCCCTTTCAATTCAAAGAGATATGTGCACTTTTTAATAGTCCATCAACTGCTGTATTTTCCACATTTTAGCAGTCTAATTTAAAATTATGAGGTAGGAAGGCTGACAATACATGCAACACCATACATTCCTGTTTGGCTGCAATGAGCTTGTAGTATTGCATACATGTACAGTTTGCATGTGTATGTCACAATGTGTTCTATGCCAGTGCACCTTAAACAGCTAGCAGATGCAGAACGTTACTTGGGGTACTGTGCTTCTGTACACTGCCTTGTGATGTCGAATTTGGCAGCTACAGTGTATGCACACATTACTGTTTTCTTGTGTATCATGACGCTAGAAGCGAATTAATAGTTTTGGCCATCTCAAGCTGGCAACTAATAATCCAGAATCTTTCAGAGAATTCCTGTTTAGGTATCTTGAGATCAATAAAATTAAAGGGGTTTGCCATCTTCAAAGACTATTTTCTCAATAGAGCAATAAAGTTAGTTTAAATGAGGTTAACTGCCGCAGTGACGGAGACAAGCTTCACCCGAGAAAACTTTTTTTTCTTGGGTAACATTGGCTAAAACGTTCTTTTCAATTCTAGCAGCATGTTCAGTGTATCAAGCTATGTTAAAAATTTTACCAAATTTCATTGTTGTGCTCACTTGAATTCAAAACTGTAATGCTGTATTTTAATCTGCCTGTGATTGCATACCTTTTTTACTGAAGTTCTTAGGTTTCTCTGTGATTATATGTCAAAGAGACAACAGAAGTCTTAGCCCAAAGTAATCGAAATTTTACAAATGCTAGGGGCCTCCCTACAGTATGTGTTGTCTCTTTGCAGTTTCGAACCATATCATATTTTGGGTCCTGTAAACCATATTTCCACTGACCATGAAAAATAATGCAGGTATTTTGGACAGCTACACTGGTTAAAATTGTTTGGACTAGTGTTTGCACCGGGTACCTGACGGACGTTCTTGCTACCTCGGTAGAAAATTTCTACCTGGGTAGTGTTTTTCTATGATTTCTTTCTGATCTTTGAAAAATAACATGGTTATTGTAAGTAACAAATGTATTAATCCACATCTCATTCACAATTATTTGAAAAGAAGTTGCTTAACTTGTTTGTTTCCGTAACATCCTTTCATTAAATTGCACTTTTCCAGAAACAATTCCTGTGATGTGTGTTTCCTACATCCGCTCCTATACCATTTCATGAAACAGCATAGGCCTACGTACTATACTGTGCATAGCCTAGCCTAGCCCACTGGGCGGATGAAAGATATTGCAAGGTTTACGATCGGGTACCCGGGTACCCGGCGGGTAATACGGTTGGGGTACCTGGGTATGAATTTTCTACCTGGTGCAAACACTGGTTTGGACATATTGTTGTTCATTAATCAGAATCACCAGGCGAAGTTGTATTACAATACCTTAGAAGTTCAAAGCTTGGTACCCTTTTTATGCAGTACGGACTCTTTGAAACTGAGACATGCTGAATTGTTGAAAGGCTGATTGAGAGAAGGAGTGAATAGGCTTAACAGGATTTTCAGCAGAAATAAACCCAACTGATTGTGTGAACTGATAGATGAACAAGATGAAGCTGCATACTCATGCACATGCTGCATACACATACTGCGTAATTCCAAAAAGCTTTTTTCTTTTTTAAATCATTTTAAAGCATTCTAGGTAGAAAATTACATAGTAAATGCTAATCTTCCCACTCATTTTAAAGAAGAAGGAAAAGATTAGCAACAATTAGGTGATTTTCTGCCCAGAACTTTGTGTTTTATTGGTTAAGTGAACAAAGCAGAGCTCACAGGGCTAAGCTATGAGGAATATTAAGATAGAAACTGTTATTAAAACACTTTGAAACAATGACAACCTGCTAACCAACCAATTAGTCAGCCCTGCAATTTTTTGTACACTGAATTTATCTATTGAAAACTCTTTTGATTATTACTTTTTTTGGCAGGTCTTATAGATTACAACTTCCTGTGTTTCAAGAAGGCTATTGAAGAAGTTTTTGAAGTCAGACAGAAGACAGTGGTAGGGTCAAATGGCGGAGGTCAAAGGTTAAGTACAGACTCTTTTGGTAGTCCAAAAACAAATGGCGCTGTTGCAGCCAAATCATGACAATTTTGAAATAATTCACAAATGTGTTTTCACAAGAATGGAAAAAAAGGACACAAAGAACAGCAGAAATATGTAAAGCACCACGAAACTAGTCTGGTTTTTTGTTCTCTTTCTTTCAATTTTCCTTGATCCTCTTCTTTGAAACTATGTAATGAAATACCTGGCTGCGTCTGTTTCTCATTGGGGTCACATGTGTGATATTCATTTTCTGGGGTCATGTTTACATCTTAATTCAGTGTCACTTGAAGGCACTGGTTTAATTAAAAGAGATGTATAAGAACAGATGCACCTGGTTGGTAGGTCTGGAGGTGCTGTTGTTTGCACACATGAAGTAGATGAATCTAGTTAGTCCACTTAAGTTTGTTAGAGATTGCAAGCAGATCTTATCAACTCATTGGCAAGCAGTTCCAACTTCATTACTTTGTAAATGTAGATAGGTCAGTAAAGGGGCAATATTTAAAAGAAATTGTCACATTGAGGTACTGGTATCACAATTTTTATTGCCAGTACATTAGTTTGAACTGAAAGGTGTAATTTAGAAGAACATAATATGGCATCTTTAAGGAAATGGTTCAGAGATGCTTCTTCTTATTTGGAGTTCAGGTAAAGTGGTGAATAGTTGTTATGGGATGGCTGTTGGTCACCAGTACAAACTCAGAAATGCTTAGTAATGGATAAATCAGTCCAAGTCAAGAATAATATTTTGTAACCTCTTCCAGAGAGAGAGAGTTTCTTAAAATCGTAGTTGGTGTAAATCAGTGTTAGATTGCTTTGGGTATGAAAACTGTTATCGGTGTAATTACTTAGGTTCTGAAGGTACTAGAACCTAATTGATTTGAGGCTGTGACAAAAACTGTGCATAGTAGCAGGTGCACCCTTTGAAGGAAAGAGCAGATGATGTAAAATTTTATAAACTTGTGCCATCTACATTGCTATAAATTTGGAAGCTTGGTACACAGTAACAACATTTTATCCTGATCATTTACCCAGAAGAAGCCATTTTTCAATGGATATAATTGTGGGATATTTTGAATAAGGACATGTTGTCACAACTTGCTTAAAACTGCCAAGAACTCTCACCTCAGAATCTTCTCCTTCCCTCCACATAACAAAGGGTTTGCAGTTTGAAACACTTCTCACTTTATAGATGAGTTTAAAAAGCTTTAACTGTTAGCCCCCATTTACAGGAGTGAAGAGACTTTCATGAAATGTGGTTTTGTGGTTAGGTCTGTGTTTGTGACACCTTACATCATCTGAAAATATTTTTTGTTGCAATAACACCAAACAAACTTATTTGATTTGTTTGAATTTTTGGTTATTTTTCATTTCTGCTCACTTGAATTGATTTATTCTTAGTAAAAGGAGCCAAGGGGATTAAATCAAATTAAATAATAGAAATGCATCTGTTCCACAATTTAAACACATCATTCGATAATGCATTCTTTGTTTTGCAATTTTGTCACAAAAGAGATAGATACTTGCCTTTTGTTTTATAGAGAAATAAGTTTCTTTTTCTTTTTCAATGCGTATGATATTATTTATCAGAGAGAAATGAGATCTTTCAAGCTTTTTAAATTTCCAAAGCAAGTTGAAAGGCTAGAAACTGATATTTGTTAAGTCTGCTACTACTAGTTTTATGTAGTGTCTCTGTTTGCTGAAGTTTAAGACTCTCTAAGGATACTTTGAAATAAATTTTGAAGTCTGCATATGCTTTAGTAGGAAATATGTTACCAATAATTCAGCGATTTTGTTCTTGGAATAAAAAAGCTGGTTTATACTGCCAAATTTCTCTCGCTATAAAGCTTTAAGAACCATATAGCCATTAAGATCATATGGCCATTAAAAATTATATGTCTATTAAGAATCATATGCCTGTTAAGAATAGTATGGTCATTTGTTCCTGTTTGGAACCAATCATCAGAGTTTAGCATTGTTCAAATGTTTTGGTGCTAGGCATCATGCCAAAACAGCCAAGCTGTAGCCATTGCAGTCATATGTATTCACTATGAATATTACAATAGTAGATCAGTTTATTGCTGCTATTGTATTATACATAGTACTGGCCAAGGCAGCTGCAGCCTAGCTAAGGCAGCTGCAGCCTACATTTTTGACATGATGAGACCCATTACAGTGCCAAATTCTGAACCAGTGTCAACCGAAAAAGTTGTGAGCACTTCTCCTTAAAATTTATTTCAAGCTAAAGAGAATTAGAGTAGACCACCAAAGAATCATGATATATATGAAATTGAAGAGTGCTCTAAAATCCAAAGAAAATTCTGCAAAATGAAATTTAAAATTTATCATGTTTGACAAATATTGATATGTTTATTTTCAGTCCCCATTAGTTTTAATTTCTTCACAAAAACAATACATGTTTTCTTTGATGGGCTTTTGGTGCAACAAGAAGTAGGATTATTTCAAGTAAGTTTCAGACTGTGGAAAGCGTTTTTCTAAGGATGGGGGGGGGGGGTAGCTAGGGTGGGGGGGGGAGCAAAATGTAGTTAGGACATGGTTGTTAAAGGTAAAGAGGTGAAATACAGCTGCACAGTACTGTGAATAAAATGTGTACATACAGTAGACATATAGATGGTAATACATGAAGTGTTATAATGTATGTTGCATTTGCAAAAAAAAAAAAATGGGAAGTAATTTACAGTCTGTTACTGTGGTTACAAAAATTAAATTTGCCTTGGTGTTCTTTGCCAACTACAAGTCTAGGTTTCATCATCCAGTGCTGGACTTCTCAGCTTGTCAATTTATTTTCTCTGAGGGGCTTATTTCTACATTATGCTTCAAGTATGTCATAAGTTTCTGTGTTTGGTATGATTGATAGATTACTTATCAATCGACCCATCCCAATTAATTGATAAATTAATTGTTCCAGAGACAGCATATGCAGAAAGTGCTTATATTTTGATTGTTTTCAAAAAAAGAACCAGTTTTCAGTTGATTTTGTTGAGGACCAATCTTAGGTGCCTTTATCTTGTCACTACATGAGGGCAGACACTTCAGATATAATTGTCAAAAACAGCTTACATTGCTTAAAACAGTTCCTAGGAGTAACTCCATGTGTAAATGTTGCTAAGAGCACACATCTCATCTGTGTATGGATGGTGTTGTTATGGAGTTTCATGGTATATACTACTATCCACAGATCCGACAGGTCTCATCATTGTATCATCATTTCTCGTTTTTTGGTAATATACTGCTGCATAGTTTACACAGATGAACACTCACACTTGTGTAACAATCAGAAGGTTGTTTACACAGGTCACTGGTTAAGTCTAGCCTACCTATGTGCATATATTAACATGAAAGCTGACGTATACCCCACATAGGTTCAATCTCTTACTCTATTACCAGATGTCTTTTCTTGAATTGATTAGATTTCTCCATAAATGATAAGGTTTTGTCATAGAGTCATCTTCACCATGTGATTCTGTTGTTTCCTTGTTACAAACATGATGTTCAATTCATCATTAACATAACAGCAAGTTTTTGCAAGGAAGGGGTTGGAGATTAAGTGGGCGTAACTGATCTTGGTAGCCAGGTCTACAGCCAGCTACACTGTAAGATTGTTTAACTGAAGTGATAGTGAGGGGATAGAACATGAATGGTGACAACATCTAATAAGTTTGTGTGGGGGCAGGACTACACCTGTAATTTTTACCTGAACTATAAACTTCAATCGCAAATCTCTGGACAGGACTGACTGGGGTATTGTGGCTGTGGAAAGCCAGTCACCGGCAGATGACCCATTGTTTATCTTAAGTAATATACCTTAGTTTTTGCCCTACAGATGGCTATTCTCACCACTTTCAGTTTTGATTTTACAGTGAATTACCTAACATTGCAAGTTATGGAATGTAATATGTGGTCATTTTTTGGTTTAAGTTTTGGCAAAACTTGCAACCCTTTCCTCTTTCAGAACTAGAGGGTCATGTCCCCTTCCCCACTTGTTGGCACCCCTGGGATACAATCTAGTAGCAGGTACCCAAATACCAGTAATATGTTCATTTTCTGATACACACTACAACCATATACAGGAGCTATGCATGTCTGCAGGGTGGACATGTGAGAGGAACATCCCATCTTCTTCCCCCCTTTCACACGGCCATCTCAGTCTTGTGTAAAAACTTTTTTATCTTACCCATAATATCTGGCATGTGATACATTAAACACGTTGAGAGAGAACGACCCAGTTGTCCATCTCCATTGTTATCCCATTTGCCTCTCAGTTCAACCATTGTCCACAGAGAGGGAGTTCCATTATGTTTTATGATGTTCAAAGATGTGGTTGTTTCAACATTTCTAAAAACTCTAAGTTCTAGACAGAGTTGCAAAAATTAGGTGCCGAAGAGTGTGGTTGTCATTGACAAGTATTTTTGGCTGCAGAATATTTGAAATATATTTATAACAGAAGCATTTAAAGAAACAAGTGTGTTGCGATATTGAAGGAGGAAGGAGAATCCCTTGCCTCTTACAAGCAGTGTCTGGGTAGGGGAGGGATGAGTTGGGGTGCTGAGTTATAACTCCAATATCAATACAAAGACTAAATGAAGAAATGTGAATGGATGTTTTATTTCCCAGGTACATTTATTTACTTTTGTTTAAGCCAGTGTCATGACAACTTTGTGCGCAGACTTTCTGTATGAAATTGGATACACTTTCTGTTATGATAACAGTGTTTGTCATATTTTGTGCATAAGACTTTCTTCACACATAACATATTTCATATGAGCAAATTTTTGCTCCTATTTTGTAAGCGAGACTTAAGAATTATTGTCTAGTATTTTGTTACTTTGTAAATAGAAGAAGAACTAATTGAATAAATTTGATTATTGAAGACAGTGTTGTTCTCTTTTTTTGGATCAAACATGCATTAAACGCACATGGATAAGTGGGACAGGGGCTCAGATTCATATTCAGATTTACAAGCAATTAAATCCTCCTAAATTTTCATTTGCATTAATAGTTTAAAGCGCAAATGCAATACGTATAGACTTTCCCTTCTAAATATCTACCATGATATCTCATATTCAGGGTAAAACCAAACAGTGAATCTTTTGTAAAATTTGGGTAAAGAAAATATTGTCACATGATTCAAAAGAGCTGACCTAGAATACTTGCTTCTTTTTTGAGAGGAAAAACTTAAACTCCGTCTTAAAACAAAAGTATACAATCAAACAACCATTTGTAGTACAGAGTTCATAAAAACTTTTTTTTATCAAACTTACTACCGGCATAAATGTACACTTAATATCATTTACGCAGGTTTTGTGAGTTAAGTATATACAGTACCCTCAATTAAAAGAATAGTCCAGAGTCCAAATTATGTTTGATATGTTTAGGCATTATGGTGAAGGTTGCATTCATTTTCCATGTTCGGTTCGTCGAGATATTATTTAGGAATTGAGGCTGACACATTTTTCATGAAAAGTTAACTTGAAACAAACACGTGCGACGTCATGATTCCCATTGTTGGCCAAGGTTTTGTTTTTCCTTATTGTTCATCCTATAAGTTTGACCTTTTATTGATAAGGGACACTATTTTGTTCCATGCAAAGTTTTTAAAATTTCATTGCTCAGGATGCCCCTATGATATCAATACCTCAGAATTTAGCTGCATAAAATTGGTGTTAACTTAAAAATTAAAAAAAAAAAATTGCCACAAAGTGAATCCATGACATCACGCCAGCTGGCTAAAAGTTTATACCATTTAGGGAATTTGCCACTTTTAGTTGCCCTGGAGCACTAAACATGAGAAATGGACCTTTTTTTTTTTGAAGGAAGACTTTATTTCTGCCTTGAAGTACATAGGCCTATATACAATGAAACAGATATTTACAAAGTTTACATCGGCATAATATTTACAATAGCCAGTAAGATAACATATAATAAACAATGTAATTAAAATATAATAAAAAACAAATATGCAATAAAAAAAATACACACAAAAAGAGAAAAAAGAATAAGGTCCCACCGAGATTTGAACTCGGATCGCGAGATTCAGAGTCTCGAGTGCTAACCGTTACACCATGGGACCGTTATGATAGACCGTGTCATTATTTGATTGATTGATTGATTGATTGATTGATTGATTGATTGATTGATTTACATCGGCATAATATTTACAATAGCCAGTAAGATAACATAATAAACAATGTAATAAAAATATAATAAAAAATAAATATGCCGTAAAAAAAATACAATGCTTGATTGATTGATTGATTGACACAATTAATTTCCATCAACTTGAAACACATGACATATTACGGCGAGACAATGGTAAAAATAATATAGATATTTACATGTTACATAATCCAAGCCTAATTTAAACATAATCGGGATATGATGGAAAAGGAGAAAACTGAAACTGTTGTGAAAGTGTTGCCTAAAGGAATAAAAAATGCTCCAACCCTGATGACTTACAGACAAATATTTCTAACACGTCTAACTTTTTTAACATTTTGATTCTCACTTTCCAATGAAAAATAACGAGAGACAAACAACTACTGCACTCAGTGACCACGTAAAAATTACAAAGGATTGTGGTATAGAGTTTTGGTGTTTGTCATTTTTGTCAATGGCATTTTACTGTGGTGAAAATTGATGCACACCCAAAACTATATCCCACAATTCATTGTAATTGCTATTTGGAAATAGGTCTATTCCAATAACCTACATTCCGATACCCATTCATTACGACTCCGCTATATTCCGACACCACGGCCATAGGCTCATGGGGTAATTTATTGTGAGGGGCAAGAGCATGCAATTTTACTCGAATAATTGCACCATTTTCCCTGTTTTGCTCATGTTTTCCCGAATGGACCAACTATTTTGACCCGAATTAGGAGGGCCAGTGCCCCGATGCACCCGCCTCGTACGTCTGGGTCCGCGACATTCCGACACCACTACACTCTTAAATAGAAAGAGTGAGATTTCACTCGTTAGAAGAGCAGTGGCGTAGCCAGGATGCGATTTTTTGGGGGGCCTAGGTAACAAGTGGGGGGGGGGCCTGGTACCTCCGAGGGTCAGACACGGTAAGACTATCTAAGCGGAGCGCCACCATCGGTTGGCGCGGAGCGTACAAGAAAATTTTGGACTTTAAAACCCATCCAGATGGCCGGAAACGGCACTTCCCAGGTGTTTTAAGCTGGATGTATCCAGCCTTGAAATACGAATCTCATGTCTGCGACTTCTCAAATAATTAGAATAAAAAATCAATCTATGAAAAATGGTAATACATACACTTTTTAGGGCCCCCGAAACTGGGCACTTCTGATCTGTGGCCTGGGGGATGAGACTAAAAGGAACCGATATCTCCCTTTCCCTTGGGAAAAATTGAAAATATCAGAAGGACGTAGATCGCAAATGCGGCAATATTTGAATCTAAGCGGAGCGCCACCATCGGTTGGCGCGGAGCGTACAAGAAAATTTTGGGCTTTAAAACCCCTCCAGATGGCCGGAAACGGCACTTCCCACGTGTTTTAAGCTGGATGTATCCAGCCTTGAAATACGAATCTCATGTCTGCGACTTCTCAAATAATTAGAATAAAAAATCAATCTATGAAAAATGGTAATACATACACTTTTTAGGGCCCCCGAAACTGGGCACTTCTGATCTGTGGCCTGGGGGATGAGACTAAAAGGAACCGGTATCTCCCTTTCCCTTGGGAAAAATTGAAAATATCAGAAGGACGTAGATCGCAAATGCGGCAATATTTGAATCTAAGCGGAGCGCCACCATCAGTTGGCGCGGAGCGTACAAGAAAATTTTGGGCTTTAAAACCCCTCCAGATGACCGGAAACGGCACTTCCCACGTGTTTTAAACTGGATGTACCCAGCCGCAAATGCGGCAATATTTGAATGGATTTCAGCTTACCTAAGGCAGTACCTTACCCTTTAACAGGAAAACCAAAAGTAATTGTGTCCCCCTCTGAGAAACTTTCTTTCTAGATGCAAAATGGTGCTATGTTTGGCAAAACGTTGAACTGAGTACAGGCCTAAGTTTTAGGATTTTTCCTTTTGGGAAGCATGAAAAATATCAAAATATTTCTAGTTTTTGTAGAGATTTTACAAGAGACATACATACTGCCAAAGAAACAATTTGCAAAATGGTGCAGTATTTGTTCATCGGTACATTACATAGTCAAAATTAAAATACTACAAATAAATCTCTCAGAATAATTGAACCGCAAACAGAAGTACGGATCATGTGGGAAACACATGAAATCCGGACCTTGTGGACATTTTACAAATCCTCCGGACGCCAGTGCCAACTAATAAAAAGAGGACTTGTCGAAAAAATCGTCCTACAGTGGCACTTGTCATGGGCAGGAGTGAGGCACGACGTAGGCCTACTTGTTAAGGATGGAAGGGAAGAATTATCCGAAGGCAGTACCTTACCTCACCTGCTTACGGCATATTTTGGGTATGATAAAGTATAGGAATGGTCGTGTAAGAATGGTCTCCAGTGTATGATTGTCTTATTTTCAGTTAATCAATCAGCAATCCGAAAGGCAGAAAGGGTCTTCACCTAACAAAGTCACATTAAAGTTTGTCGTCGAGACTTTCGTTTCATCTTCGAAGTGAAATGCAATAAACGACAGTGCAGATCACAAACGGTATCCAATTTAGTGAAAGTAGGCATTTTGAAGTTATTACTTGATTTCAAACGTGCGCACAAAATGTGTTTTACACACATTCATCCATGTTTTTTTTTTTTTTTTTAATTTTTACACATTTTATTTATTTACTGTTTTGAAGGATATACTTCAAAGTTTATTTTCGTTCAAACATTTTATTTTTTTCAATTACTTTATCAGTACGCAAAAAATCTGGGGGAGGGCCTGAAGAAAATCTGGGGGGGGCCTAGGCCCCCAGGCCCCCCCCCCCCCGTGGCTACGCCACTGTAGAAGAGTAAACTTTACAATTTACAACTCCAAAAGAGCGAAAATTTATTCCAAGAAGAGTGAAATTCACTCCAAAAGAGCGAAGCTTTACTCTCAGTCAGTCAGTGGAATTTCTACAGGGAAATACTCTAATGAAAGAGTGATCCCTGCAGGCACTCTTTAAAGAGTGAGTTTCTCTCGATTTCACTCTTCTTGGAGTGAATTTACACTCTAATGGAGTGAATTCGAACTTTTCACTCTATTACAGAGTGACTAAGTTCACTCTTGTTTTTTAGAGTGTATGTATCCGACACCCCTGTTTTCCGATTGACAACCCTATATTCCGATATCCCTATGTTTCGATATCTTTTCTTTCGGCTCCCTTACATTTCGGGATTAAACGCTTTTCTAAACACGTTCGCCCCATTTTCTAAACATGTTTAGATAATAAATACACTGTCAAATTCTTAAACAGAAAACGGACAGAAGACATGTACGGTAGGAGGTGGTTAAAGAAGTTAGCTTAGGTCCCATTGGAATACTTGCGAACCAAACTTACGTCCCTTAATACTTTGTATTCCCTTGTTTAAAAGGGTTCATGAGGCATGTATGTTTGTGACATCCCTCTTTTGTCTTGCGCATCAGCGATGTTTCTCTATATACTGACCAGTGACGAGACTTTACCAGAAACTAATTCCCACGCAGTGGTATATTGCTGTGATTGCCTACAATAAACTAAAAGTGGAATATTACAAAAATAATGAACGGTTATGAGTACAGTACTCAGCATTAATAATTTCAAGAGTACAGGAAGATCGATTATTCTATTCAGTTTTTTTTATGAGAACGTTAAATGTTCCAATGAATGAAATCGATCGTACTATCAAACGGATGAAAAACCGGCTTTCCAGTCAAGCTTGACTGAAAGATAGAACAATCCCCAATCCTCCTGTGTTTTATTGAGTCGCGGTATAACTTGAACGTACCGTCGTGATCATTAGCTCAATTAGGACCATGTTAGTTCCGGAACGACACACACGGTCGAGCATTACAACCGTCAGCGTTGTAGCCTATATAATGTCGAATGATGCGTAGCACGTGACTATCAATCTTTCAGTCACATTAATCAGTTACATTTAGGCTTATAGGCGTGGGCGAGAAGGGAAAACAAACAGACTCAGTCTTATCTTTTGCTGTTAATTGTATATTTTCTTCATGATTCTTTGCACAAGACATATATCTTTGATTTTCCCTAATATTTACAAGAAAGCATTAACTCCATAAATTTGTTATACATTACAAACAGACGGGCATTTGTCCCCTCAAATGTTTTCCTTGTCCCAAACTAGTTCCCGCTGCCCGTCCCTGCAGTTACCTCAGTTAGGAGTTAGTTCAAACGAAAAAAATAACAATATACCTCAGTCTCCTGACTCTTAGTTTTTTTCATCCAGAGACACGCTAAAATCCCACACCATCTGGGGGCATTGTCCACTCCAAGTCCACCGGGGCTTGCCTCTGTACCCACCCGCAAAGGCGCACCCTTCGAATTTTGTTCTGCGCACGAAGGACAAGGGGTGTGGAGCTATGCCACTGCATTACACTAAAATATGAACACTTACTTCAAATATTGGGAAATAGCAACATTGAAAACGTTTTTAAATAACGGTGAAATTGTAAAGGACCTACAAGATATTTATAAAATCAGATAAAAAATATATCGAAGCTGCACGAAATGAAACTCCCTGTTCAGGCATTTCCATGTTCTGAAATAATTAAGAAGAATGAATGAAAAAGAACTAACATTAAAAGGAGTATATGGCACAGCTTTGAAATCAAAGGCAAACATCCATTCTTTTGAAAACTGAATCAACTTTACAGACCTGAATCAATTTTTCTGCTTTCATGATCAGACTCGTATGACTGGTTTTCGATAATTTGATTTGGGGGCAATACACATGCGCAAATTCTCTGAAGAGAATATGAAAGGGTAGTTACACATGATGGTACTTAACTATAAGTGTATTGGACCCCGTGAAACTATTTGCTCCCTTCTCGTAGACTAATTGTGCGTGTATCTTACCCTTGATATGATCCACCCAGTCTTAATTCTTCATTCAAACTCAGAGTCTCCGAGACTTGTACCCTTACTTGAGTAGGTTAGTTGTACTCATGTTAAGGCATTTTGCATTAACATTTGGCCGGCTGGCCTACGCCATCGAATACTCTCTTTGCCTACCCATACCAGTGTGCCAAGGACTCCATACTCACACCGCCTTCTTTTTCCGTGTTCGCATTGTAGGCCTTGATTACGTACTTCGAGTTTTGTATACTGGTACACAGCGTTGACGTCAGTGTATTTTGAAGGCAAAGCAGTCAGTTAAGTGTTCCCTTTCTTCTTTTCCTTCTTTCTCTCTCTTTTCACATTTCTCCTGCCTTCTCACCCCTAAGCCATCCTGCTGGCATTCGAGCCTTTGCACTAAAATCTTATTAGAAAAAGGAAGCATCGCTCGTTAAATATGTCTTCTGTTGTAAGAATACGATATTTTGGTTATGTAAACACCATCCTTTTTTAATTCTTGCGCTATACGTACGACAACTATTTTTCTCGTTCTTGTAAGCTCTCCACAAACCAAACGTGAAACGCCATTGCAGGGATCTGTTCCAGCCCCTTCCACAAAAAATCTCTCGTCCACCCAAAAATTCTGTTTATTGCTTCAGGTTGAGTGTATAAGATCTCAGTTTGTACTGTAATCAAAACACTCTCACTGCAGTACATGTTGTGTATGTGCATTTTTTACTTTCTGTCAATCAAAGAGTATTACATCCACGTGACACATACTCTCCATGAAGCCTTACTAGGCTGGTATAAACGTGGAAGCACTACCTCGGACGAGGTAGTACTTCCATTGTATAAACAGATAACTGCAATTTCTCAAACCATACAAATGTTCGGACAGATATTATCGCGAATTAGAAGAATAGGAATGATTCAGAACTTTGTAAATCATCACAGCTAAACGACATTAACACCAGTAGCAGATTTGTTCTCTTCGTTTGTCACCTCTGGGTGAAGATCCTCTACTTCGACTTCTCCGTCAATGATCTCAAACTGTCTGTTTATATCGATAAATCTCTCTTCCCTCTCATCTATTTCGGTGTTAAAGTCGTCAGCAATTGGCTCAGTCACCATACCTAATGGATGGTCAGTAATTGTTCGACGACTCTTGGACCTCGGTTTGGGCTTTGGATAATTTTGATCTTTTTGACAAGCACGACAGGCAAAGATGAGGACAGACACGACTAGTAGTAGAACTGAAGCTACAATTATTGCAAAAATGACTACAGTTGAAAAGCTGATTACTGGTTCTTTTGTTTGATTTTCTTGTTCACGGGGAGTTTCTGTGGCAGTGAAAAAAAGAGAAAAGTACATATTATACATGAGCAATATAATAATGATCGAGACGCAGGCTTGGATATGCATATGGCTACTTCTATAAATAAGGGACCCAATTATGACATTTTGGGTAAAAATTGGGTATTGCATTAAGAAGGAAATGCAAAAAAAAGTTATATGCCAACTTAAAGATAATATCAATCTTCAGTAAATACACTGAAAATAAAGCCTAATTGCATTACGAAAATAAAAACATTGGATAAAAGTGTTCATTAAAGTTGGAACACACAAAAATTATGTGCATTTTGATTATTGCACTTTTTATGATTGTCTTAGGGTATAACGGGCGCCATTTTGTATCCATTTTATAACATATTTACACGGGGAACCAAAGACTTTATAGGTTTTATAGGTTTAAGTCATTCATTCTTTTCCAAATCAAGACACAAGATAGCTGGTGATAAGGTAAAATGTAGCAACACAGAATTGTTGCCACACATTTTTTAGTTTATCATAAGCACACAGCATGATTCACATGTAAACGATAAAGTGGGACACCAAAATTTTGGTTTACCTTAACACGTGAAACCCAAGAACTCCTCTTCAATGTACTTGCTCAGCTAAGCATTTTAACAGCCAAACTTTTCACGAGAGAATGGCATAATGAACCTACATTGTGATAATGCAGAACATAAAATCAAATACATTGAAGTTTTCTATAGGTTACGCTTCAAAACAAATAACACAGTGCCAGTTGATTTTTTTTTTCATGTCAAAGCTTTGGTATCCCGTTTATCGTGAAACATTAGAGTATATTATAACTGATAATCTAAAATATATACAAAATCAAAAATGAAAATGTTTTGTTGTATATTGTCTCAAATCATGAAAAGTACCAACAGATGGATATTATTGGAAGATCAAATGTAAATCTTTCATAAAAAATCTGTTGTAAGAAAACATCACAATGTAAATGGGACGTCAAAGACCATTGGTACCTTTTTTATGGAATGACCCATATTACTACAACAATAGTGATTGATTAGCTTTGTTCTGTTCTGGTCAATTAGCCTTTTAAAAAGCGAATGGGCGATGCTATTCTCACTGCAGGCGAAAGTTCTGAAATCACCTCCAACAGGAATTAAGGCTATGACCAAAATCTGTGGTTTCCTTTCACAATAAGCATTTGTAGAGATTTGATCAAGGTCGAATTAATACACGTGACGTATCTATGACGTTCATCTTGAAGTTAGATTCAACCTCTATAGATTATCTTCTTGCCAACAAAAATCATTCCAGGTTAAAAGACAGTCACCCGTCACTCCATATTCCATTTTTACCAGGGGTGTCAAAATTATCAGTTGAGGCAGCTCTTTGATTGACATCAAATTTAAAAACCTAGCGTAGTTCATATTACATAGCACGCACTGAGTGTTCTGATTACACATAATGGCCGTGTATGCTCACAAGGTTATTTCCAGAAGCAATTACCTAGAACTGTGTCTCGAAAGGGATGAATTTTAGAAAGCTGGTAGATCAGTCGAATATGAACCTTTAAAAACATTTAGTTACATCACCACGGCTCAGTGCTTTTCTGCTGAATGTAGGATTGTTTCAAAATGTGTCATTTCTTGACCTGGTACCTTGATGGCTGAGATTTTATTTATATACCTCTTCAGTTCGGTTTTTATACAGATTAAGGGACTCTACTCTTTTCAAGGACCAACTGTAAGTCATGCTCAGGATATAAATTAAGTATGGCCTTTCAAACTTTATCATGTCAACAACGACAATAATATTTATATTATTTCAATTAAAATGAATGAATAAAAATTTAAAGAAATTTAAATGTATCATGAAGAATTCATTTAATACAGATCCTTACCCTTCCTTGTTGTATTCCTTATACCTCCTGTAGTTTGTTTCATTGTTGTAGTTTTATTTTCTGCCATTGTTGATGTTGTGTCCATCTGTGTTGTTGATAACTTCACTGTTGATTCAAATTTTGCTAGTGATGTTTGTATCGATGCTGATGATACATTTGTTGTAAATGAAGCTGGCGTAGTTGCAATCACCTGAAAAATACCTGTTCTCGGGAAAAAAATGTGATCAGGTGATGTTTCAGATTTGTTAAACTGTTCACTTCACCGACAAGGTCGGCAGTCCGCAACTCCTATAACTTGTCCATTATTACTTGTCACTTTTTGATGTCATGGCTGAGGACCATCATATGAATTAAAACAAAGAAATGAAACCGTAGTTAAATAAATGTCTGGTGCCAGTGACCAACAATAATGGGATGGGTGAAAAAATTATATAAGTTCATGGATTTTTACTAAGGAGCAATTTAAGACTAGAGAGCATGAGCTTCTGATTACCCACATTTTGGATTCGTTCATTCGTTCATCACCTACAAAATCGATGTTATGTGTAAGTTAACATTTTTATTATGACAGCAATCTATAAGAAGCATTATACGGATTGGCCCTGTCCTTCATTGAATATTCACAAATAATGCAATAAATGGTTATTTATAGGATGATGTCATATTTAAATATGACACTTTGATATACTAACTTTTACAAAACGTAACGTTTAAATGGATAGGGGATTAAAGTTTTGCGAGCTGAGTATTTTACCGTACGGATAAGTTCTAAGTACTGATAATTGTGTCACTACTTTTCGGTTATGCGCATCGCATATTGGATAAACCTTATGGAGATTGATTAATCATTTCTTCAGGGTAGTGATGGTTGTACGTCAATCCTGAGAAACAGGGGTTCACGCCCCTCCTACATTTTTCAAATACTTTTATTGTCTTCAGATTTTTACAGTGAAATTTACACGGAAGTGTTCATATCTTCCACCGACCACAAATGCACACATTCGAAGGAAGAGTGATGTTACAGTTCCATATGACCAGTGATGGTACAGCGAATTAAGACGAATTGCAACGCCCTATCCACCTAACAGTTTAGTTAGTTAGTTAGTTAGTTAGTTAGTTAGTTAGTTAGTTAGTTAGTTAGTTAGTTAGTTAGTTAGTTAGTTAGTTAGTTAGTTAGTTAGTTAGTTAGTTAGTTAGTTAGTTAGTTAGTTAGTTAGTTAGTTAGTTAGTTAGTTAGTTAGTTAGTTAGTTAGTTAGTTAGTTAGTTAGTTAGTTAGTTAGTTAGTTAGTTAGTTAGTTAGTTAGTTAGTTAGTTAGTTAGTTAGTTAGTTAGTTAGTTAGTTAGTTAGTTAGTTAGTTAGTTAGTTAGTTAGTTAGTTAGTTAGTTAGTTAGTTAGTTAGTTAGTTAGTTAGTTAGTTAGTTAGTTAGTTAGTTAGTTAGTTAGTTAGTTAGTTTGTTTGTTTGTTTGTTTGTTTGTTTGTTTGTTTGTTTGTTTGTTTGTTTGTTTGTTTGTTTATTTGTTTGTTTGTTTGTTTGTTTGTTTCTTAGTTATATGGTATTTTAATGGCTCAGTTTCCAACCGATTGGTTTAAGTAAGGCCAGCAACGACCTTTTTCCAGTTGTTGCTCACTGCGTTGTTTTCCCTACTCCATTGATTATGCTGATCACCAAGCACAGTTGCATTAGGTTCCATTTTTAAAGTTTTCGGTATGAACCGGCCAGTATACGAACTCCAGACTTCCAGACTAACAGATAAAAGTACTACCTGGCTACGGTTCTGTACAAATTTAAGAAAATACAGAACAGTAACATGAAATTAATTTAGCAAAGCTACGGCACAAACACTACACTTCAAATGATGCAAACCATTTATCAAAAAGTAAAACTCACTAAACACGTGACAGAGCAGCTAGCTAAAAAACAAAATCTTCAGGCTTGAAATAATGAATTGAATTAAAATTAATCTGAAGCTGCTTTAAAAAAATGAAGCTTGATTTTTTTTTTAATTCTTCGATTTACTGGTACGCTCTACTTTCTCACAGAAGCACCCCAAAAATCCTCACCAATTTCTATTGATTCAATTCTGACGTCACCCAGGGAACCCAAAGAATTCCTTAATGAGTTTTGAAAGAGATTATCGATGAACGTTGTTACGTCATTGACAGGTACCGACGAATGGAACCATAAATCAATATCAGCGATGATGCTACCAGGGCTTGAAAATTTAAAAAAAAAAAAGAAATAGAAATTTCAAAGGTTATTAATTAGCCGTCTCATGTTCTGGATGCCAATCAAAATTAACATTGCCCAGCATGTTTAAATACCACGTAATGCTTAATTTAGACCGCTTAATTTTTTCCTACATACTTTGAAAAACAAATGCGTTACCCCTATTTTAATTTGTATACCCTGGTTTACCTTAATAAATGGCACTGTTTTATTCTATGGCAAATGTTTTGTTAAGGGAATGTGAAATTCAAACAGAGTAACTGTTTTCAATCAGTGTGAATTATTTTAGTTTGGACTCTTAAAGATGTTTGTTGATGAAATAAGGAAATCAGTGTGTGGAGTAATATTTTCAAAGACATTTGCAGCAACTGGCTATTTCTATAGTGTAAGATGCGAAGGTTAGGTGGTCAGGGAAAAATTCCGATGGCAGTGTCCTCAATTTCGCGTTTTCAAAGCGGGACAATTAAGTGTTTAGAGAAACGTCTTATTACTAAACACCTTTTAAGAGTATTAAAAACATATAAGCAACAGTATGTACCACTTTTACTCGGCCTAAAATGCTAGAGAAACATTTTTAAAAGTACGATGACCTTCGTCTAAAAATTTAACCAGTTTTAAAAAACAAGAAAATTCCGTGGCCAGAATTTGAGTTTTTAAAGAACAAGTCACGCCTCAAACTCGGGAATTAAAATCCTCCATACGCATAGGTATAAGTTCGAGTTACAGACACAATATTATCTCGAGCCCCTCAGTAGACTCATTATATATTTTGTTCTTTAATCTAAAAAGTGATCTTAAGAATATTTTTTGAAATTAATGGCATAGAATTGGATTTTATCTTACCTTAGTTGTACTATACTGAAGCCACCAAACGTATTTCTTAACTGTCTTCTGGACGTTACTATACCAGATATCTGTTGAAATAATAAAAAAAAACATCAAAGTGGGAGACAAAATTCTACTTGCAAAGTTTTATTCAATTATTGAGCTGTTTACAGGCTAATAGTAAACAGGGGAGGTTTTGAAATATATCTTGAAATATATTCCTGCGAAAGAGTTAGTCTCAAGTTCATAAATGTAAAATCAAGTATGAACATTAAGGGACCGAAAATATTCTGGAGTATACGATTCCTATCTTCCCCTGGTGACAGACTTGTGTAAATGTTTGTCCGTGGCATACCACGAATACGATTTAAAAATGCTCATTTTTAATTTTTGGGAGTTGTAAGCAGTACATACACTTGCAAAAATTAAGGTACTGTTGGCGATTCTTCATTTCAGGTGAATTTCATTACATCTTAATAATTTTAAAGTGTATGAACAATTACTACAGTTTTGTAAAACCTTTTGACAATTGTTATAGAATCAAAACATTTTGAAGAACATTATAATTGTGGGTAAACATAGATGCTTTTATTCGTAAAAAATGATCAAGTTCTCATGTGTTTGCAACGTAATATCTTGAAATAAAGTGTGCTTTCCATTTTTTATCATTTTTTTATTGAAATTACTCCAATTTAAAAGCTAATGACCCAATAACATATCTTCGTTTCTTAATTACAACATGTTACATTTTGCGTACCATAACTTCATAATGAAGACTTTCTACAAACTTATTGAAAGAAACAAGAAAAAAGGTTGACCAAAAGGCAAGAGCAGTCATTCCAACTTGAAATAGTGTCGTACACTGGCTTGGTTCATGATTGGCAGTTGAGAGTCATGTGACAACATTTCTCTGGTTCAAATGTGAAATATCCAGAAGTAATTGCTTGGTTTACCTTGAATGTGCAATATTGAAGTCATAAAGTATGATGAAAGATAGTTTTGAAGTGAAATAAAGAAAATTGTGATATTTAGATTTGGTTTCAAAATAATTCTGGGGGATAGCTTTTGACCTTTAAATTACATACCCCGACTCCAAGTCTCTCTTCTAAGGTTGTGTAAGCAATTGAGTCAGTATTCAGAAGATCTGGAGTAAATTCCTCATCGATGATAAATGTTGCAGGAATAATTAAGGCAGCATCTGTGTTTAAATGTACATTGACAGAAATTTGTTAGATTTGTAAAACAGTAATGAAATATCCAACGAGTGGCATGTTTCTTGCATATTGAGGGACAAAGGTTGAAGGTAATGTTTTGAAATTGCTATAATGCAAAATTAGTATTAAAAAAAGAGGAGAATATCTGATTAATGTCACAACACAAATTTAGATCATTTTCACCATTTTTGCAGGTCAAGGTTTCAACCATACCTGTTAATGACGGATGCTTGTAAGTTCCCTTTAAAGAAAAAGTTTACCCTCTCAAAGATTGGCAACATCTGCGGAGAAAGACTTAAAGGGGAATTCGTTTGTGCACAACAAAGTCCATATATTTGAAATATATGTAATTTCATTGAAGTAGCAAATTTTAAGTTTCAGGTCTCCCACCCAGGTCTCTGCAGTCCCGACTGCACGGCCATGTGGCAGTTTTTCCCCGTTTATTTCGAGACTCGGTCTTCATATATAACAACAGTCGAGAGTTTTGAGACATTCTTTTTAGACAGTTACAACATATACATAGTTAACATAACATATGCAGATCAGCATAAACACAGTTTAAAGTCAGATTATCTTAACTTCGACCTCTAGTTACGTTTCGTCCAACACTCGTTTATGAGAATACCAGAAAATTTTTTTCACCATTTGTCTTCAATGTTTTAGATTAGTGAAATAAATTTAACAAAAAGCAGAGATCATGACATAGCACATAGATAAAGACATGAAGACATTCTCAATGCAGCATAAATCATACAACAAAGAACACCAGTAATTGTTCAAAGTAATTTCAATAAATAGAGGAGAATAACGTCAAAAGGAAAAAAAAAAAGAAAAGATTTAGGGAGCATTTAGTCGGAATGAGAGGGCATTAACAAGTTCATGATATCTTTTTGGGGAACAGCTGGGTTTGGAACAAATATGATTTTCTGCTTTAAGTATAAATAAAAGTTTATGGTAGAAACTTTTAAAATCAGGAATTACGGACTTAAGTTTGCAGCAATAAATAAAATGTTTGCAATATAAAAAAACAAAATTGTTCGGGCCAAGTGGTTAAAACACAGGCTTGTAGTTTAGAGGTCTGGGGAACATCCCATAGCCTGGTCATACCGAAGACTTTAAAATGGAAACTACTTCCATTGTACGTGTGGTGCGAGTCGGGAAAATAAACCGGAGAGCCACAGCTTCAAAATAAGCCATGGACTTGACTTGAATCAATTAATAAGAAACTGAGCTGTAAAACCTCATGTAACTAACCCACCTCCGTAACATATTCTCTGATGATATACATGATAAGAACAAAGCCAAAAAAAGGTAGTAGTTATCTCTAATTGTTCAGGGTTGAATCCAAGGGGTGTAAGAGACGCGCGGCTATTTTTCTTCAAAGTAATGATTTCTGTGAAAGAAATTTTACATCTTCAAGTCCATGCCCAGTTTTCCATTCCAGCTCTGTCCTTTATTATGATGTCACTCACCCATAAATTGTACGGTAACTTTGAATCGACATTCTGCAACATTCCTCGATCCATCCATAAACTGATAGATAATCTCTGTTTCACCCTCGGGAAAAGTCGTTCCTGATTTATGACTTTGTAAAGAGACCGAAACATTGCCTGAATTGTCCGTTACCAGTGGTTCAATCCAAGATATGTTTGGTAATATTAGGGGGTTATTTATAAGTTTCTTGATGTTGCCAGGGCAGAAGATGACGGTTGGTGGTATTTCATCCACTGAAAGAAAAGTAGAAAAGTAAAAATATAATCTCTCCGAGTAATAAGCCAAGAAATTTCTATCACATGTATTCAATTTAAACCACGATCACACAAAGTAACTGTAATCAATTTGATACCATAACGGTTGTAGCATAAAATAGCAATTGTGTAATTTTAATGCAATGGTCACTCTTAGGGATTGCTACTTGGAATTGCTGCTCTCAGGAATTGCTACAGCCTCTTGGTTAAACTTGGATGTTCGTAAAATCTATTGCAGTAACTGACCACAACTTTTTGACTGGTGTTTCAAACAGACAAATGGCAACTTTGCAATCACCCCCTGCTACCCCCTGTAGTTATGCTACTGCTTGTAAACACTCTGACAAGTGACTTAAAATCATGCTTATCTATAGACACATTCCTAGTTTATTGATCAAGGGTATACCCTGGTGGGTATCCAAGACCCTTATTGGTAATCAGAACAATCTCGGTGCATGCTGTGTAATAAGAGCTTCTCTGCAGTTTTCATGTTATTATCAATCAAAGAACTGTGCCAATTTAGAATCTCTACAAGTAAAATTGTAGTTTGATGAATGGCTGTCTTTAATATAACGTTTCATGATTCTAGTTTGTAATTGTAGAGAAGATGGCTTGTATTAAACTTCACGAATACAATTAAAGTAAACAGATGGGAAATGATTGGAATATCGTTGGAAATTTAAAATATAGAAATGAATAGAGAAATGTGTCAACGTAGTACATACCATGTATAACGTTAATGAAGAATGAACAGTTCACTTGAAAATTCGGCACCTCGACAAATGTAAAAGAATAGATGACCTCTGTTTGACCCAGAGGAAATAACGAGTCAGGTACATGAGAACGATGAACATCGTCTAAATTCAGATGAGTTATTACATGAGGTTCTTGCCAGGGCACTGTTGAACTCATCTGCCCCAGTTCGATGCCAATGGTAATTGTTGACGGGCACCCAACGACTTGTGGTGTTTCAGTTTCTGTTAGGGGAAATACAATAAAAAGTTTTGACAAAAATTGTATAATTGCGATTTTTCTTTAGCACTTGAAAACAAATTCTAACAAATATCCTGGCTGATTTTAGTTTGGTCTCAACGCCATGAGTAAAATGGAGATGATTATAGTTGCAAATGAGACTCAACTGTAACTTTTGCGAATACGATTGTACACGATTGAAGTAAATGTAGAGGGCAGTCTCGAAGCAAAAGGGGGGGGGGGTTAACCCCCATGAAAGAAGGCAGTTTTCAGTCATGTCACACTCTCAAAATCTCTCCAATGAAGAAACCCTATAGCTGCGCGCCGTTCAGGGGTGTCGTGGTGCATGTTAATAAAGTGGAATGCAATGTGACGTTACTTGCCTACTTTCGGAATGAGATGGGATGATTTGCAGTGGCGGAGCTAGGGATTTTGGTCAGAGGGGCAAAAATTGTCTGCAGGGGCGCTTCGAAGGTGTAAATACCCTGAGCCTCAGCACGATCGAAGCCACAGCTTTTCAGACTTTCCATTTGATTTTCCGCACCTGGTAGAAGACTACTTTGACATATCTCCTCAGCAAGTTTTTCTATTAACATATGGGCCTCCGCGGAGGAAATTAAGTGGGGCTAAATTCTCTTAGGGGGAAAAGCTATGTTGGCGCGGAGCGAAAGGAAATTTTGGCCCAAACTGCCTCTCAGATCGCTGGAAATGACATTTCTAAAGCCTGATTACCGCATAAAAATAGTGAAAACACTGAGCGAACTGTTAAGAAATATTGATGTTAATTTTTCGAGTCGTCTTTTTTATGCCTTCTTCGTTTTTCAGTTTTTTTTTTAATTTTCCAGGGCAGGGCAGGGCAAGTTCCCCTCTTGTCCCTTACTGCGGACGCGCATGTTTCTATCCCTCTCTTTCACATTCTAGTAGTATGAAGGCAGTCATTGTATTTGTTTGTTACTGTCAGGTCTCGATTTAAGATTCTAATGTAATAAAAGGGCTACTTTGTGAAGATAAAGATAAAACCTGCTAGAGCTAAATAACAAGCATTCTTACAAAGGAAAAGAATTTTGGAAATTAATCACCGTTAGGTGTACATTTTTGGCATCTGGAAATCAAGAAATCAAGTACGAAGAAACATTAATTAACGTAATTTACACCATGTGACCACTCTGAAACAGCCATTAATTAAGTACATTTAAAGGAACAGCCAAAACAAGAGATCTGCTTGGCTCTCTAGATACCGAATTCATAATAAATAAAAGTAGCCTAATCTTAAGCTTATTTGATGCAATTTTCTGGCTTTTGAGACCACAGATGTACAGAAATAAGCATTTTCATGGGATTATCATGCAGTGTCCGACAGAAAACACTAAACACCCAACAACTGCCATTTATCATCAGAACTGGTCACTTGAAAAAAGCAAAATGGAAACTGCTCATTAAAACTCTTAAACCATTATCACTATAATAACAGTTTTAATTTATTTTAACATGAATGTTCTCTTCAAATGATTTTGAAAAATGTTGTGGAAGCTATTTTGGTATCTTTGTAAACTCTTTTCATTGTCCATATTGACAATTATCCATGACAGCGCTTCAATTATTGGTGTACCCTTTGCAACATTTTTTATTGACCGGGAGGGTTAACTTAATGTCAGTTTGTGTATTTTGTAAGCTTATAATCACGCTTGGTGTGGAAGCAGTGAAATAAGCACAGCGACAATATTCATAAGTGAGTATAAAGCATGAAGATAAGTTTCGGAAAAACCTATCCCTATATTACAGAAGATGACCCTTTTGATCAGAATAAAGTGCAGATAGTACAATTACTGGTGACTGTTGGGCATTTTGTTATCTGGGCCTTAAAAACAACGCTATTAATTTTTTTTTTTGCCAAAAATGCTGCAGGAGTAAAGTATGTTAAAAACCTAAAAAGGGCGCCGACAGACGATCTTGTTACGTCGGGGGGGGGGGGGCGACCGCCCCCTGACCATATGGCAGCTCCGTCACTGATGATTTGAGGGGGGATGATGTGATATGCTTGAAGGAATGGAGTGATACGTGACTCGATGTAGAGTTCATGGCATAATAAAGGTACAATACGAAAAATGCAAGGGTATGGGGCACACAGCACCGTATAATATAATGACATAGGTGTGATATTGTCAACAGATCAACATTGAAGCTACTACTTCTTAAATCCCATTACTTTCTTGCGAAGAGTCGAAGGACAATACCAGTGTTACTTCTTTTCGCGATGAAGGTACCGTGAAAAATCTAAAAATTGCTTCAGACCTCCATAACAAGTTGAAACAGATAATTTTGAAACAAAAAGGATCTGACGATGATTTTTTTATTCAGAATAAACAGTGATGTGTTTTGGTGTTTAGAATAGACTCATTATTAAAACCATGGTGTAGGCAGAAGAGGCCATGGACTACGCCCCTAATCGGATTCTGAAAAAAATATAAAGGAACAAAATAATTCTTCAAAAGATGCTAAATCCTGCATTTGGAACACAACTACCCTTAGACCCTTGCCCAGCCCGGAGATCAGGTTTTGCAGTTTACCAAACCCAAAACAAATGTACTGATTACGTCAGTGTATTCAAACAAACCTATCACAGATATCCCAAAAGAACACATAGCGACGTTTCCAGCCTCATTGACAAAGACGTAGGTAACGATTGTTCCACCTCTTGGAAAGACGTCACCCGGGCGATGAGCCTGAGGAACGGTCACGGGACTGACGTCATCAGTTGCAGATGGAATCGTCCATTCTACAGCTGGATCTGGCCAATCAGGGAGTACATGAACCGTCATGTTTGCAGGACAGTTGGAAATAACTGGTGGAGATGTGTCTTTCACAGGCGCAGGAACAACTAGAGAAACAAAAAAAAGGGAAAGTACACACAACTTCTTCAACAAATCATTTTGCATTCCAATATATACGAATAGGCAAAAAAAAAAATGTCGATAGCCAAAAATTCCTATTAACAGAAATGCAGTCAAGTTTTTTTCAAGTCCATAGCTTGCATAGTTGGCTACCTCCTCTTGGTTGCCGACCCTCAGTTAATTTTCAGTTGCATTGAGCTTTACGAAAGCTCGATCTGCATCGCAGGGTAAGTCATCCGCAGCTGTTTTAGCGACTCCAGTCAAGTCATCGACTCAAATCTCATAGTATTTTCATAGCAGTTGCAATTCAGGTAGAGAGGGTTGTGACTTCCTTGTGTGATAAAACTTTGATCATTGCGTCTCTTTTACCTTTGTAAATGTCCCAAAAGCGACACTACGGTACCACAAAGTTCTGTCAAATGTCATAGCTAGTTGGATAAGATCCTATCGTAGGGATATAAATATAAAACCTACGTTTGCTTATAGTATCCTACCTGGAAGCATGCATGTGCATGTGCAGATGAGCTTAAGCTTAGATAAAAGCATTGACTACGCATTCAATTTATGTATAAAGCTAGCTTCAAGAAATTGGTCACAATTTCGAAAGCCTGGTGGGATGATGGGATAGGAAGAACGTTCGGAGAAGAGGGGAAAGCGAGTACGCAGTTTTTCTATTAATTGTTTAACTATATATCAGTTAGGGACAAGTGGACGCCAAAGCATTGACTGAAGATTGCACCCCTTGCCGACCATCTGAACAGGGTTGGTTTACGCATGGACAGTGGGACACGCATTAGAGAGCCTTCATTTGTGGCCTTTTGGCTTTGATCATAATTATGTAGTACCATAGTTTTTGCCGTTTATGACACCAGTCAAGTACAGTGTTGTTTTCCTAAGTCTTCTTTCATGAAATTCCAAATTCTCTTCAATAAAGGGTTCATTTTTGTAATTATCGGTTTCAAAAGTGCAAATCTTTTGGCGCGCGTTGCAGTTACTAATGCAGTCGTGCTCTTCTTGTCAATAAGAAATACAGATTCTTCAGTTATTCCGGAACTTTGCACATTTCCTAACATAGGAAACTCAGAATCCAAAATTGTCCCCAAAGCAAGCTCCATATTTTCACAAAAAAAGCGGGAAAAGGGGCAAATCTTTCGGTGCGTTCCGCGTGTGGAAAATTACGGCCTCAGAGAAATGATGTTCACACTTAACAAAAACAAATATGGGGAAATTTGGGTGCTTGCTGTCCTGGGAAAATGTCTTGCTACCCCAATGCACCCATAGAATTGTGGAAACTTGGAGTATAAACAATAAAGCGGTGGCGTTAGTCCATGAAGTTGTTATACTTCTACTTTGACATCGAGAGTTTTCTTACCTGTTACGGTAAATGTACATGTAGCAACGTTGCCACTAGAATCCGCAAATCTATAAGTTACAGGTGTTTCACCAGCATTAAACATATCTCCAGGGAAGGCCGTTTGGTTCAAAAATACTGGGCCAGAATCATCAACAGCTATAGGCTCAAGCCAGAATATCATACGACTTGTGGTGCCTGGATTTAGAGTGCCACTGACACCAAGATACGGACAGTTGGACACTTCCGGTGGAGTGACGTCCTTTCCTGTAAAGGGGAGTGGTACGTCAACACTGTGACAATTAAAAAAGTTCGATGTCCAAAACCACAGACAGCCCAGTTAGGGTATAAAACCAGACACTAATGAAAGGGGGTGAGAACTACAAATTTAAACAACAGATGAGTGTAGCCCGTTTTTTCACTTCAGTGAATCAATACATATTGAGAAACAACGTACACAAATCTGAGTACTTCCGACTTGAATAATTCCCCGTGCTTGTGATAGGTTATTTGTACCATTTGTCCGTTACAATTCCCTGCTCGTACTCACTAGTGTCATGGCCTATTACGGCATAAAAGATGTTGCACTCGTATCAATAAAAAGGGTGTGCTCTGGAACTGGAGCCACATAGACCGAGACCAAGACCTCGGGATGTCGAGATCTATACTTAAGGCCTGTATACACGAACAACATTTGTAAAACATTCTCAAAACACCTCACCTGGAACAAACCCAAAACATGCTTGTTTTCGGTTTGTTTTACAGTGTAGACAGAGTAAAAACAATTTGAAAACATTTTGAAAATGTTTTGAGAATGTTTTGGAAAGAATTGACAGGACATTTCTTTTGCAACATTTCCAAAACATTTTCAAAACATGCTGTATACCCTGTCTACACTGTGCAACAAACCGAAAACAAGCATGCTTTGGATTTGTTGCAGGTGGATGTTTTGAAAATGTTTTGGGGGATGTTTTGCAAATGTTGCTCGTGTATGCAGGCCTTAAGACTGAGAAAAACCGATCTCATATACCGGTCTAGGTATGTATAGAGACTGCAACAGTTCCAACAACTACAGGCAATCCGCCCAATAGACCCTTTTCCAAAAAGCAATTGCAAAGGACTGTGGTATGGAATTTTGGGTACAAGATGTTTTTGGCCACAGTAAAATGCCATTGACAAAAATAACATGTGCCAAAACTATATCCCATAATCCTTTGTAATTGCTATTCGGAAAAGGGTCAATGGAAGATAAAAACTTAATCACTACCAAAAAACACTTTAATATAGGCCTGCGTCTGCCCTTAAAAGTTTTTTCAAGAAGCTGCCGAGTCTCTCCGACACTCCCCAGTAATTTTTCTGACTATATATGTATGTCTGCCGCACGGGTGTTTATGCAAATAGTAGCGGATTCGAAATTTACATACATCCTACAAAATTAACATAATTCTGGCTCTAAGTTAGGCGAGGCATATTTTGTAACTCTTTGATAAGATAAAAATTCTACAGGATATGCACGTGACTTGCAGCAAAATATATCGTTACCTAGCTGTCTTGGCGACGAAATATGGGAAGTAAGGTTGTACTGACAAAAATATTCATGATGAAAATTTCCTTCATGTTGCTTTTTGAAAAATCCTCAGTTCTCCGCATGATCACATCGAGAAAGCGAAACGCACTACATAGACACGTGACTATCACCTTCATGATCTGCTTAATTGGTTGACAGTTCCAAATTTACGAAAATACACAAAAAGTTACGTTACATTTGGGGTTATCTAGCATACCAGTTGAGTATGTGCTAATTGACAATACTGGTAACGTTACTGCTTTCCATGCGGTCTGAACCAAAACTTATGTCACTTCAGGGCACAGATCACGTAACAAAGTCGGATACCAGTTACACCCTAAACCGTCTTTGATCTCATGGGATGGTTTTGTTTAATTCTTATTTAAGGAGTAAATTCAAAGCATGTTACCAACCTGAAACAATGTTGACATGAAATGAACATTCAGAAATAAGTCCTGCGATACTGTATAGACTGTATATTATAACCGTGACACCTGCTTCTATAAAAAATCCAGGATGACGCGATGAGAGTAGGAAAAATCCAGGATCAGATATGATCGGCTCATCCCAAGTAGGATAAGCTCCTGTTTCATCCGCTTGAATCTCTATTGTAATATTCTCTGGACAAGTCAAGATGGGAACTATCAAAGAAAAACATTTAAATGGTTTTATAGGGAGGTATTCTGACCCAAACCAAACTAAGCTTATTTAAATTAGTAATTGATTATGTTAATCAAAACAATTTGATATCTATTTAATTATTAGAATATTCTGTAGCCTAAAGATGTTTTTGATACATCAACTAAAGAGAAAATTCAATTTGACAGTGTAGTGAAGCATTAATTCATCTTCGTCTCTTCAAAATTAGAGGCTAAAGTTAAAACTTAAACAAGCAGATATTACGTCCTAGCTTTAGTGGCGTGTGTAGGATTTTGAAGGTAGGGGTACAACCTGTGATCCCCCCCCCCCCATCCCCCAACTGGCACGGATTTTGATGGCCTTTTTTCTTTTTTCTTTTGGTGTTTTTTTGCAATTCAGTTCTTGTCGACCGACTCACGCCGACATAATTGAGCCATCCAAATTTTCGAGGACGTTTTTTTTTATTGCTTTGGCAACAATTTTTCTGCCTCCAAGGGGACTGGTGTGAGGATAAGGTTTAAATGCTCAGTATGTCTCTTCAAATTCTTCCTCTTCTTTGAACCCGTAAATCCCCCGACTGAGTGATTTTCCCCCTACTGACTTGAGAGCTGGGGGCCTTTGCCTCCACTTTAAACCCGCCTAGTTTCACCATGACGATCAATGTTTTCCGTTTCTTGAATAATTGTACTCAAATTTATACTCCATAAATCTGAAAAGAAGAGCTTAAATGATAAAAAACATTTGTGCATTTTCAGTGAGGCATCATCTACGCACTGTTAGGCATAAGCAGTGGCGGCCTTATTTTGAAACATTTAATTTTTCTTCCATGTATCGCCTTCCATGACATTTTAGAACATTGGATTATGAACTAAAGGTAAGCCAAGAGGTTTGTTTCATAAACTGAACATTTTAGTGAGAAAATATTCAGTGTCACACGATTTTCAGTAGTCAATCATTAAAAAGGATAGTCTACAATAGACAAATCCAAATTGAGTTGAATGCTTATCACCTTTAATCGAGAGGTAACAGAATGTGACTTCTGTTCAAAAATAAATAAAAAATAAATGCAACATAAAGATCCAGGTGGGTGAAAGGAACTGAAAGGTTGGAGGTGCACGGAGGTTGTTTATGAAAGACAACAACCTCCACCCTAATCCTCCGACCTTATTCACCCACCTAAACCGCACTGCTACCGCAATAATAGCCGAGAGGAAGATTAAAGTAAGCAGGAAAATGTCTTACCTAGTTCATTAACTGTTATAGAAAACGTACACAACGCCACATTCCCGCTTACATCGGAATACTTGTAAGTGACGTCAGTAGTAGTGCCTGCTGGAAATGAAGTACCCGGCGAAGGCGGTTCGTTCAAGAGAAAGACTTCGCCACCGTCGTCTTCTGCTGATGGAAGTGTCCATATTGCTATTGCTCCCCCGGTTAACGGGTCAGTATTAAGATTAAGATCAGCTGGACAGTTGATAATTGTTGGGGGTATATTGTCCACTACATGTGTTTCTGTGAAACGAACGACAATCGCAATGTAGGAAAGGATAGTTTATTGGTTGCAGGTGAAGTAAACTGACTTTTATGACGTAATTGTTAGACTCCTGTAGCTAGCTAATTAGCGCCCTGGGTCAAGCCAGGCCGTAGCAAGAAAATGTACTGAAAAAAGAGATAGCTTACTGGGAAGAGAAGCTTTCTCATGAACGAAAAATGCTGCAACACATTTTAACAATGATACCGACAAATTTTAAATTTTCTAGAGCTGTGGGAAACTTGACTAGGGGCTCACCTCTCCCCTGGGTATGAATTGTGCCCAGTACTGTACTATAATCACCAACACGAAGACAATTGCAATGTGTTGTCTGTGTCCTAGACGGTGCATATAGCTCAAAGGGATTGCTTGTCAATTGATTAGCAGTCTTCCGTTAGCATCAGTTCAGAGCAGTGGCTTAGCAACCTGATAGACTGGGTGGGAAATGCCCAAGGGTCATGAGGGTTCAGAGGGTTCCAGCCAACTTGGATTTTGTGCGAGGTCTCATCTTACCTAGCTCCTCCTCATGAAAATGAGAGGATCTTAAAAATTGGTATGGGGCCTGGATGTTTCTTTTTAATATGGACCAGAAGGAGGCTGGCTAACTTACATATTTTTAGGTTGATGTCAATGAAAAAGCTTTACCAAGTGAACCCCCCTATCAAAATATAGTTTGGGGTGACGTTTGTCTGTCTTTAAACGACTTACCGTGTATTATAGATACCATGAAAGTACACACAGCAGAAAGTCCCTCTGAATCTGTAAAGTTATACTTCACCGATGTATTTCCTAAGTTGAAGAGACTTCCGGAATCATGTGACCTCACTACTGTGACGTCATCTTGTTCTGTACTTGGTTCCAGCCATGAAACAAGAGAACTAGAAAACTCGCCGCTAATCGTCACCACGATGTCCGCTGGACACCCCTGGATAGCTGGGGGGATTCCATCTGAAAAAAGCGTCAAATAGGGAAATGTTAATAGACCTTGTGCAATGACGACAAGCGGACGTCATCCTTGGGGGCAAAACAATAGAACGCGTGGCCACATGCAAAGGAATTCGCCCTGCACGTGTAGCAGACTAAGCGCGTATTGGACTGGTTGACAAATCAGCTGTCTGCATTTTCTGTAATGGTTTATTTTGCCCCAAAAGGAGGGCATACTTTCCGCTCTGTGACATCATATGCACATGGTATATAGGCTCTTCTTTCTCTTTGCTCTGTTTCAAAATGTCAATAAGCGATGGCAATACCCGTTAAAGAATTAGTCAAGTTTCACATGCAAAAGTGCCATTTGTTCTTTTTTGCCTTGCTTGTAACGGTTTTAAGTGATCACATTTTGGTACAAGGTGCGGTAAAGCTTTGGGAAAAGCACGTGATATATTCCGAGTAGTACAGCAATGTCACTCCAAATGATTGCGTAATGTATCATTTTAATTGAGGGAACAAACCTCAGTATTTTATATCTTATCATAGGAAAGTCATGTGAATATGGTGGTTAGACCATGCTTTTGAATTCGTCTTTCATGATGTGTTATATATTTTTTGAAATTTCGGACTTTGGGTACATTTAAATGTGGCCCGGGAAGGATATTTAACAGGTTTGGAAAATTGTGTATTTCACTTACCAACTCAATGCACCGTCTCTCAAGAAAATGAAAGAAGTGGAATTTTCTATAAATACGTTCAGAACTTTCAATTGAATCCGATCCGGATCGGAGAGAGGACCGACTTAAGTCCTGGTCATTTGCAGTGATTTGATGGAAGATTAATATTTCCCATCGTGGATCATTTTTAAACCAGATTTGATCAGCATGCAACCCGGATTCTGAGTAGTTGCACTCCTACCCGGGATTTTGAGAGTACACGCTTCATGCATATACACATTTGACACGAATGTCAGTCATAGCTCCCCGCTTTACTGCATGTTACATTACAAAAGACACAGGAAAATTTGCTATATCTTTATGCCGATCATATATGATATTCTAAGATTTTTTTAAAGGAAGTACTTTTGTAAAGTTTGACACACTTGATTTAAAAGATCGAATCTAAAGAGGTTCGAATCCAAGTGTCATCTTAGAAAAGTACTTTGAACTTAAACTTAATTTGATCAGATTCAAACAGAATTGTGACACTCACCTCCATTTACGACGATGACCATAAATACACATCTAGCTAAATTACCCTCCTCGTCACTGAACTCATACACAATACTCGTTTGAGTGTTGACTCGGAACGTTTGACCCGGAAAAGCATTCTGTCTCGTAATTGTTACACGACCATCGTTATCCTCCGCCCTCGGCTCTTCCCAAGAAACTTCGATTTCATCTGGACCATTGACAGGGATAATTCTATGAATATTCATCGGGCAGTATGTTATGTTTGGAGGAGTTACGTCACCAGGGATGACGGCAACGGCTACAAGAAAATTATTACAAAAGTGAATATCCCAAAACAATCATTTATTGTCTTTCTTGGCAAAAATATACCATTTTTCAAATAGAAATTACAATGGATTTTGGGACACTGTGTTGGTAAGACTCGTTTTTGCCAATGGTTTTTTTTTTTTGTGCTGCAAAAAAGGATTCTAACCGAATTTCCCCAAAATCATTGTAGCTGATATTTGCAAAAGAGTCTATTTCCAGTTTATTCTTTGTCAAATATTTTTTCATTGACCACTAAGCTTATTCTTTTTCTTATTCTACCTCTGTTTTTAGTTTTTTTTTTTTTTCAAACAGTGAACTTGAAGCAAACACATGCATAATATCACATTCTAACAATTAATGGACAATCTTTTGTTTGTATTTAAACTTTAGCCTACATCGAGTTTTCGTCTCGACAATCCCATATTATCAGAATGTGATTGTAAAAGTAGCATCATAAGTTGACAAAGTTTGCAACTCCACAGGGAGGTTATATTCCTATTAATTTCAAGGTCAACAAAAGTGCGGAAAAACAAAGGGAAACGAAGTATTTGTTGTCAATGTGGGGAAATGGGATCCTCTGCCGTCCCAGAATCATTTTGGCACACATATCTCTTGAATTCATTTACTGATATCTCGAGAAATGCATGTCCGATTTGAATGATAGTTTCACCACACTGTGTAGATTTAGTTCCTCTTTCACATGTGAAAACTGATTTTTTGCTCTGTAAGTTGGAAAAAATTATAAAACATATTGGCAAATTAATCGAGGTAATATCTGTAACATGTAGTAAAATGTTTAATTGGAGGCATGTCATTTATACTTTTTAAAATGACAGGTCGAGAAATGCGTTACCGCAATATGTAGATGTCATTTTAAAATAATTTTAATGGCACACTCACCTTGATTCAATATTATCTTAAAGGAACAATTAGCGATGTTAGCGTAGTCATCAGCAAAGATGTAATGGACGGTAGTTTCACCCACGGGGAAGAAACTAGTTTGAGACTGGTGAGACTGGAATGCTAAATAAACATTATCCGGGTTTACAGGTGTAGGATTTATCCAATTTACCATTAAATATGGAGACGAGGTTGATTTATAAATGTCGGAAGGACAATTAACAATGGATGGAGGCTCTGTTATAAGTGTTCCTGAAAACAAAGGGAAGAATGGCCGTTATTTGAAAGGATAGAGAGACTGGTTGACCAGACGAGACAATTACCACACACTTGGGAGAGGAACATCCCCCCCCCCCTTATCATAGAAGACTTAGTCCTCCGGTGATTTTTTATCAATCATGTAGCCATAACCAGAATTTTGAAGTGTGTAATTCCCTGCTTCCGCCTCACACCTCAACTTTGGGAAAATACTTGAAAAAAGGATGAAAACAAGTTTGCCACATGCGTTCTAAACACGCAATCAGAGGAATCAGATTTAAGTAGAAACGGTTTTTGTAATTTAAAGCGGAGTTTGGATAGGTGAGAAATAAAGCTTTTGATAATGTGCCTTGAAATATTATGTTTTATGCCCTCTGAAAAATTAAGGATAACCGATCTACTTTTAATTGTGTTATCATTCATAGCATTCCACAAAAACAAAAAATAGCCTACTTCATGACTCTTTGATGTAAAATCCACCCCATGGTGTAAAACTCTTTAGGCTATATTATGAAGGATCTAATCTTGCTCAGGAGCTGCAGTGGAAATGTCTCCATGATCCAAATAGGGAGCAGCTCTTTGATGCCGGCTCCAAATTAAATTATCAAGGTGATGTTTATGGTGATTCAAAGCAGTGTTTTACAAGATTAAAGATTATTCGTTCAATAAAAGCAGTCATTTGGAACTCCAACCTACAACTATAACAGGAGTCTACAAAAAATGTCAGTTGGTATAGCTCTTTGGCTGACACCAGACTCAAACAAGGTAAAGATAAGTATTACACAGCATGCATCGAGAGTGTTCTAATCACACATTGCAGGCTTGTATGTTCACTAGGATATGCACTGGAGCAATAAAATGGGATTCTGTTATAAGGAGCGAAGTTTTGGACACCTGTGGGAGGAGCTTGAGATAAGTAGGTTGGGAGAATTGGAACTATCTGATGGATATATGCCTTTAATTGGGAGCCGTACCAACAGCTCTCTGCTTTAACATATATGTTTACCTGAGCCTGTTTTCTCACAGTTTCTGCCACTGAAGCCTTCTACACATTGACATAAATACCAAAGTACGTTGTCCTGGCAAGATCCTCCATTTTGACACAGGTTAGGAACACAAGCAAGACCTGTAAAGTAAAAAGGGAGAAGGAACTGTTTATATCAGTCCTTCTTGAACGTGGTTATAATTACCACGTACCTTACATGTAAATTGCAAGTTAGGAGGTCGATCAAATGAAGCTTTGTTGACCTCTCCTGGACGGAGTTCCTTTTGTGGCGTGTGCATCTAATCAAGTAATGATTGGCTCTTCGTCCTTCAGCCCTTTGCTAACTAATCAATGAGTAACTGGATAAAGTAAATGTTATGCAGTTATCCTCGCAAGGGAGGCCCTTGTTTCCTTTCTAAGAACTGCACTGAAACATTTGACATTGTCCACTCATAAAGGTAAATCCCCTGTGGGCTGGGGGTTGGTGAAGAATATGATCACGGTATTCCCTGCCTGCCGTAAGAGGCTACTAAAAATGGGAGGACTTGAACAGTGCATTCGTGTTGGTGTGTCGTTAAATCTTATCTAACCAGCTAGCTAACTAGCTAGCTAACTAACTAACTAACTAAGTAACTAAGTAACTAACTAACTAACTAACCGACTAACCGACTAACCGACTAACTAACTAACTAAATAACTAAGTAAACTAACTTACTAACTAACTAACAAACTACTTACAAACTCACTCACTAACTCTCTAACTAACTAACTAACTGACTGACTGACTGACTAACTAACTAACTTAAAGGTCAACACCAGTCTCGCCGAACTTACTTTGAAGCAACAGGTAAATTTTATTTTTGGTCTTATTTTCTTCTTATTTCTCTTCAAAGTATCTTTCATAATATTTTAAGACTTTATATTGCATATTTAAAGTAAACCAAGCAGTACTGAACTCCAAGTAACTTTCACAATGGAGGAGACAAATATTGGCACATGATTCCCACGATCCAATCATAACACAGGACGGTCCACTATAGAGGCTTTTCACATGACGTCATAATACTCTCCGGCGGCCATGTTGGAGTACATGTAACTACGTAGTAAACCATACGGGACGCGCTTGCTCGTTGAATTTGTACATACCATGCATGTCACAGTGCGAACTGTGCAGTGCGTTCGGCACAAAGCCACGTGTATTTGGCATGAATGTCCTCCAGCATGGCGGTTCTGTGACGCAATTGCAAAGCCTCTATACTTCTTGAAGTTGGGATGACTGGGTGTCACCTTTAATATGTGCGACATGCGGCGTCATAACATCGATAACGAGCCTGAGACAAATTTCTATAGAGTTATGTATAGACAAATCCGATCAGAGCTTGATTTTAGTGACTGAAGGCAGCCATGGTGTCCATCATCCCTAAATCGGCTTCATTTAATGTCTACATGGATTTCAAACCCTTATATTCAGTGAAATTGAAGGGATCAACAGATCAAGGTACAGTTTAGCGTACAATTATCCATAATACATGTGAACAAGGAAATTGAAAGATTAAAAGGTGATAAGCCCCAGTTATGTCAGACTGAAATCAGACCATCACTGTTCCTCTCCGGATTCGTCAATTGTTACAGACGCCCTTCGACCAATACCACGGGCTCTATCTTGGACATGATGTTTAAGTGCAGGATTGACACATGGAATGCCGAACTATGGGCCACTTAATGTTGACCTGTAATACTGGCATTATTAATACCTCTGCGGTTAGGAGGCTAAATCTGTATCTCCAGTACTGGCCTCAAAATAATTTCTAGAGGGAAAAAATATTCGCTACTGGATAGTACGCGCCCTTGCTTACATCTCCCACCATCCCAACCCTCTGTAAAAAATGAATTTTGATGCCATAAGTTAACAAAATGGGTCTTGTGACTAAGAATCACGCAAATGAAAGAACGTTCATCATCTAAAATTGCAAGATAAGCTTTCGGGCTATAAGTAACTGTCACAACGAAAAAGTGCGGAAATACTGAGGGGAGGGATGTGGAAATAATGATAGCGAAATATCGAAATGGCGATAGGATGGAAATCTTGCCATAATATCTGATACCAAAGAAGGGTTACTTTCAATAATCGTCCATTTTAGGGTTTTTCATCTAGATTATACAGACACCATGATTTAAAGTAAAGAAATTCCCTGTGAGAACTTTATATCAAAATCAGTTTCAAAGTAAAATTATTCCACAACTTACCTTTAATGAGTAAAGGCACACACGAAATCAAAATACAAATCGTCATTAACCTCGCCGACATCTTAATTCACTCAAACTGTCGGTTTCCTATAAAATCCTTCAAAACAGAATTCGCAGTTTTGTAACGTTTCATTCGCGACCTATTATTTTGTTGAGAAATTTTTACTGCTGCAGAATTTGGAGACTACATAATGTTTTCAGTGCATTAAGTGAAGCTGTAAAAAACGGGATCCAAAAATCTATCAACGTTGCACTTTTTAGTTAACATTCTTTTAGAACTGCGGTTGCTACTCTCCAAGCGTAATAAGAGTTCATGGTGAAATGAGTGTTGTCATTTCCTTCAACAAGACAAAAAGTGCACGGTTAGGGTGCTCTTGGAACAACGTCAATTTCTCACCTTTCTTTGAAGCAAGGGTGATGGCGTTTTTGGAGTTACCAAAGCGTAACCTTGTTTCAATGTTGAAAAGGGAAGACAAGTGAATTGTTATTTGGTCTATATGTCACGGTGATTTTAGTCCTTTTGATACTTTGTAATAAGATGGTAGTGGAGGTCATACAATGTAACTTAAAAGGGAGAACGCGTCCACGACAATGTAGGTCCCTTTGAGCACACAAACTGACAAAGGGAATGTACAAGTTCATTTTAATATCACCTTCATGTAACACATTCCCTTTACTTCACTTGCTGGTATATACTTCACGCTCAGTCTGCCGAAAGATATATTATATCACATAACACACTAGTGATTCAAAAATATTGTCACACGAAAATTACCTTGCTACAGCATTTGTGCTTCCTCCCTATTCGTATTCCACGTCGTGTAATTTGAAAACGATATTTTTTCCGAACATAGCACAATGAGCACTACTCAGGGTAGTGCCATGATTTGTCTATAAGGGGCCAAACTCGGCGACAAGGAGGAGGGGGATAACCTGAAGCCCCGACAAAGGACGAGGGGGTAATCTCAAACCTTAACAAAGACGACATGAAGCCCTAAAAATGACTCGAGGCATGAAAAATGCCTGACTGATTTTAGTGAAGAAATTTGAAAAACAAGGGATTTTTTCTAAAAGAAAATCAGGAAACTTCGCGTTTTTTATTTAGGAAAATTTGTTTTTTTTTTTAGTGGTGAAGACACCAGGCTTTCTTTGTCTAAAATGAACCAGATAGGAGTGGCAATTGGTAGTTGCTGTGATTACATAATTTATCTTTTAAATTAAGGTTTCTGACGAAATCAGAATACTCCCAGACGAGGATGGTGGGTACATAGGTCACAACTGTTTATGTTAAAATGGCCCAAGAAAAGGACCACTTTCCTTAAAGATTCATTTGTATCCAGTCAAACGATAACTTCTTCCCATGCATAGCGTGGACCACTGAAATGTCGGTACAGGTATTTAATGGAAATGACTCTATTCAAAGACTAGATTATCATAAATTTAAATTGGGCACAGAATTACTCAAATACACTCTTGAACTAACATGCTTAATATGATGATATGATAGAGCAGCGCGAGTCTCTAAGGGAAGGCTTTGAAATCTTTCCCCCTTCCCGCTTTATCATATCCCAATTTTGAAAGACAAAAAAAGGGAGAAAGTTATCGGTAAAAATTTAATTAGGCTTATACGTTTGAGTAAGGAACACTACACCGGTTCTCATGTGGAGACCTGTAAAGTAATTTTTCTTCAAATGGGGTGGGGAGGTTGTCAGGGGACATCGTCTTTTAATATCTTCATGCTGCACCTCTCCCACTCTATAAAAGACTAAAATTGCACTCTTTAAATGATTGAAAGTTGAAACGTCCACTAAAAAATAGCGGAAATTCACTTTAAAACAGCTGAACACAGTCAGGTTCACTTAATGGGAGTACCTCAGGGACAATTCTTTAAAAAAGAGTTACCTGATGGTACTCGTTGAAGAGTGAATTTTCACTCTCCTTGGAGTAAAGTTCTCTCTTTTTGGAGTGAGTTTCACTATTCTTGGAGTGAATAAACACTTAAATGGAGTGAATTCACTCATCTGAATCTATTGAAGGGTGACAACTAAACTCATTCTTTAGTTTCAGAGTGCATGGCACAATCCTAGCTACCCTCCTGACCTCGTAGAGATTGACATATACAGAGCTGTAGCCGTGGTAGGATGGTCAAAGCTGGGGCAGTGGGGGCAAAAATGGGCAAGGCACAGAGTTGTGATGTCTCATGCTTCCTGTACACTTTATTGTAGGAATGTATGTAAAAATTAACCGATAATGTAAAACGATCAATAATGTAAAAATAACAAAGAATACAATCGATACAATAAAATGGCAACAGCCAATCAAGAAACACCTTCAGGTTGTTAAACATTGCTCACCTACCCGGTGCGTGTGTACATGTGTACCTTGTGTGAACTTATTGGTGTAAATTGAGTGTTGTGTCTGAGTGTAGCCTTCATCACGGGAGTAGCCATGACTTTTTATTGGGGGGGGGGAAGGGGCCAACTACAGGACCTGATCTCCGTCCGGGGATTTTTTTTAATAGTAAAGTACCCTAAGATGTTGGATAATATTGGTTCTTTTGGACCCAGGCGGAGAGTGCGGCTGTCGCCCATCTTTACTGTTTCACGCGGAGCTCGAAACTTCGAGTAGCTACCCGAAAATTCGGCCACAACAACGACAGAGACAATAGTTTAAGGTCACGGAGTCAATAGCCTACGGAAGCTGATGCGGGGCGTGCTACGTCCGCTTTTCCGCCCACTCCCGAGGTCCGCAAATATGACCCGATTGGAACACAACCTTAAAGGGTTAATTATTAAAAAAAATCCCCGGAAGGTGATCAGGCCCTGTAGTTGGCCACCTCTTCCCCATAAAAAGTCCTGGCTACACTCAGAAACAACATAGTCAATTATACACTCTAAGAACAGATTGGCAAAATTACCCACTGTTGGGGAAGCATAACTCAAGAAACATTTTTAGCACACTTCGCTAAATTTATTGGACAAAATTTATGAAATAGTAAATCAAAATCGTGATGTTTCGCCCAACCTTCAGCAATTTTCTCACCCCAACAATGTAGCATGTGCTATGTTTGCCTTACTGTGTTTATAGTGTATACATCAATAAATTCACACAGGTTACATGCGCACATACGCATGTACACACGCCCCCAGCCACTAACCTATTTACTTCCCCGCCCTGCCCGCCTGCCGCCTGTCAGCCTTCCTATACACACAAAAACTCTCTCAAACATACGCACCTATAGGTAGGACCATACGAAACCCTCGTTTGAACAGTTTTTACATTATCGGTTAATTTTTACATCATCGGTTGTAACACCCCTTTCCCAGGAGAGCTAGTCAATTCACTGTTGCTGAATGATTTCTGTATCCTGTACCAATGAAAGGGCGACGAAATGAAACTCGCCAGTTCCGCAAAAATGTGGACACAGTCGTTTGGGGATAAAAATGTATATGCAGCAAATAGCCGGGCTACCGCTTCAACGACAAGTAGTAACAAGCTAAAAGAAAGACAAGGGACGTATTATTGGGAAGTACTCGATGAGTACCTTTAAAAAATATGCTTAGAACGCACTTTTCTTAAAGTCCTCCCAACCATCTGGCAAAGGGCCTTTCTGCGAAACCAAACTTTAAACTGCTTCCCGAAGACGCTATACGTCCACTGAAGGAAAACACTTGACCAACCTCACGGCCCTCAGACCATATACAAAATAAACCTGTCATGCATGGCTCCATTCTTGACTGAATGAAAAGAAAAGATCCAACACATGATCTAAGCAAAAGGCCGAGAAGCTAAACTTGGATTCCCATAGACAAACAAGCCAATTACTGTTTCATATCCATAAAACGTTGTGCAAAACAGTAACCTTCAAGAACGTCAGTCGGACGTGACGTCGAACTCGATTTAATTTTTCGAAACTTAAATTGTCACGAAAGAGGACGTACTAAAATAGTAACTAACCGAACGAGAGTGGGATCTGAACGCCCTATCGGAGCGTAGTCGAGATCACGCCAGTAATGTTTACTTATAGTCACACAATGCTTCTTTGTCATTGATACGTGTTTGGGTAAAATAATAAATACATCAAATAACAAACTACAGTGAGAGTCAATACACACAGCTGAGTATTAAATATGTCTGTGTCTTCTAAAAGACAACTCTTGTTTCGAGAGAAACTATTGCAACTATGGATTAAGTTTCTTAGAGTTAAGCTTGAACAGCTCCAAGCAAAAGGTTACCATTGTCATGATGATGTCATGATGATTGTTGCATGATGCACAACGTTGTAAAAGGATAAGCAAACTTGACCAAGTCTACTGATCTGTCGTTTTTGATAACGCACCGAATCGGCGGACTAGAAATGTTAACCGATAAATTAAGCATTAGAAAAAACGTTTTAGGCTGCATTTGTGAGTGACGTCAGTATATTAGGAAAGGACTGGAAGTACCAAAAAGAAAGGTTTAAAGAGCGTTTTTTAATTATTGTTAATATCGTGCACCCTAAAAATTATGATAACTGTAAGTATTAAATTAAAAAGAATAGTGCTGGCTTCCGTCACAAATCTATTGGTTATGCCCCCAGTTTCCATGATTCGATGGGTTAAGTTTGGCTTCTTGAAGTTACACGCCTCATCCTTCACGATTGATTGGGTTATTGAGCAAGGGTTACACTTTGGAGTGTAAGATATTTAGATAGATATTTATTTTATTCAGCCAACAGTATCATAAAATACTGTGGAAATTTTGAGTAAGAGCTCAAAACAATAAAATGAACAGTAAGACAACAATGTAAAATAAGTAATATGATGATGCATAGATAAACAAATAAATGGATGTAAAACGATGTGAATTTCATATTCTAAGAGGACTGCTGACTGAATGAACTACTAAAATGTGTAGAAAATAAACACAATTGCACTAAACCGTAATATAAGAACTATGAAACATGACAAAAGAGGGCACTGGCTAACGTCTGCAGGATTCATTGTACTGTTTTATGGCAGATGGATAAAAAGAAGTCGTCAGCCTCTTTGATCCCCTGGTACAACGTAGCCTATTGCCAGATGGCAAGAAATCAAAATATTTATGGGCTGGATGTGAGTCATCCTCCAATATATTTTCCACACACACCAGTGTGCGATTCTTGTAGAGAATGTGAATGGGAGTGAGAACTGTACCAATGACACGTTCAGCGTTCCTTACAATCCTATTCAATTTCTCAAGATCACTATGAGGAACACGAGAAAACCATACTAAAATCATGCTAAAATATTGGTAGTTAAAACACTTTCAATAATTGCACGATAAAAATTGACAAGAATATGCTTACTGACACCATAGCAATTTAGGGATCTCAAAGAACAATCTTTGTCGACCCTTCTTTAAAATCTCGTCAGTGTTCACCTTCCATGTTAAGTTGTCCATTATTTATGTACCCAAAAATTTGAAGACTGAAACTTGTTCCACTATTGAACCATTGATAGAGAGAGGTTCCTTAGTGTTCTTTGATTTCCTGAAGTCCACAATCAATTCCTTTGTTTTATTCACATTGAGATCCTGATTGTTCTGGTGGCACCATTCAACCAGCTGAAGTACCTCATCTCGATAGGCTCGCTCATCATTGTTACTAATTAAACCCGTCAGAGTGGTATCATCCGCGTACTTTATCATCCGAGAACCAGGCTGCCAAGTACGGCAGTCATATGTAAATAGGGAATACAAGAGTGGAGATAAGACGCATACCTGGGGCGTACCGGTGCTCAAGATGATGGCATCTGAGTAACTGTTGCCGATTTTCACTGTCTGTTTCCGGCACAGGAGGAAGTCCAGAACCCATCTACAGATGGAAGTGGGTAACTGAAGATCGTTCAGCAACTTCTCGTAAAGCTTGGCTGGAATGATCTTGTTGAAAGCAGAGCTGTAGTCCACGAAGAGAACGCGGGCATATGAACATTTTTCCTCTAAGTGAGATAGGGTTTCGTGGAGCCACATACATATTGCGTCTTCAACAGAACGGTTCGTTGGGTATGCGAATTGGAAGCAGTCGAATCCAGCAGGTATGATGGATTTCAGGTATGATGCCACGAATCTCTCAAATACCTTCATGATGAAACGTCCCCTCTTACTTTTTGTTACATCCTTCATTTCTGCTTGATTAATCTTATCGCTTCAGGGAGGAAAAGAAGCTTACTACATGCCGACTTGATTAAGTCAAGTTTCATATCTGATTTATTGATTGACAGTAAAAGATGTGTTTCAATACACAAAAAGTTACGTAACATTTGGGGTTAGCTAACAGTTCAGTCAGCATGTATTAATTGCTTTTCACGCAGTGTGAACACCATGAAAGCATACATCATTTGAGGTCACAGATCATGTAACAAACTCAGATATTAGTTACACCCCATACCGCCTTTGATGTACTGGGGTGTCTATGTTGCTTTTTCAAGAAGCGACGTCACAGCATGTTCATCGCTACTGGAGTGAGTACCACGGCACGGTAGTCATTCAGGCAGGTTAAGGCAGCTTTACTTGGTACAGGTATAATCGTGGAGACCGGATCTTTTCTACCCAATAGCCTTCTGTCATGCAAAATGAAATCAACTCAAATGATATTCTCTTGCAATGTGCAACAATCAATAAACATTAATCAACAAGTTTATATACACGCTTTCCGATCTCATTAAGTCCCAATCGCCGGAGTAATATTCTAACTAATGTTCACCCTCAGAAACACAGTTCTTTTAAATTAACTCTCTTTTAGATTAAAAAAACATTCACGTCAACTAGAGGGGCGGGTTTTTACGTGCTTGGAAACGGATACGAGCAGAACAAAGTTATCTTAACCCGTGGGAATAGTTCTCTACCAATTTCCGAACTGTGCCATGAAGCTCTGTCCTCCTTTCGGACAAATCCTGGACCTACCCATTTAAATGTATACATTTTATCGTAACTGATTATAATTATTAATTAACGCCAGACAAAACTGAAGCAAAAGAAAATATATCTTCGAGGGATTAAATGATTAGTTCGTTTCCCCCAACACTCAGCCGTTACGATATTTTATTGAAGTCGTATGCAGACTCGTCCAGCTAAACTTAAAAGAAAAATGGCAAACCATCTACAGAGGAAACTTGACAAGCATAGGAGCAAAATGATTTGATCGAGTTGGAAGACAATGCAAATAAAGCACCAATAATTACGGGTCTGCAGAAAAAAGGGATGTGTTCGTCACTGCCTGCCCCTTACACACGCATTTCGACTTGCATGTGGTATGAATCCATAAAATCCTAATATTTTGGAACCCTGTTTTACAGTAAAAGTCATTTGGGAAGGCTTTGAACTCCGAATAAGGCGGCATTTGCATTGTGATGAACTGAGCTGGTCGAAAAGCTACCGAAGACTTGGCAATGCGTTCTTCCCGATTCGGTCATCAAAGATATTGCCGTTCCTCATTTTAGTTTTTGTTTTTTATTTTTCATTTTATCTTGCTGGTTCTTGCTTTAATTGTCTCTTCTGCCTTCTTGCTTTTCCTTTACTAACTTGGGATTCGTTATGGAGATCATATCCTACTCACGGTAGACTTTCAAATCAGTCCCCTACACGCTATTGTACATAGGCTACGTGATCAAATCGTACAAGCCCCACCCCTAAGCTTTGTATGTTTTCGGTTGCATTTGGGAATTTTTTTCAGAAATGATTTTCCATTTTGAGTTAAAACCGATTTTATTCTTTATTTAGATATCATTTGATTCATGCAAGTCTCAATAAAAGCAGAAGCCTCGGAAACGTAAGTTTCCGAGGCTTCTGCTTTTATTGAGACCGAAATCATTTGCCTCTCTGAAGCAACTGTTGTTTCGAGGGAAAGCGCGTCTAGAATGAATATTCAAAAGTTATCACCTTGAATAGACGATTTTCTATAGCAACAGAGAGTTAAGCTCTTTAGGGGTAGGCCTGAGCAGCTTCCAGCAATGGGTGACCATTGTCCTTGCTTCATGGTGCGCTACTTTGTAAAAGAAAAGCATTATTTCTTTAAACTTGACCACGTCTACCGATCTGTCGTTTTTGGGAACGCACCGAATCTGCCGACTAGAGATGTTAACCCACAAATTAAACACCACGAAAACGGTGTGGCCTTCATTTGTGATGTGAGTACCAAAAAGAAAGGTTTAAAGAGCGTTCTTTAATTATTGTTAATATCGTGCACCTTAAAAATTATGATAACTGTAAGTATTAAATTAAAAAGAATAGTGCTGGCGTCCGTCACAAATCTATTGGTTATGCCCCCAGTTTCCATGATTCGATTGTTTAAGTTTGGCTTCTTGAAGTAACACGCCTCATCCTTCACGATTGATTGGGTTATTGGGCAAGGATAACACTTTGGTGTGTAAGGCTGGCTCTTTTCTACCCAATAGCCCTCTGTCATGCAAAATGAAACCAACTCAAATGATAACCTTTTACAACTTTCAACGGTCCATAAACATTAATCAACAAGTTTATATACACGCTTTCCGATCTCATTATGTCTCAATTGCCGGAGTAATATTCGAACTAATCTTCACCCTCAGAAACACAGTTCTTTTAAATTAACTCTCTTTTAGACTAAAAAAAAGTCGCGTCAACTAGAGGGGCGGGTTTTTACGTGCTTGGAAACGGATACGAGCAGAACAAAGTTATCTTAACCCGTGGGAATAGTTCTCTACCAATTTCCGAACTGTGCCATGAAGCTCTGTCCTCCTTTCGGACAAATCCTGGACCTACCCATTTAAATGTATACATTTTATCGTAACTGATTATAATTATTAATTAACGCCAGACAAAATTGAAGCAAAAGAAAATATATCTTCGAGGGATTAAATGATTAGTTCGTTTCCCCCAACACTCAGCCGTTACGATATTTTATTGAAGTCGTATGTAGACTCGTCCAGCTAAACTTAAAAGAAAAATGGCAAACCATCTACAGAGGAAACTTGACAAGCATAGGAGCAAAATGATTTGATCGAGTTGGAAGACAATGCAAATAAAGCACCAATAATTACGGGTCTGCAGAAAAAAGGGATGTGCTCGTAACTGCCTGCCCCTTTCACACGCATTTCGACTTTCATGTCATGTGAATCCAAAACTCCTAAATTTTGGAACCCTGTTTTACATTAAAAGTCATTTGGGAAGACTTGGAACTATGAAATAGGTGGCCCTCGCGTTTTAATGAAGTAAGCTTTCGTTTTGAAGATTGGGCATGCAAGGGAGTCAAAGCCTAGTGCATACGCCATTAGCTAGACGAATTCTTAAATTAACATAGTTGCATAGTGCAATGAGGAGGGTAAGATTGTTCAGAGACAGAAGCAGTTCAATTGATATTTTTACTGTTGAAGACTTTTTTCCAGACAAGCGACCGCTAGACTCTGAATGACTAGGGTATCAAAGATATATTTATGATAGGGAATAAACTATTTCCACTGGCCAAGGCAAGATTTTTGTTTCAGGGGCTAGCTGCAGTGCTGAAGGGAGGAAATTATCCTCTCTTTCGATTTTTTTCGTTCTTCAAGTGTGCACATGCAGTAGCAAAATACTGCAATAATTTTTCTTTTAACCATAGTCCTATCCAGAAAGGTGCTGAAAGGAATTAGAAGTCCTACACTTCAATACAACATTGATTAGCAGAGTGATCTACCGACCTCCAAAATTGGAATCTTTGGGTTATGTGTTGGTACTCGGGTAAGTTCGAAGCTTCCAGCCGTTATGCTGTTGGTCACACAAGGACAGATTTACCATCTTGAGCCCTGGACACAAATCATTTGGAGGTCTAGACTATAATATTCGTCAAGACTACACTGACACAATTTCCGGAAGGAGAGCACATGAGTTTGTGGCCATTTCCATCAGTTCTACCCACACGAAAAGAACTTAATAATCAGTAGTGGACCCACAGGGTTTGGATTTGGAAGGGAGCTGGGACTTACGGGGAAAATATTTAGATTGTCACGACCGGTTAGCGCAGAACGCACTGGAAATAGTTTGACCGAAACTGACCTCTCTAGATCAAGGGAAATTGCATCTCAGATTCAGTTTGAATTGATTTTTTTCTGTTTGTTTGCACCTCACCACACTCTTCATATAGTACGTCTTCAAGTAAATGCATTTCTTCGGTCAAAATACGATGGGGGCTCGTACCCCCACCTCCTGCCTAAACCCTTATTTCTGTAACCACACACAGTTTGCGAATGCTAAGCAGCCAATTAATATAGACACAAACATGCAATCTATATTGAAAGTGTTGTAATTTCTCGTTTGGGTCTACTAAGGTAACAACCAATTAAATTCTAGTTGACAACTAGCTATAGCACTTTCTCTAGCAGGGTTTTATGAATGAGAAAATAGCAGTAAACAATGGAGCAGGAAACTAGAGACTTAGCAGCCTTCTAAGGTCTAGTTGACTGCTAGGTTAGTAGGCTTGAGAGACCTTAGTGAAATCGAAACAAGCTCGAAATCTGGATCGGACTTGAAAATGCCCCAGAACCGAGTTTGGGGAGGAGATCAAATACATTCCTACACGTTTGTGCGAAACCAAACATCCAAAGGCATACTGTCTACTTGTAGGCTCGTCAATTGAGATAGGAGGCCTTCCTACTGTCCACTAAGTGGCGTGGCTACGCATTAGATATTTTTGAACGAACTTTCAAATGGAAAAGGGAATTTCCAGCAAATGGTCTTAGTGACATGATCTAAGCCAAAAATTACCACCAGTTGGTGAGTGACGTACCAAGATAACCCTTGCAGGTTGCAACAAACGTTTCTCTAAGCCTTGCAAATGAGTGAGAGGGATTGACACCCCCACACCGCTCCTTTTTTAAAGATATATGTTAAAGTTCTTAGCACAAAATTAGGAATTATATTTTTGCAAGATCACTATTAAAGGGAAAATTGCCAGTTTGCGTCATTTATAACGCTCTAATTTATTCTTTAAAATTTGACAGTTTACTAGAAGGTTTCCTCCTCGTTTAAACAGGTTAAGCAGAACCTAAACTTTGTAGAAAGTTGGTCGAGGCTTATCTGTTTTAGTGAAACGGTTGTACAGAGATGTGACATTCGTAGGACCTAGGAAGGATGTGTCCCTCTGTTAATTCTCTCTTCGGGGAAGAGCCGATTGGCAAGAACCGAGCGAAAGACGGCCTTGAAGGACACTAGTGACGCAACTTTTAGGAAGTATGTCACCATGAGATCACTAGTTGTTATGTGACTTTCATGACTTTAGATTGCACGATGTGGACGTCAACTGCAACCCAATGACGTCACCCCAGTGTTTGCCCTGTCATTTTTTGGTGTAACGTTATTTCGCACTGCATTTGAAACGGCATTGATCAGAGAAGGAGCGCCTCACAATAACAAAATGGAAGACGCGTAAGGGTCACGTGTCGCGGGAATGTAAATGTGTGGTTCCAGCATTAGTTTTGTACACCCTTCTTGATGCGTGCTTAAACGACTGTATGTTTTCAAACGCAATCGTACGGAGCGCTGTTTTTTATAAGCATATGGAGACATGTAGCTGCAAATGAACTCTGGTCAAGCGGGAAATCGTTTTGGTTTGTTTATGAATTATGGTTTTGTTTAAGATAAGGATTAGATTAGGGTTGCGGTTACCTAGTGCTCTTAACATATTCTGGCACAGCCTTCATCTTCTACAAGTCAGTACGGGTTTTAAATGTTACCCAGCAGTTTTTTCTTAACGGTAACCGGTCATTATAATCCACATACCCACAGCAATACAAATACAAATCTGGCTGGAAAGCCATTGAAATTGACCTTCTAGTCACAATTATAATTTTTCATATTGTGGCATATGCAATCCTCACAAAACTGTTTTTAGATTGTGCAAACAAAGGCCGAACTCTAGCCCGGCAGCACTTGACAATTCTGCTTGACCTGCATTCATTTGCAGCAATATACCCAACGTCACCATACGCTTATAAAAACAGCGCTCGGTGCGATTGCTTTCGATTTGGGTGCATAAAAATATGATACATACCATAAAACTACATTCCCGCGGCACGTAACACGAAAGTTGCATCTGTTTTGACTGGCGCATTTTACGTTAATTTGCGTGCTTCTTCCAGCTAAAACTTAGGATTTCTATGGCATAGACACAAATGACGTCACTTCGTTGCAGATGAGGCCCGCGTCATGAAAAAAACTACCTTATGATTTTGTCCACCCAGGAGATCCCCTCTAATTATAGAGGCTTTGCAATTGCGTCACGGAACCGCCATGCTGGAGGACATTCACGCCAAATACACGTGGCTTTGTGCCGAACGCACTGCACAGTGTGCACTGTGATATGCACGGTGTGTACAAATTCAACGAGCAAGCGCGTCCCGTATGGTTTACTACGTAGTTACATGTACTCCAACATGGCCGCCGGAGAGTATTATGACGTCATGTGAAAAGCCTCTATACCGCTGGGTGCTCGCGATAAACTGACTAAAACAGATACGTTCCATCTTATACAGACTGCAAAAAGGCGATATACCTATTTGTTTCCCTGCCGTCACTAGCATAAAGGTACGCTCACACTTGTGCAGCAACGACAACGGCAACGTCAACGGCAAAAATATCCCACATAATAGAAAGTGAAAGACTGTTCACACTAGCACGGCAACGGCAATGCGGTAATCCGGCAATCCGGTAAAATGCGTCCGGCAAAAAAGGAATCGCACATGGAGCGATTCAACGCCATTTGCCGTACGGCAAAAATATTCTGCCAACGTCAATGTGTGCAAGCACCTGCCTGTCTAACTAGCGGGAGCCATCGGTACGGGGCAGGGACGTTCTGTGATATCCCGCCAAAAACACTGCACAAATTATTTCCGTACAACTACAAATGCCTCGTAAGTCTGACTTATCTGAGAGATTACATGAGAGCTGGTTATTCTTGTCCAAAAAGAATCATTCATATACAATGTGACAAATCCTAATTACCATGATAAAGTAAAATTATTTAACATGTGGGGAAAAATAGTCAAGGAAATGGGAAATCCACAATTCAGTGGTATCTATTCATATCATTTACGTTGCTAGCAGCTTGGTACTGTTAGTGGTATTGTTGAAGTAATCAATCATAACTTTTGTTTTGTCCATGATGTAACGTATGCCAGGCTTGAAAATAATACATGAATATGCTATGATTAGGGTATAAATTATTCCCCCTGGAGTTCAGACCTATATAGCATTGCAATGTTTATTTCAGGAACATGGGTCGCTCATTTTTTTTTCTTAAAACGTACACCTATTTTACCTGGCCCGACCTGACTTCTAACTTAGATTAACCTAATGCAGTTGCGCAGGAAGCAATATGCAAAGTGAAGGGGGAGGAGGGGGGCAATTTTGGACTATGCACCTCACCCTACCCCATTGACCAAGACGTACACTTTTGATGAAAAAGTTTTTCACTTTTTCTAGGAGCAAGAACGATTTTTTTTTAATTAAATGCCATACTTTTATTTTTTTCAAATAAAACTGGGCACTGAAGAAGGTGGAAATATTCGTTTTTGCAAGCCATGCTATAATAGAAAACAATTCCAGTTTATCTATGCACTATGCAACAGTGGCTTAGCTTAACTTTTTTCCAGGGGGCAAGCACCCACATTTCCTGATAACAATGTCATAAAAGTATTTGCCTCAAGTTCTGTTCAGACTTTAATTGTCAAATTTAATTATCCTGCTGTGGCCATCTTTTCCTCTTCCACCCTTTCTTCCGATCTATTCGGTACGCTACTGCCATTAAAAAATCAGCTCCTCATCAACGTCTGTCAAAACGACAATCAGACAACAAAAATTTGTCAGCATCACATACCCGTCAACATCATCCGGTAAAATTTTTACCGTACGCGGCCAATAATTTTTGCCGTCATATATGAACAACTATGCCGGATTGCCGTTGTGGTTGTCGTTGCCGTTACCGTTGCCGCTGCCGGTATATGTAAACACGCACCTTAACAAACAGATGCCCCAACAGTGTTAGTAACTATGCAAGTGTAATACAGGAAAAATCATTTGAATGTGATCAATTTACACCGTCTTCTGAATGTTTATTCGTGTCTAATAGTATGACTCATGATTACATGTCAGTATACAATTAATAAAACTCCTCGATTAAAAAATAAAATTTCTTGACAAAAAACGACAACAAACCATATGCACTGACGTCACAACGGACGTCATTTTGGAGTAATAACAATTTACAAGTAGCTGTACCACTGATCTTTGTGTGGGAAATATAGACGAATCCGGATAGTCAAGTGATGTTCTCATTTAGACTGGCACAACTCATACCGTCCATCAGATCTTTAGCTTGCCTGTATCATGGCCGGGTGGGCTGTACACTAAAATACCCCTCAATTTCCTCAATTTCACTGAAAATGGGGCTTAGGAGAGCATGTAGACAATAAAATTCGGACGATTTAAAGCTGAAGGACTCCACGACGGACTTTACTAGCTGTTTGGATTCGTCTGCATAGGTCGATGGGTCACACGTAGTAGAATTCTCCCACGCATGGAGAAATTGAACTGAATATCTCAAAGACTGTTTTCCATGTAACAATTGCAAAGGTTTGTGGGACAGATTTTAGTTACGCGTCGCTTTTGTCAACAGACCTTGCATAGAAATCCTAAGCCTAGGATTTCGATGGGACCTTGTGCATTGGCGACACATTGACGTCATCATTAGGGGTTAAACAATGGAGCACGGCTAGTCACACGCATAAAATTCGCCCTGCACGTGAAGCAGACTATGTGCGTATTCGATTGGTTGACAAATCAGCTGGCTGCATTTGTATGTGTTGGTTTGTTTTGTCTCCAAAGGAGGGCGTACTTTCTGCTCTGTGACCTATGCACAAGGTCTATGTTCTTTTTTCTGTGAAATGACACGCAACACAAAGCCATCCCGCAAGTCTTTGTATTTGCTATTTGGAAAAGTGTTTATTGGTTGACCAATCAGCTCTCTGAATTTTGTAGCTGTTGGTTTGTTATTGCTCCAGAGAAGGAGTATTTTTGCATTATGACATCAATATGACGTCAATAGCTAATAGTCTTGCTCAACATCACTGCTACTTTCTCAATGAGTAAAAGAAGAACTTTAATCAATCAAGAATTACTGTTCTTTCGTCTTTTGCGTAATTAACATAAAACTATATACAGACGTCTAATAGACAAACACACGCGTTAGCCACAGTTCAGAAAAAAATCCGCCCTATGATAAGTTCACATTCGCTTAGTCGCTGGAAAAACACTGAACCCTATGAGGTTAGGTGAAATATGACGAATCGGTTTGCTTATTAGGGGGTAAGGGTTTAATGTCAAGGCTAACAATAATTTTAACAACAACCTCAACAAAAACCTTAAACGAAACTATGAACCAAATCATTAGGGCTTTTAATCTGTGTCATCGTCACCCTTTATTTATCGACGTCTCGAACAAGACTAAATATCTAGCAATGCAAGCACAACGGATATTTGGTTAAACATTAAAGATTATGAAATTCAAAATTAAACATATTCCCTTTACCATGGCCTTAAAAAAATTAAAAATACGTCTTAATATGGTTTCCCTGATCAAATAAAGATATAAAGAATTTCAGAGTTTTAAGGCTTCTTAAAGATTGTTACTGTAATTTTAAAAAATATTAAATGAGTATAAAATATTGCATTCAAAGAGTAAGTGGAAAGATGTAATGGAAAATATGAAGGATGTGGAATTTTTTATCTCTTTTCTTTTCAACTAGTATCCCCAAAGTTTGTGACACCCTTAAAATATTTCCACAGAAATTAATTTTCCAATTCGATATCGTCAGTCATTACTGCTCTTGTTAGTTTTGCATGGTTCTTCGGCGATCTCCGAACTCGCCTCCACGTTTTGATACAGAGGTGTTCCGGTCGCACGTCGTCATTTCGATTTCGATCCCCTCCACCCCCCCCCCTCCCCAAAAAAAAAAAAAAATAGAAATTACAATTCCAACAAATCTGCTTCCTGTCTCTTCACTTACAATTTCAACCCCTTACATGTATCACAAAACCATTCGTGTCAGTCCTGCCATTGTGCTTGGTGCTCAGCATTGGGAATGGAGTGGGGAAAACAAGCCAGTGAGCCACAAGTGGGAAAAGGCCGTGGCCGGCTTGACCTGAACCATTTGGTTGGAAACTGGGCCTTAAAATTCCATCTAACTGACTAAGTAACATTGGGGACAGGGATGCACGCCCCACATTTTGGACCCCTCCCCATTAAGTTTAGATTTTTTTCACGGTTAATTTTTAATGGCAGTGACCATATCTCCATACCAAAATCGAGTATAGATTGATGCTATATATTGTGCACAAATTATATACTTTCAAAATTTAATAAGTTGAAGGTAGTCATATTAATAAAATAATTAAAGTGATGAAAGTTGAACTAGCGTCAGGTTGATGCGCACTGTTTAACAAGGTGTTTCTTGATTGGCTGTTGCCATTGTATTGTATCGACTGTATTCTTTGTTCCGGTTAGGGGTTAGGGTTATCGTTAGCCAGTTAATATTTCTTGTTGAACAGTGCGCATCGCCCCACAGCGTATACACAAAAATGATTTCTTATTGTAACGAATAGCGTATTATGATTCTATTCACTTAATGTTAAAATAGGACATCCCTTTTCTCGCTTTAAAATACCACGCCGACGAGTAACTGTTGCTATATATACATACATACCAAGCTTTACTAAAATATCGTATAAGTTGAAAAGTGCGATGTGTTCCTGGGAGACAGGATTCGGTTGATAAGCTTCTTCACAGGTCCCGGTACTTATGGAAAACACTTTTGACTTTGATTTTAAAATGAGATGAAGTGGAAGAACTAGCAATTTTATTTGCGCATTATGTAGATTTTTCCGAGCAAACTGTTCTTCACCCCCCCCCCCCCTTCCTCCCTCGAAATACATCCCGTTGACAGATCAGTGTGGAGAAAAATTTAAAGCCATTGCCTCTTTTTTAGAAATCATTCTGAATACAAATACCATCTGATCAGAATTCACTAGGTCTGAGGGTTTCATTTAACGTTTGATATCGTCAGGTTGAGCTTCAATGTTGACCTGTTGGGATGGCGGTGGGTAGGCATAATTTGGAAGATAAGCTGGTGCCGTCGCTACGTGGGGTGGTCCAGCTGAGTAGTAGACCTGTTCAAAAATAAATTAAAATTATGCAGATTAAAACGGAATTCCCAGTAACCAAAAATGTTTTTTTCATATGTGAACCTCAATGGATGGTTCACCAAATTGTGTAGATTAAGTTTTTCACAAGTGAAAATTAACTTTTTGTTTGGCATTCTTTATTAAACAAATACTTCAAATGTCCCTAAAATTGAGAAAGAAAAAACATGACTTGAAACAAACTAAGTCGTGTGAGAATCCTTAAAGGTCAAACTAATTTCAATTCGAAACAACAATCAGTCTGAACCAGATCCTGCATATGTCATCTTGCATTCCTTTCAAGTATCTTTCATAAAATTGCATGACTTAAAAATATCATGTGCAACGGCAATGAAATTGCGAAAAATATTGGCACATGACATTCAAGAGCCAATCGTGAAGCACGACAGGCTACTTTACGAATCCAAAATATGGTGACGGCAATTTCCCTTCAAGTCAAGTCGAGCAACATGAAAAATTGATAGAACATATCATCCAACAGGATTACAGCAATAGCCCCAGGTCCGATGGAGTCTGTAGAGTCTTCCGATTAATTTTAAACCCATGTTGAATTACGTATATCAGAAAACTTTCGATTCATTTTTAACTCAAACGGCTGCGCGAAGCAGTAAAATACAAAGTCAATCGTGGGATATTGTTCATTGCAATGCTGCTGAATGTACAATGTGATGATGCAGCAGTCGAGAAAGCTGAATAAAGTCAGTGTGAATGACATGTGTTTCAGCTACACGAATTTTCCGAACTTGTGCTGAATCGATTTCAAGTTGTTTCTTGGTTTCCCTGGTCCCACAATGCAATTGATGGGCCATTTTAGGGTTGAGATTTGAATAGTATGTGAGTAATATCTGCTCACAGTACCAATGTGTCAAGGCTTGACTCCGAGAGGTGGCGCACTTCCGAGACTTGATCAAAGATATTGGATTCCGTTACTGTTCGGTGTTTTGGAAGCCAACTTTAAAATTATTACCTTCGGAAAGTACCGATATACATACTTGTTGTTTCAAAATGTTATAAATCTAAGAAACATTCTTCAGTAATTTTCTCTTACACAGGGATGAGCCTGGTCTAAAAAAAAATCACTGAACTTTGCCTGGCATACATGACTGACGCCCAAGGCATCAGTCAGAGCGCGAAGTGCGACACTTTAACGGGTGGGGTCCAGGGGCCCGCCTTAAGGCTCTGAGAAGCTCTGAGAAAATAAGAGTATTCAAGACATCATTTGGAGGCCTATTTTAATCAGTACATTGGTAAAATTAAAAACTCCATGAAAAGTTTTCAGTCAAAATAGGCTAGGCCTAGCCTAAGCTATGCCTAACGTTAGGCTAGGCCCTAAGTAGGCCCAGCCTACACTGAAGCATGTCAAGTTGAACAGTTCTTCAATCACTGTAAAACTTGTCTCAGTGGTGAAGATGTCCATAAATCCCGGTAAGAAAACCTTGGGATAGCTGTAACATTAAGTTGTAACAACTAACGTTACGATGTTGCATTTCGTTAGGCCTAACGTTAACTAAAGTTACATGTAAATGATGTAGTATGTACCAAGTAGACCTAGGCTAGGCCTATGCTGTTTCAAAGTTGCTCATCTTGCGAATGAAATTGCCGAAATGGCTCACAATTGCACCACATTTCCAGTTCACTTCAGACTATCAGTTTTCGATATCTGACGAAGTTCTTTCTCTATTCAAGACCAATTCTATTTATTTTAAAAACTGTTACGTCAACTTTTTGAGCGGCCGACTCGTTTTCCGATCGATCACAGCACAGGTTACTGCATGCATCATGCATGATATTGATACAGTCAACTGCTGACGATGGTGACAACTTACACATGCACAGATTTACGTACTGAACTTACGTACGTGCGCATGGTGCATGATAAACGTGATTCACTTTGACTGGGAGTATTACAACTCCCTGCAGGCAGCGGAATTCATTAATGGATAAGCAATGTTGGAGCTTGCAGCAGTAACGCCAGTAAAAGTCCGGCGAGTTACGGTGCAAGCGCGACAACCCACTAAAAATAATGCTGTCAGAAAACCACGGAAATTGGGAAAGGTAAATCACGGAGGCAGGAAAAAAATCACGGAAATCCGCGAATTCACGGAAAAAGCTCATCCCTGCTTACAAGGATCTGCTTTTTGTTCCTTTGTTACTTTCCAAACAGTAAAACTTAAAACATGAACGCACATTGGTTGGTTGGTGTGGAGTTCACGCTTATCCAATCAGACACACACGCGAATCACGTGGGGGTGAATACTACTTTGTACGACCTGCCGGTCCCATCTATCATATATTTTCTATCCAAAGATCAGTGGTACGATAATGTGTCCATTATTTTCCCTCCAAACATGATTTCAACGGGATGTCAGTACACAAGTTCTATACAGCTGCAATCGATTTAGCCGCTTGAGCCAGCTCAACTGGCTCAGCCAGTGATCGATCTTTAGTAAAAGTTATCTTAACGTCATCAAAACGTCACAACTTGAGCCGGCCAAAACGACCAGCCCTCCAGGGTCTGGTTGAGCAGTGTAACGTATTTCACGTCACGTGTCGTCCAGTTTAAAAACTGGCTGGGCCAGTTGAGGTGGCTCGAGCCTCTTAATCGAACTCACCTTATGTCTTTGGAAGTTCTTAATGCCCTTGTGACGTAATGTACATAACACCTAGGTTACAGTTACTACAACTTATTTAAGTTGTGCGATACTTACATTGTTTTCCTGGACGTCACCAGGGCAGATTCCAGTACAGCAGAAGACAGCGGCCAAAATGCTGACGATGAGCTCTAAGCTTGCAACAACACACATCAGAAGATGAAAAGCGAGTTTGGTGATCGAGATACCATGCTTAGAGGAAAAATGTAAATGATTACACTTGACACGATGGATGTGATAAAAATTGAGATGTTAACATTTATTTATTTATTTTTTATTTATTTCAACTTTCAACGGTAAAACACATTTTGCAATATAAAATGTGCTAATCTTACATGAGGCCCTCAACATAATTCACTGAATACGAATTAGAAAAAAAATAATAAAAAAGTGGTATCTCCCTCAAGATTTCAAGGTAAAATCAAGTTTCGATGTATTAAAGTGGTTCATATGTAGGCATACTAGTGCAATATGCATTGAAGTCCGATGTGACGTTCTCGAGGTGCGAGTGGGTAAAATTAACTTATTTTCAACAAAGGGCGGACTTAAAGTAAACACGTAACAGATCCCCACATGGTAAGTCCTTTGTTTTTCTTTAAACTTCACAACCAATTCCCTCATCGATATTCCCATGTTAACAGAATGCGATTGCAAAATTAGCATGAGAACTTTACAAATTTTTCATCTTCCCCACTGTACTGAAAGGTCCTTTATCCTTGTTATCTCCAGGGTCAACACAACAGAATAAAAAAACAATAAAAAGAAACAGAGCATTCCATTTCATTGTAAGAAAGTGATGTGGTAACCTCTGCGGCCCTAAAATTTACTTTGAAACACAAAAAGACAGATGTCAATTTGAATGAAAGTTTCACCAAATTGTGTACATTTAGTTCCTTTTTCACATAAGATAATTGCAATTTCGCTTTAACTTCCCATTCAAATGTGAAAAATAAAAACAAGTTACAACAGCAAATCCTGAGAAGGTTTGATGCTATTTTGAAAAAAGGCTTTTGACTCTTAGTAGGTTTGCTGTTTAAAAAGCACATTAGGCATTAAATTTTTAGGTAAAATCTTTCGCAAATCCTGAATTTTTTGGACCCCCCCTCCTTCCCTATATCTGATCCCCTAAATTAAAAGAAGAAATAAGTTTCGAACCATCATTATCCAACATCCAAAATTAAACTAGTTGTCACAAAAAGATAGATATTTTGTAGCCCCCAACCCAGTGTGCTGAATGCTATGGCTTCTATTACAGAACTTTTCGTTGATATTATCCCTCAAAAGGAGACAAATCGTTTGGGAGTATAACCACATTCCGATTACAAATTAGAAAACCGTTATATTTCTGTTCATGAGCAGAATCTCCAACTGTTTTAAACTGAGAAGCTGCAAAATAGTCTTTATCAGTTTCTGTGGTCCACCGAGCCTTCGAACATTTTCCTAAAATGTTTCAGTACGAGGACATCAAACAAACAAATTCCAAAGTGAAAGACTAAAGTTTACCAACTGTCTAATTATGCTAGAAATTTGTATGAAGGAATGAGTGGCCCAAATAATCCTATAGGTCGGATAGGTATGCCTATTGTAACCAAGGCCAACGATAAATATGAGGGACTACAAACTTCGCTTACAAAACTGTGGATGGGTCTAGGCACAAAGAAGTGCCCAAAAATTTGCCTCTGACATCCTCCCGACAACCAGTCTTTTTTCGGGACTTCGGATCACGGCTGCTACAACGACCCCACCCCCTTCCCCATATTACCTGTTGAAGAAATTCATAACTTTACATATGCTTATTTGAATTAGCCCACAGCCGTAAATTGGTTTCGTTTATACGAAGTATACATGTCCTCACCTGATCGGGATAGTCTGGGTCGTCGTAGTGGTGATAGCCCGGATGTTCCTTGTAGAAGTGTACGTTTTCCGCAGCAGCAACAGCCCCAATAGCACTAACTATGATGACCATTACCACAGAAATCAATGAGAGAACGAGATAGGTTGTCAGCTGAATTGAATGGTGAATAAAATAAAACATCAATTAACAAATGATTTAATGAATTAAAAAATGAGTGGAGGTATAGATGGCTCGATGGATAGGTGGGCGGATGAATGAACGAATGAACGACTGAATGAATGAATGCGTGAATGAATGGATGAATGAATGAATGAATCAACGAATCAATGAATTAACCAATCAATCAATACATCAACCGTATATATAATCGTACAGTGTGTTCTCCCTCAGCTGCACCTGCCTTAATCCAGACAAAGCGCGTAGCTTTAAGAAAAGTAATTCAAATGTAAAAAAATAAAAAATAGGATCATTGCAAACTTTAACTTTTGAAGCACATGTCAGACTCCTCTCCTATATCACACTCCCCAAACCATGATAAAATTCTGGCTAAGCGCCTCTTTCTGACCAATAACCCGAGTTCAATAATTTTGGCGCGTGGAACTGTGAGTACCTGGCCGCGGTACACACCGAACATCGCGTAGTGTCCGATTTGCGTGCGGCACAGATATACATACACCACTAATAATCTAAGCGCAACCAGCCAAACTACTCCGTCAGTTTAAAACACAGCAGTTCAAGATTACACACTTTTTTACAACAAGAAGGCAGTTAAACATACGGCACAAAAACACACTTAAGAATGCCCCCCCCCCCCTTGTATTTGAGATTTGCTATAAGGAATAGATTCAACAAATAGGGAATTTACCAGCCTACATGGTCCAAGCCCCCCCCCCCACTAAAAGTACCGCTGGAAAAAAAGTGAGAAAAACAAGTAAATGACTTTACTGTAATAGTACGATCAATATAAATATCCGTTGAATTCCAAGCGTGTTAGTATATAGGCCTAGGCCCAACTAACAAGCTTTGAACATATCATTATCGGTGTACCCACTTCCAGATTTCCACTTCCTAAAATTTTTGTTAATGTTCCTGATTACGGAGAGGTTTTATTAGGTTTAATAATACCTCCCTGCTGAGAACTCTCCAACTTTATCATTCCATCCCACACCTGTACCGGCCATAAAATGGAAGGAATAACTTTATGTGAATAATAGAGCACAAATATTACGCTTCTCCTCGAACATACAGTCACGCATATGGGCATGTGGTGAGGTTCTGTGAATCTTTATGCTACTGCGTACCTTGTGGCTTCGATACTGACACTCCCCCATATGAACTACAATTTAGGACATGAAATCCATATTAACTTTAAGACGAACGTGCACGTGGGAGTTACCTCACTTGACGAACCACGTTAAATTGCCAAACGCATAAGCGTTAGTTTACGAAATTATGATCACACTTAAGAAAAGGATAAAATGCAGTCGTGGGCGAATTTCGTTTTAAATATTAACAGATGTTTGTTCCCTTGTCACTTGATTGTAAACATCGTGTGTTTACTTTTTGAATCCAAACAATTCACTAATGAGTTTTCCAAAAGTGCCTATTAATTCCATCTTTGCCTGCGCGACTGTCCAAGGTGAATGAGTTCGTCGCGTCTTGCAGTCGTAGCAAACTGAAATGGACCATTAGAATTTGACCGGGAACATTAACCTTTGACCTTAGCACTTCGTTTCCTTTGTTTCAACTGATTATTTAACCGAATCGACAGATAATGAAGAGGTCTTTCAACACATCAGTGAGAAGAAACGTTCATTTCTTCGCGTCACTACTGTTGAATGGGAATTATACAATGTTGTTCGGGTCACAAAATTCCACAAAGATGCATATTTAAGCAGATTTATCCATACGTTGGTCAAGCATAACGTCACACCATGATAACAGGTCATTTTTGTGACCTTTCTAACTCAATGCATTATTGTGGTGCTGAATTTAAGTCATGGAAGACTGTAAGCCTAAAACAAAACTCTGATTGCCACTTGAATAAAGCCAAACCAAATTCCGCTCCGCAGGATGAACGCCAAACATACAGTCCATTGGGTAGAATCCCGGCATTCTATAGACCAATCCGGACAGTCAAGTGATTGTCTGATTTTTGTCGGCCACAACTGGGGTCTATCACCTTCAATCTTTCAATTTTCTTGCTTACCTGTATCATGGATCGTTGTGCACTGAAATACCTATTGATTCCCTCAATTTTACTGTATATGAGCATTTGAAATTACATTTAAACAATAAATGAGGGCGACTTAGAAGTTGATGGACCCCACTAATGGCTAACTACAGTCGCTATACACGCTGCTCGGATATGTCTGTAGATTTCCTTACACCTTTAATTTCATCACATGATTCATATTGCAGGTAATAAAACGACTCATTTCACTCTGTTTTATGTTATATTTTATGTTTACGCTCGATAACAATGATGACGCCAACCGATTGTTTCGACTGTAAACAAGACCTTTGTTCATTTTGTGTTACTGCATAACAAAGAATCGTCGTAGATTGTATTCTTGAAACAAATATGGGCTACATGTCTTGAGCATTATGTTACTAAAAATTCGCATTGAAATGATAACGACATAGAAACTCTTTATGCGCCACTGGGGAACTGCCGTTAAAAGTATACACTCCAGCCCCTAGTACAACTAACACAACCCTGAAAAACCGTGCCATCATTGGTTATAATTCAAACACAAAATCATTTAACTTTTCCGGTTATTTTTGGAACCTTCTCGACATATACAGAGTTACACCTTACCTTTCCATGAAATCACCTGTACATGTATCCTCCAGAGAAACCTGAGGATTTGTCGCACTCTAAAAACATCCTGGTTAACTTGAACCAGGATTATGGTCACCAATTTTCCATACATTCCCTGGTAAAAAATGAGTAGATTTTCCTGGTCATTTTAAAGAAGATATTTATGGAGTCCCCGGTTATCAAACTTTGCCTCGTTAAAACCTATGAGGATTTTCTGGTTATTTTAACCAAGAAATGTATGGAAAATTGGTGACCACAACCCTGGTGAAAATTTGACCAGGATGTTTTTAGAGTGCGGGTATCCTCAAGCTGTCCGATACAGCTTGGAATATTTAAGGCTTAAGCCCGGGTCCCACTTACGCGATTCAACTTGCGATTCAACTTTCAACAAGTTGCGCGATTTTTCAAGCAACTTTCTTTGCAACTGTGTGGTGTTCGTTCCCACACGCGCAACTCTCGAGCAACATTAGTTTGTGTTGCCTATGGAGAGGTCACCCGATTGGGATAATAATATAGGTGATGGTGAAGATTCCCAGAAGAAGGCATTTGTTCCCCTCCTTGTCATTTGACGAAAAGAATCTGAGAGATTTGATTATAGGCCTACGAAGGTGCGTGGACCGTATCATAGAAGTAACACCTCTCTGGAAGAACTACCTCGGATAAATCATAGAACACATGCCTGTCATGACATGTCGGACGAACTGAGTTGAATAGAACATAATTATCAGACTAGTGGGCATGCATGGCGTACGAGGCGTGGGGAATTAAGAGGAAAGGCCACTCCCAATATTTACAAAATATGAGTTTTGTGGAAGTGTCTAGAAAAATTCGCGTCTAAAAAAGTTTGGCATGTTTAATTATCCGTATATTCTAACAGCTTATTAAAAGCAATCACCACTGAGCTTAACTTCATATTCCTGCACAACGTACTACGGTAATTTCTCAAAATGGCTGAATTTTCAATTTTCATCAAAAATTTTCCAGAAGAATAGAAAAAGCATCACAGTCAAGGTCAGATTTAATCATGAAAAATCAAGAAATAAACCTTCGTGAGACATTACGTGAGAAGCTTATAAAAATAATTATTTCTCAGTTCTTTGTCATCTATAGTGTTGCGCGACACAATTTTCTAAAATATCCTAATATCGTGCTTTCAAAATTTGCCCCAAAATAAAATGTCATCCTTCATAGTCACATTTAAATCTTCAAGAAAAATAGAAAAGATTACACAAATATTCGACACAGCTTAAAATGGGTAAAATCAAATAATTTTTCTCACCCCACTTCATTAACGTGGGCACAAATTTTTCGAAATGGTAAACAGAACATTTGGGTGATTTTTGCAAAACTGTTGGACGTTGTTTTCCAATGTCAGATTACAAGGGCAGAAGTGAGCGTTTATACTGTAACCCAAATTTTACCGTAACGAATCAATCAAAATCTATCTCATGAGTTATAGTGGCATAATAAGTGTGATGTTTTAATTTTAACGAAACAGATTAACAGAAAAAATGCAGGCTCCCACCTCATATCGTACTTTGTCAGAGGCCGCGGAGCCAATTTTGAAGGGCAGGGGCTAATCATCGAAGCGGTCCAATATGTCCAATAAAATAAATGCAGTTTAAGGCGGTCCAAAATGCAGTTTCATGCGGCCCAAAATATCAACAACAAAAAAGTGCGGGGGTTAAAGCAAGCCCCCCCCCCCGTCTCCGCGGTCCCTTTTCGTATTTTTCAAAATTGGGTAATATCGTGAGCGCCGATTCTAAGGAAACGGACCAGGGGACATGTCCCCAAATACTTAATATTCGCCCGTTACCCGTAACTTTAACTACCCACAAAGTATTTTCTTTTAAATGAGGTAATAACCCCCCCCCCGGGCCCCACCCCATTTACCGAAAATGAAATGGCCGCCCCTATAGGTGATATTAGTTGTTAAAATTATGAGACTCGGGACTCATTTTCAGCCTGAGTTCATGAACCAATGAGCAATATATGATAGTTTTTGCATCAAGACCCTCCGAGACGGCAAAGAAAAAAAAAACACCGGGAATGGAGTTCCTTCATACCCCTCCATGCATCAGGACGACGATCATAAATGGGGACCATGCGAGGAGTTATGATGAAGTAAAGAAGTCATAGGCCTAAAGCTAAAACTGGGACCATGCATGAAAACCTGGAAAATGAGAATAACATTGTCTATAGACACAAAGATTTGAAAATGTCATTTACGCAAACTTTAGGTTGGGAGGTCAACGATATCACTCATACACGGCACCACGGTGAGGGGAAATTCTTTGCTATAAGTTCAAGTATGGGCAGATATAGGCGGATCATTGAAATGGTGCACAAGATTGGGGGTACATTAGCCCTCAACAGTGCCTTGTTATAGGCGTACTACGCTCCATAGACTACGCTCCGAATGCACGAAGCAAAGTTCTATTGGAGCGTAGTGTGTAGGGCCTTATTGAGGACTAGGTGGTACATTGATTATCCTTGCAAAATTAACACTTTAAAGGCTCCATTAGTTACCTAATTCTTTGCAGTGTAGACAAAAGAAGAAATATAATTTTAACGTGCCGTGAAGCGATTGCAAAACTATATTTCTTTTTTACAGTATATGCATTGGAAATGTTCAAGTCCTGACTGTTCCAGTTTCCAAATTACAAAAAAATGTCGATTCCGGTGCACCCGTGGTCGATTCTTAGGCTAACAGGGTAAACTGGGGTAAAAACGCCCTAATTGTAAAAAGAAACCATTGTGATCTAAATTCTGAATGATCACATTCACACCCTGTAGGTCTACATTCAGTTGAAAAAATTATTGGGACACTTTCGGACCTGTCGCAACTTTTATTCACCCTCAAAAACAACATATATTTCGGCTGGGCGTTTGAATTTGCCCCAGATAATTTGTCCAGGATTGTAGTCTCTCTGTGAATATTAATTAGTTTTGACTTCACTTGTATACCGTCCTCTTGCCGACAGTACGTACTGTAGTCTGGCGAGTACTAGCCTACTACTAGTACTAGTCTAGTCTTATCTCACGTCTAACTAGTAAATTCTAAAGCTGACTTGAACGCTATCTAGTGTTATCAAGTTTGTTTTCATGCACTTGAAAACACTAGTGTTTTGTGTGACTTCAAAAAGTGACGTGTAATATGAAGAACATATTTTCATAATGATCATGAAAAATGACGTTGTGATACTGTAAATAACAGTCCCCCTTCATGACCTAACGTTACACACGCTCCATATATAAGCATAACGTAGGCACGTACGACTGAGTGCTAACTGTTAGGCCTAACGTTAGACCTAGGCCTAGGCTAAGTAAATTCCACGACTGGTTTAGGTTCTGCCGATCGTCAGGTTTACTGTATCATCATATGATTGAAGACCCTGAGGTAACCTGTGACGTTGGTAACATAAGATGTGTGTTCTGATGTCAAGATCGGCCATAGTCGCAAGGTACAACGTGAAATTAACAGTTAAAGTAGCCCATTTCCAAGCATCACAAAAGTCATCCACCTATACTAGACTGAGTCTAGGCCTAGGCGAGGTGCAGTAACGATATAGTGCTGGCTTGATATGCTGTAAACAACGACAACGTTACAATAGCTAGGCTGTACTGATCATTGTGTACACTATGTATGTATGCTAGGCTGTACACTCGCTACTCGAACTCACCTTTCGATCGCATTTGTACATGCTGTACCAAATTTCGTGGCAAAATTTTCCAAAGCTTGTCTTAAATAGGTCTGTTAACTGTTAATCCTTCGAGTCCGTTTGCCAGAGAAATTATTAAAGCACACACGCCTTCTCTAAATGCGAACTTAATGGGCTGTCTTTACTGCCCTTATTACCAACTTTGTGTTCGCTTGATCAGTCAAATTTCGCGGATCAAGCACAGTTCAACGCATGCGCAGTTCGAAAGTTGAATGTAAAGTTGCAGCAAAATAGAACATGTTCTATTTCCTGCAACTATGAATCAACTCGACCGAGTTGAATCGATTGTAAAGTTGATTCCCGGTCCCACTAAGCAACTTTTGTATCAACTTGGTTGAAAGTTGAATCGCAAGTTGAATCGCGTAAGTGGGACCCGGGCTTTAGATATAGCTAAATCATTGGTAACCATGGGAAACATTGTTTGAAAACAATCGCTGCCGGTCTGAGTGTCTACTTATACGTATGGCGCATACCCTGCAATAAGTATAACAGATGTGACATGTAGGAAAACTGGAAAAAAGGCCGTGGCCGGCTCGACTTGAACCAATAGGTTGGAAACTGGGCACATGTAAAACTCCATCTAACTAACTATAACTACATTTAGGTGATTGTGCATCACTGGCTGGAACAAACAATTCGATAAGAGGGTTTTGCATAGGCAGATACTCCAAATCGTGTTCCAAACTTTGAGATGACAAGAAAATTTGGTCTTCCTTAACCTTCCTTAATTTATCCATAACGTATAAGGAGTAATTTGAACTGTGGCTCTGTGCAGTGGGCTAACTCTAAATTTCTTTTCTCGTGTAAAAATTTGCTTTTTAATAGGCGTAATTGGTTGAGTATGCCTAAGTAATCTATTTTATATTCATGTCAGCTAGACATTTAGATTTGTGGTAAGGGTTGAGTGTACATACTGCACAAAACAAAGGACACATTATGCACTATGTGAATTCGATTTGTGTATCCCGGTAGACCGTGCCCCACAATTCCATTCGTCAACGAATTACCGAACTCACAACCATTTACTTACCCATTTCTTCCTACTGGAAGCGAGTACTCCAATAATGCCCGTTATAAGCACGATCTGTTGAATTAAACGGGAGAAAGAAATATTTGATTTTGTCAAGCGTTCGGGTGTTTTCTGACCATTCCTAAATATTACAAACATGTGTCCCCTCTAGAAACTTTAAAACAAATATTATAGTTGCCTGCAAATATTTCCCGCTTGTAAAAATGTCCACCTCATCCCCTCTTATAAAATCTGTCCTCCTTACAACATATTGCTAGTGGCGACACCAATGGGCTGGGTAATGGGGACATTTCCTCCCCAGTTAGAGCCTTTGCCTCCTCCAGATGCCCACAATACTGGACCACGTATATCGTACCTATTCTGACACTCAGTTTTCACCCAGGGATATGCTGAAACTTCAGAGCGTGCGGGCGACCCTGCATGGGACCTACTCCGGAGCCTTCCCATTGACCCCTACTGTGTATCACGCAGGCGTATGTACAGAGCTTAATTGCAACATGTTTAGGATCACTCCCAAGTATAGGTTACACCAGGTTCAAACAATGTGACACAAAATGAAGAATACGGTCCACTACACGACACGACACTTTACAAACTTTGCAAATAAAGGTTTGATAAATAACGCAAGGTGTTTGCACAACTTTGAGGCTTAAAATAAAACTTGGTGACGATCGTGACCAGATATTACCGACCTTACAGTAAAGTAAGGTCGGTGATTTTAGATCAGGGTTGTCCAACCTTTCGCAGTGGTGGGCCACATGTAATGGTTATGATAGACGAGGGGCCGCATTCTATACTCTTTTTTTCTTCAATTTTTCCCGACGCCCAAGGCAACAAAATGCAATCATTGCGGCGTAGGGATTCGAACACTGATTCCTTTTCGTTTTTGATTGAACAAATAAATAAATTTTAGCAAAAATTGATGGTGTTGGGAAGAATATTCGGACAAAGTTTTTTTTTCCATATTCCTCCTGAATCATTCTCAACCCGCCCATGTGGACAACTCTCCAATGTTGCTACATGTAACAGACATTTGAATGAATTATTTCATTCAAAAGTAAGCATGCCATAGCGGACGGTCAAGCCTAAAGTTGTCATCAATTAATCTGCCCATTGAATAATTTTGCAATATAGATTATTTCTGACGGGCCGGACGCAACCTTTTCGCGGGCCGGATCGTGGCCCGCGGGCCGTAGGTTGGACAACCCTGTTTTAGATGCTAACCGGCCACACGTGTTTTCTCCTCCGAATTCGATACACTGGCCTGTTTCAAGACTACGATAAGAGCTTAACTCCCAATTGTGCAGGCTTTGTCTTAACGGACTTTGTCTTCAAAGAGCAGCACGAAGAAAATTTACTAGATTGATATTCGGCGTTTGAAGACATGCACGGGAAGAAGGGGGCGAAGTTCGTTCAGGCCGGATCAAAGAAAGGAAGGGTTTCATTAAGGAGTAATGTGCATGTTTTTTTTTATCTGGGCTGTCCTTTTAAAAAGGGCCAATTTGACCCTCTTGTTGATTTTGTTAACCATCCCACGTGAGTTTGCTATTTATAAAATGTAACCTGGTACTTTCGCATTCATGATTGTTTCATGATCGCCGTAAAACAACGAGCTTCAAAATTAAAATTTGCATAATAATAATACTACCTCGGATTTATATAGCGCACATATCCACAGTGATCAAGGCGCTGTACATAAATCTTTCAAAATCTGTTCATTCCAAAACTCCTCAGACCCTAGGCTGGGGACCATACAAACCTGGCTGCCATTTCGGCGCTCACGGTTTTAACACTCGAAATGTATTATTACCCTGCTCACATCTCTTATGCTGAGCACCAAGCAAGAAAGCAACAGTTCCCATTCGTAAAGCCTTTGGTATGACTCGACCAGGGTTTGAACCCTGGACTCCCGGCTGAGAGGCTGATGCTCTAACCTCTAGGCCAACCAGTCGGCATAGCGAAGAATGGTGGAGATGTATATGCTAGCCGATATAGCTAGCCATACTCCTCCATCTGCGAGGGCCACGAGGGTGCATATATCATACGCAAATTACAGACCGTCTTGCGTAGAAGAGTGGCCAGTTCCATCATGTGTATCAAAAATTAAAAAAATAAATAAATAAATAAATCAAGCTCGATGTATGTTGGTTTTTCTCAGGGTAATCCGGCTTTCCTTCCACTTGGTTTTACACTTAAATCCGTTGCCCAGCCGACAGATTCGGTCAGTCGGCTGCAAGCCGGATTGAAGCATCTGCGGGTAGACAAGTCAACTTACGGACTTTGCATTTTGACCGTCCTGCATGTTGAGTAGCTAAAGCCTAAGTAAAAAGTGTTTCCACTATAGTTTCGGGTTAAAGGTATGCTAGTATTTAAGAATCCTGTTATTTTTCAACGCAGACTAAGAGAGTTACGTCACTTAAAGGGTTAATCCTCTCATCCCAAGTAACACTTTTTGCAAAAGTCCACAGAAATTGTCCATTGGCTCAGCTTTTTGACTGACAGCTAGTTCAAACAGGGCAAAGTACCATAGCTCATATCACACCACCTTTACGGTACTGTACTGTACTGAGAGCGCTTTCATAACACATTCGGATCTTGTATACTCACCCTAAGCAATAAAGTGAGATTGTTCCTGGATGAGGATAAATTTTAAACGGTTGTAGAATGGAATAAAGTAATTAGGTTAGGAGAATTGGAACTGTTTTGGGTGAGAGGACTAGGCCTTCGAAAAGAAGACCCTAGATAATCTAAGAAATACATTGACTAACATAATGAAAGCTGTTATGAATTCTATACAATTTGAGTAAACAGGGAAGTATAAGTACAGTAGGGCTGATGGACAACCGTGAACGACAGCCCGACTATAAACGAATCTTGTTAAGACGGACAAAAATATACTTTAATGTATAAATTCATCCATTTTTATTATTCCAGACCGTCATAATTCTCCCAACCTACTTAATTCTAACCGCTGTCACAGCAAATTCATCCTTATCCTGACATAATCGTAGTTTACTGCTTCAGGGCATACCCTGATAAGCATACAAGGCCAAAGTGTGTAATCAGACCACTCAGTGCATGCTGTGTAACCAGAGCTACAACCCTTTTTGTAAATTCATGTCAAACAAACAGCTGTGTCAATTGAGAATTTTGGTAGACTCAGGGTAAAGTTGTAGTTTGGGGGACAAATGACTGTCTTTAAAGTTTTACTTACAGCACCGCACCAGATCCCACAGACGGAGTTGTCGAAACGATTTCTGTATGAAATGTAGTATGGTGTAGACACCAGAACTAACCCACACAGGACAAGAATAGTCCCCCCTATTATCTGGAAGACCCCTGTGCAGAATATGCTCTTCATCTTTGAAGCCCGTCGACCCATCTGCGCACGAGCAGAAGAATTGTTGGCTACAAGTTGTGCTTCCATAATGATAATATTATATCTAAGGAGAAAAAAGAAAGATATACAAGAAAAAGTAAATTTTCATCTCAGCAAATAAGGGGTGGGGTAGCCGAAGAAAGAAGGAAAGCATGTCTACACTACGGAAGAGTGAGCGTGTGATGGTCACACAACGTGATGTAATATTGAAAGGCGCACTGATCTCTGTTTTACTTTGTTGGGAAAATACGGGTAGATGCACGCCTTTTAAGAAGGTGTTTTTTGATTGGCTGTTGCCATTGCATTGTATCGATTGTATTCTTTGTTTGGGTTAGGGATTAGGTTAGGGATAAGGGTTGTCGTTAGCCAGTTAGGAAATTTCTTGTTAAACAGTGCGCATCACCCCGAAAATTTTCGTACCTTGTCTCACCCTGACACAAACGTTAAATCGATAACAGAACTTGAAACCTGGCTACTGTGTTGTATACAAAGCAGAGTAAACAAGTTTTACAGGAAACTGGTGGAGAAAGGCCTTGGAGGAAACTGAATTAGACCAGGAGAAAATTTAACATTGAGACGTAAAACGTTTTTTCTTTCTTATCTTACTAAACACAGGAAAGATGTTTGACTGCAACTAAAGAAGGGTAAAACTATAGCTACATTACTGTACTTCTTGGTAAACACCTACTATACAGTAACAACGTATCAATCATACCAACGTGCTCGTGTGTAGGGGCGACACCGAGGTACTTTGATAGGGGGCAAAGCATGAGCTGAATGATCTTTTTTCTTCTTTTCCTTCCTTATCCTTCTCTTTTCACATTTTCTGCCCCTTGCGAAAAGATCGGGGTGAGAAATCTGTTATCCCTAAGTCGACATGATTGTAACAATGTTTCATGTAAATAAACCTTGGAGATTACTGATGCAGTCACCCAAAATCGAAGTAGGGTAGTAAAATGCCCTGCTTCACGATAAGTTGGCGATCATGTGACAATATTAAATATGCTCATTATGTGAATTTATTAGAAGTAACTGCTTGGTTTACTACTCTAAATATGTTAAATTGAAGTCCTACAATATTATGAAAGATACTTTGAAGAGGAATAGGAAGAAACTATGTTAGATTTAGCAGTTGCTTCGAATTTTTTTTTTTTTTTTTTTTTGGGGGGGGGGGGGAGGGGGGGTTGACCTTGACTCTAAAAGTGGAAATACAATCCAACATGAAGTAGGCCCTAGTATAGTAAACTGCCCTTTTTCATGATTGGTTCTTGAGAGTCATGTGGCAATATTTTTTCTCCTGAAATGTGAAATTGACTAGTAATAACTGTTTGGTCTGCTTTGAATATGCAATGCGCCAAAATATTATGAAAAAATACTTTGAAGAACGAAAAAGAAAGAAAATTGTGATATTAGCTGTTGCTTCAAAATTAGTTCGGATGTACTACTCTTTTCCTTTATACGTCGTTAGCAGGTGGTAAACGTAAAACAGTGATAAGTACAACACCTTAGCCTTAGACAACATCCGCCGTCAAACTAGTACTACACTACGGCTGGCACAGTACCTCAGGTGTGAAGTTCAATAATATATTTAATAAAGATATACAACAATATTCACGCCGGGTTTTAATTTGTGTAACTTACCTTCCAACTTAAGTTATGGAATCACGAATGAAACTTTCATATAATGCAGAGACGAAGAACGTAATAAACCGAAAAGCTGAGGCTGGTCTGGATCAAGCAAGTGGTTGTCTTATTTTAAGGCCTGTATACTGTATTGTAAAGATATTTGCTAATGTAATGACAGGAAGGTAAGGTCGAAGTCCGCGCCCGACTTTCGTCCATTTATCTTTTGAACAGGTCCTGACGTCACTCTGCGTCACCATAGCAATTTAGTGTTGACAAACACTATCAAATATTCAACTGCGTAATTTCGCTATTTTCGGCCTCCAATGAATATAAACCTAGACATGTTCATGGAATTAGGTGTGAAATTACCTTAGACGCCATTAATTCACCAAGCATTTTATTTTTTCATTGCAAGATGAAAATGCATTTTGTGTATAGGGGCTGCTTGTTGTCGCTGAACAGGTTGGCCTTCGTACCCTGCTATTGAACAGTAAGGGATGCTGCCAATTTAAGTTGAGAAATAACGTCACACTTGTGTAACTTCAAAGAAAACATGACGTGGTAATTCAGACCTTACAGATTTAGATATTGATTTTTGCGTCACGATTATGCACTTATCAATAGAGGCTTTTCATGTCAGGTCATAATACCCCGGCGGCGATGTTGTACCCTCGAAATAGAACGCACTCGACGCCATTCCTTGATGAATATAACTATATAAACACCGCACATACCACAGCGCACACTACAAGTGCGTTCAGCTGGAGTTTACTATCTAAGCATAGCAGAAGATTTTTGCACGGAAAATGTAATTCTGCCCGTACGACAGTCAAAACGGAGCGTCACTACTGGTTGGCGCGGACCGTTCGGAAAATTTAAAAATTCGTACCTCTCAAACAGTCGAAAATGACATTTCCCATGCTTATTAAGGGGATCCAAGAAGTCGCTATTTTAAGTTTCAATTGAAGATAAAAGTTCACTCCAAACTAAAATTCAGCCATAAAGACTAAGCGGAGCGCCACCATTGGTTGGCGCGAAGGGTACAGAAAATTTTGAAATATCCGACCCCTCAGACAGTTGAGAATGACATTTCTCTGGATTATAGAGGGATCTTAGAAGTCGCTATTTTCAGTTTCCTTTTGCAAAAAATGTTCACTTGAAACTTAAATTCTGCTATGAAGCGGTCTAAGTGGTGCACCACCATAAGTTGGGCGAAACGTACAGGAAATTTTGAAAAATGCGACTCTTCAGACAGTCAAAAATGTCATTTCCTATGCTTATGGAGGGTAAAAGCAGTCGCCATTTCGAGGTTCCGTTTTCAAAAACTGTTCACTTGAAACTTAAAATTCTACCGGGAAGACTGTCTACGCCGACCGCCACCACTGGTTGGCGCGGAGCGAGCAGAAAATTTTGGAAAATCGGACCCTTGAGACAGTCGAAACTGACATTTGCCAGGTTTATAGGGGGATCTTAGCAGTCGCTATTTGATCAGAAAATTACGAGGTAAAATGTATCACTATACCTACCGATGGAATGGTCCCTCATATTTTCGGGGGAAAACCATAAAACGGAATTGAAAACATGCTTATGAATTTTACTCTCTCAAATGCTACTCAAGGTATGTTTCAATGAATTTCCAAGCAGACTTTTTGGAAGACATTCTCACACTGCATCATTTAAGTATCAAAAAACAAATAAATCGATTTTCATAACCATTATCCGTATTTGGCTCTAGAGCAGGATAGATGGCAAATTTTTGGGCACCTGAACACCCTTCTGTCTGTCCGTGGAATTAATTTGACAATTGAAAACGTCTTAGCATTTCCGAATATGCCCGAATACTTGACAATTTCGGGCAATTTTTGCAAGACCACAGTAAGACTGTGGGGATGATGAAATCTTTGTTTTTTCACATTCTAGCCAAATAAGTCGCAGATCTTTGTTATTTCCCATGAAAATTTTACTTTAAATTTGGCGTTTTCTGTTTTCGGCAAAGATGTGAAGCTATCAAAATTATCGGCCATTTCGGGTTTTGTTTTTTACAAGATTTTAAAACAGGCTCAAGAAGGATAGTTTCTTTTAAGCCACACGTTTCCCAATGTGTGGCGATTTTTTAATGTTTGATTTTTTCGTAACTATTTTACCCTTACTATGATACTATTCCATTTTCGGGTAAATGCTTTGAAGAAATTGTTTATTCGACAATTTCGGGCATTGCGTTGTGATTATCTCTGAAGTGAAAGTCACGAATAATACATTTTGCGCTGCCCGAAGGTGTTTTACATGAAAATTTGATTGCGACCAGATTACGTTTTTCCCTTTTTCGGGCATATCTTTTTAGAGATTTTGGCCACATAGAGGAATTTTCTGAATTAAGATTTCGCGAGAATCTGGGGGCAGTCTTCCCCTGTCCCGTCTCTTACGAGAATGTCCACTCCACCCAAGAGCTACAGTAAGCGAGGCCATGTGAGGTAATAGTGGTAAGGTTGCGACCCTTGAGACTGCATTGACCCAACATGGGTTTGGTTGTTGCACTGGCCACTGACTGGAAGCAATGGCTGTGCAAAGTGCAAATTCCTTCCAACCATATTTGACTCAAATATTTTACCCACCATACCAAGTATGATTTTGGAACAAATTTGTGGATCCCCAGGAACTGAAAAAATCCGTACAGGAAAAATCGCCACAGGAAAAAGAAACAGGCCAGATGCTAGGAGATGACTCTAAACCCCATCAAGGTAGGAAATATGAAGCTTATCACAGTCTACCAGAATTTATTCTGAAATTCAGAGTGCGGCACAATTGCAGAATATCCAGCAACTGCGTGGACTTATCACAACTTGTATCTATGTCATGTTAGCCAGGTAGCCCGGATTGAATATTATCATCGGCCAGTCTGAATATAATTTTTTGCCCAAGTCGCCAGTGGGGGGGGGGGGGGGCTGGTGGGGAGCTGGGTGATTCAGGGGGAGGGGGCTCCAGCCCCCAAGCCACTAATCTCATGTAAAAGAGGAACTAAATCTACACAATGTAGTGAAATCCTGCGCGAGCCGGAGGGAGTGTATTTCTCCAGATATTAGCGATGAAGTCACTAGATTTGTGTTCCAAAGAGTTGAGATGCGACATGTCGGTAACGGACATACAACCCTAATTCGAAACCTAGATAAGTAAATACTCTTCGTCCGATTATATTCTCCCACCCCCTCTCCCCCACAAAAAAAATTGAAACCGTGCATTATCCTCAGCCAATCCTCAAGCTAAATCGTAATATTGGCTGTGATTCTTCATTTAAGTAACTTCTTAAATTCTTCGCGCTACCAGGCCGATTTCTTTTCTTTTTTTTTTTTTTTTGTGTGCAATCTCCGTTATTGACCTCTTTCTAGTTTGGAAGGGAAGTATAGACCAAATAACGACGATTTTGCCATAGAGAACAAGAAGTGGAAAAAAGACACAATCGGTTACCATGGTAAACCCCATAGCTGCATTACCTTTCAATTGGAAATAATGACATGAAGGCACACAAACGAACCAACAAACACAAAGAAGAACGGGAAAGCGATGACCAAAGCAATTACAAGAGCGCTTCTATCAGTCGATATTGTCAATGTAACAAGTGAGAGTAGAATATTTTTCACCTGCGTAGCACGGAAGTAGCCTAGGCCTAATTACAGTTCTAAGCCAAATTGCTTAGAGATTACCATAGAGTGCGTGGTGCACTGCATATAATATGATGGTCTGTTGACTACTAACTATGTATGACATAGGTATATCAATGGCGGTTACAGCCGTCAATTCTTATTGAACACTACGTGCAACGCCCAACCTGGCAACCGCACAGTCCACACGACAATAATGAGAGGAAATGGTGACGCTTTCATCAATTAAATGAAGAAAACATGAGAGTCGAGGCTGTCTTAATATGAGCTCCAGGAATTACATCGCATATTGCAGGTTCTATACGTTGTATTAAGCCAGTAATGCCCAATAACACTAATTACAGTACCAAGACGAATTACATGTAAAGATCCTACCAGCTCTCTTCAAACACAGGCTTACCCGTTGTAAGGAAGGAGATGCCGTACTGTGCTCGTACAATCCGCCGAAAACTCCCTGATCTAGAGAACAGTTCTTCCCTCAGATGGTATTCCGTTTTAAATAATATTAATGGCCTGAAGAGTTGGTTGGGAGTTTACCAGAAAGTGACCCGAGGTGTGATGTCTTGTCAATAGCGCGGTATTCAATGCTTGTGAGAGACCGAAATCCGAGGTCTCCAAACAAACAAAATAGACTGACTGTATGGATCACGGACCAATTGCTCGCCTGCTTTATTTCGGTACTTGAGACCATACAATTCTAAAATCCTAGAATTCCGAGCCAGCGATTGCGACCAGCAATGGTTTGAGAGAAGAGTAATAACCTACTTTTATCGACTGCTTATCTTGCGAAGCACCGTATGGTAGGATTATGGCAAGCTAAATGCTCCATAATACGAAAAACATGCATTATCGAACGAAAGCCATGTTTATCGAATATAGAACTTAAGATTACAGACTGATCGACATGGTTTATCACCGATAAGATGATAAACTGTGTTTATCAGTTGATAGTTCAGGTTAAGCGGATATAAACTTGGATTTCAAATCGCGAAACCATGTTTTTAGGTCGATAAAAATAGGGTTTTTTTTAATTATTGAGCACCACTAGGTTGTTGTAATTTCCATGCTTTTCCACCAAAAATCCAAGTTTAATGGCGATAATCTGGGATTATCGGTTTAAAAACATGACATTTAGGAGAAAAGCGTACACTTTTAATGGAAAACCCAGCTTTTCTGCCGATACTCCATGTTTTTCGTTCGACACGGGTTTCGGTGGTTTAATGGCGATACCTCTCACTGTTGTATCGTTTTACATGTGAAGTTGGCCTGTATACTCTATATTAGTGGTAAGCCCTAGCCTTTTACTTCTTTCGTATATTTGAGTGGAATTTTTATTTCATTTATATGTTTCATCACATTACATATTACAATATGATGTGAAAGGAAGTCATCGAGAAAACCAAAATTGGCTTAACAAAGTGGATGACTCCCTATGACTAAGAAAAAAGATAACAGATATTTACAACGTCTACAAAACAAACAGCAAACAAAAACTTACATAACTATGACATGTCTCCGTATTATGCACTCACATTTGGAAAAATTATGAGCATTTTTGAAAGATATTAAGAATAATTTCAATTTCACCAAGGGAACTTAATAATTATCAATGATGCCTTCCTTAATCGCTCTCTTAAAGATAAACAGAGAATGAGTCTAAGAGGACGAGGCTGACGACTCTCTAAGCGTAGTGTCACCATTGGTTAGCGGAGTGCACATAAATTTGGAAAAGTTACAACGTACCCCTCAAATAGCCGGAAATGGCATTTCCCAGGCAAAAGCAAGCCCAGGCTGCATAGGCATTTTCCCTGAAGACGAGGAAAACGACTCTCTAAGCGGAGAGCCACCATTGGTTGGCGCGGAGCGCAGAGAAAATTTTGAAAAATCACTACTCCTCAAATAGCCGGAAACGGCATTTCCCTGGCATAAAAAAGCATTGCAGATTTGGAGTTGGGGCATAAACCTTTTAAGACGAGGAAAACGACTATCTAACCGAAGTGCCACCATTGGTTGGTGCGGAGCGTACAGATAATTTTGAAATATAGCGACCCCTAAAATAGCCGGAAATGGCATTTTCAAGACCTACACAGGCACTTTTAGTAGAAATGTAAAAAATTAAATTGAAACATTACAGACCTGAAGCCTTGTGGGATAAGTCTTAGATCAAGGACGAGGCTGACGACTATCTAAGAAGAGCGCTATCATCAGTCTGGCTTAATCAAGGCCCGCACAGGCATTTTTAGCAGGGATTGAATAAATTAAAGTGAACCACTACATATTTGAAGCATGGGGTATAAGCCTTTAAATACCAGGAAAACGTCTTGCTTAGCGGACCGCCACCATCAGTTGGCGCGGAGCGTACAGAAAATTTTGAAAAACTGCGACCCCTCAGGTAGCCTGAAATGGCACTTCTCAGGCTGAAATAAGCCCCCCCCCCCCTTTGTGCAAAAACAAAAAATAAAGCGAGGAAAGTCTTAGCCTTCTTTTGTTTTTATAGGCTAGTTGTACTCTTTGCCCTAAACAACAGATACACGAAACTTAACTTTTTCAAGAAAAGGAATGTAGTGACCGATTATCTTTAAGGAAAAAAAGAAAAGGAAAAGGATACGGGTATACTGTTGGAAAAAATGATTGCTACTTTCCATCTTATTGTACTTTCACGGCAACAATGGTAGGAACATCAACAGTGAGTTACGATGTAGGTTTTGGGCAGAGGACTCTCCGCCAAAAATATCAGTGTAATCATTGCCTTAAATCGCCTGGAATCTAAACGGAGCGCTTCGATACTTGGCGCAGAGCGCGTACAAAAAAAATTGAAAAAAATCGCGACTTCTCAGAATTTCCGAAATGGCATTTTCTAGACTTGTAAGTAACTCTAAGGAAATGAATAAATGATAACTCTAAGCAGTCGGTACGTTGAACTTGAGTTTGCCAAAATTCTTTAACTGTAATAAAAGAAATGAAAAATAAAAAAACACAATAAGATCCGAAAATTACCAGATATAATGTACCATTGAAATTTTCTGGCCAAACCTTTGGGCTCTTGATACACGTGGGTACTCTCTTACCTGCATGTGTTATCTAAAAACAGTTAGTTGTAACACCCTCCTGGTTAGAATCATCCCACAACGTTTTGCAGCTTCCCCGCGAATGATATACCGTACCATATAGGGCAGAATCATGTCTAAACTGAAGTGAAACTGAGGTATGTACAGTTGTTTTGTGTAGGCCCCCAGGATGTGTGGCCAAGTTTCATTTTGTTTTAGAATGTTTCATGAAAATTTTACAGTGACTATGATGCATTTTTAATTTTTCGAGCGAATTTTGGAGAGAATTCAGGCGGAGGCACCCTTAACAGTCTATTTGTGATTAAAAGCATACCAGGTTGTTTAAGACTTAAATGGTTACCAATTTTTTTCTAAAACCTCTACCCGAAATTCAAATCTTGCGAAAATTTGGTAGACAGTCTTCTACCTGCTCAATTGGCCTAGGGTTTAAGTGGAGGGGTTTTTGTGTGTCTTTACATAAGATTTGCACCATAAGTTACCTTTAAATTAAAATTTGTGTTACATATTTAACACATTGAAAGGAACTACAAAATTCTCTGAGGGGTGGGGTGGTTACAGCAGCGCCTTGCTCCGACTAGGCTAGTTCTTGAGAACTATACTCCATGTACCTAAAAACCAAGGCAGACTTGCTTAACAGACACAAAATCTGTCAGACGACCATTAAAAGGACCGTGTATTTATTCCACCTACCTGACCCTATTCCTGTGTCGTGTGTACATAAAGTTTCAATTGAAGGACGCAATGACTGACAGATCGCTGTCATGGGGGAGAGGTCAATGGAAGGGGACAATCTCTCTCTGGACAAACTCCTCACTCTGGCTTTTGAAAAGGGGTGAAATGCAAAATTTCCTACATTAGACAGCATTTTTAACAAGCATGACGGCCAATCTAGGCTAGCGCATCCATAACAGAAAGTTGCCAGATTCGGAATCTTAACAGACTGGATTCCAAAACAAAACCTATCGGCAAATCGTCACTAAGTGACGAGGCTTTACGTCTTACGAATACGTATGAACTGCTATTATTTTTTTCTGCTATTCTTGTGCGGGAGTTGTTATATCAGAAGGAATGTTGGTATATATGAAAACATTAAGTAAGGTAGGAAGCACGCGGAACAAAAACCCGTGGCCGGCCCCGACTTAAACTAATTGGTTAGAAATAGAGCTCTAAAATCTCCTCTAAGTATCTGAAGCTCGCGGAGCGCGTAGAAATTTTGTTAATTTGACAACCATTCGTGAAAGAGCATGTTCACAGGTGGTTCTTGGTCGAAAATCCCCTCTATACCCATCTCACCCTATCTCTACAGAAATATAGCTTAAAAACCTCTGCAAAACTGGAAATCTATAGGGAGCCAGGGCCATATTCAGACGAACAATCAACCAGTTTTTGGACTTTTGCATAATTTAGATATGATTGAGATGCTACTGAAAATTACTATAGGCCTATCTATGGAACTGAAGGGCGCGCAAATTTTTGGCAGTTTATGAAGAATTTGCAAAAGATCGGGCTAAGTGGTGCCAATTTGAGTACGAAAGGTCCATGGCACCTTTTTTACTTGGAAAAGTCGATACGAGCCCAATCGGAAAAAGCGTGCTAGTGCAAGGATGAGAAAATACCTACTGGAATTTCAGATTTTCCGACTACCGTCGCTCTAATGAATTTTAGGAGGGTAAGACACGCCTCCTCTCGCAACGGCCATGCACTCCCTCGAGATCACTGATGTTCACGAGACAGAATGTACGCGAAACCGAAAATTTAAATTAGAAAGGGTCTGCGAGACCGAAAGTAAGAAAAGATTCGCGAGAAGGAAAAATGACCGAAAATGAAAAAGTCCGCGGAACCGAAAATGAGAAAAGGTCTGCGAGCCTAAAAATGAATACAGGTAAGAAGGTTTTCAATGTCAGTCTCTCAAACCTTTTGTCATTTTCGGGCCCGCGCGAACCTAGCGAGCTGTAAGCAGGCTATTGTGTCTGCGTTTCAACTAGGCGCTACTACATTCAAATATCAAAAGTCTTACTTTCGCTACTAGAAATAATAATATGATTCTTTCAACGGCTTCACTGTTGAACAGCCCACGTTTCCAACTAAGTTACATGGCATACCTACGGTATACAATAGCTTGCCAACCTTCTAGCGAATCTCATTTACGACCACCAAATATGACGCCACGATAAAAATTCAAATACTAAATTTTATCTCGCGTAATAGGTAATATTTATGCATCGAACGTATGGCCTGGTACACATTTTTCACCTACAAAAGCTATTAGGTTGTTTGCCGTTCGTTGTATCAGTTGTATGAACCATTCATACTTGTTTCGTTAACCACGTGACCATCTCATGTTCATTAATTCGTCCCTCAAAACGCGGGATTCCTGTAAATGGAAACTGGACGAAGGTTTGCAGATTCTGTATACTATACTGTTTAGAGAGGTGTATTATGATTTTGAGAGAGCGCCATTTTTCGGCTACTACAGGGTCTGCTCCGCAGGCTAGCGCGAACCATATTTTATTTTCGGTCTCGCGAACCTTCCATCTCATGAACCCTTTTCATTTCCGGTCAGGTGAAACTTCGGTCTGGTGAACCCTGTTACATTTTTGGTCTCGCGGACCTTCGGGCTCGCGGGCTGTAACCGATAAAAGTTAACAACAGACTAGTGTTTGTGAAACGTGAAGTGCTGGTTGCTTTAGTTTGCCGATCCATTTACAAAAATTTACAGTGTAAAATTCAGTGAAAGGGTCAATTTCCAAAAAGTCGGAGACGTGTCGGCTGCCCTCCCACCGATTGACGCCCATGCATGTTTCAAATAGGTATATATAATTTCATAACATATTGTAGTACACAGCGACTCATGTGTGTAACTCAAGTCTCGTAAGGATACAATCTCACAGTCAAATTTGACAGGGAGAGTTTTGTTACGGCGAATGGCTTGCCATGGAATACATTGGGAATGCAGCTGCGTTTAGAGACTTAAATTTGCATGAACTTTGCTGTGCAAAGTTTGACAGAATTTGCATGTTCAGTTTTCTGATAGTCTATGTGTTAATAAGTTCTACTAAAAAACAATTCACCTAACCTTATCTCTTTTAAAAGTTATCACTAAAAGCCTTTTCATTTCATTTAAATGATTTTGATGGATTCATGATGACCACTTCCAACGCTTAGGACTTACTTGAGAAAAGAAAACTTCAAATCCCGACCGTCATTCAAGTCTTTTTTATCTGAGTATGAGCTCATTATTTGAGTGTGTGCTCAGAATTGAGAGATGGGGTAATCATATCAGAGCTTGGAAAAGTCTAGACCTTTTTACTTATTCAAGCATAAAGTTGCGTTCCCATCAAAACTGGAATCTGAGGCTGTTTGCGAGCAGGACGCAAACTTTTTAATCTTAGAACAAAAAAGGAAATTTCATTCATTAGGAAGAGTCAGGGCAACCACTCACATTTGCACTGAGCTAAATAAAATTGCGACTATCCCGCTGAACGCAACAAATTTCGGTTCTGGTGTAGACACATCTGCGAAAAGGACGAAGACGATTTGATAACAGTGTTCCTTTTGAAAGCATGAAGTAAATGTTTGCATCGCTCACTTGCAGAACGTCTGCTTCAATACATAACTTTTGTGGGTGCCTATAAGAACACTGCACCTGCCACGCAAGGAGAGGTGAGGCAAAATAAATACACACCAGAAAACATTTCAGGTTCTTAAATGTCATAATTTATTGATTTTGACTAAATATCAATAAAGTAGCGATACAAAAAATACCCACTATGGAAGGAGTACATTAATCAAATTCATAAATTCCAATTCTATATCCGATAGTTCTTGATAACAGAGGTAGCTCTTTAAAATACATATGAAATATAAAAGAAAGAAAGTTGGTGAAAACATGGTTTTAACTTTTATCAAAATTTTCCTGGCTTAAAGGTAAGGAGCAGTGTCCCACTAACTTAAAGTACTAGTGTAGTAGACTGTCTTTTTCATGATTGGCCCTTAAGAGTCATGTGACAATATTTTTACTCCTCAAATGTTAAATTTACTAAAAGTTACTGCTTGGTTTACCCTTGAATATACAAAGTTCTGAAATGTCATAAATAATAATTTGAAGAGAAATACGAAGAAAAATCTGCGATTTGCTTCTAGATTGCTTCTAGCCTAAGTTTGGGAGGGGGTGGGGACTGCTTTTGTTGCAAAACAGCTGCCCTTCAATACCTGTAAATATTACATAAGTACCTATATTACTTAAGTACTTTATCATTTGGTTACCCTTCATGCCAGACACCACTATACTTTTCGTCATGAATGGCATTTCTAATCCTCGGCAGTACAAAACGAATACGCCGACGCCAACAGGAGAGGAATCGGTGTAAAAATGTGATAAAATCGCAAAGACAGAGAATGGGTGACCAGATGACGAGGAGTTTGAAGCCCCCGACTTAAAGCACTCAAGTAAGTCAATTGAACGTTTGAACAACTATTGCATTGTGGGTAAAACCTTTGCTGAACTGGAAGATACTTCGTTTTCTTTCGAAAGAATTTTACAATTCGGTACAAAAGATGCTTTGTTTTCGATGTCTTCCTTTTTACGATCTGTTCATAAAGAGAAGATAATTTAACTGAAAATTTAATATTGTATAACAATTTTTTTAAACAGACAATTCGAGTTATGAGATTATGATGTTAATTTTGTACGAGCTATAGCTATTAAGCGTGAGTAACAAAACGATTTCGGATCGAATTACGATCCGATTTTTTCAGTTATAGTTTAATAAATCTTCTTCATCTGTGGTCACGGAGAGAGTAAAACATTTGCCAGACATTAGAAATGACAAATAATTTGTATCGCAGGACCACTAAAATGAAATGCTAACTGCTTTTTTTTTTTTCGTGTCGTCACACCGACAGACAGACAGCTTTTATCGGACACGGGCAGTCCGATGAAAGCTGTCTGTCCATGTGACGTCACGAAATAATTCGTTTAAATTAAAAGTAAGCATAGCAACGATTTTTATTTTTAAACCTCCTTTTCAAAAGATATTTTTAATGATGGGAAAGTTTCTATATGAACACATATACATCTACGATACTTATGCCAAAATGAGCTTCAGGGACTTCGCTCCCTGAACTCCCAACCCCAGGAAAGGGAGCTTCGGAAGACTTTGGCCCAAACAACATCTTTTGCTTCTAGTTTTTCCCCTCCCCAATTCTGACATTCTAGCACCGCCACTGAAAGAGATAAGTCAACAGAGACTTAACAATAGGAGCAAAGACACCTGTCAATTAAACTGCAATTCAGAACAGCTTGTCTAATAAATTTCTGGATCTCCTTCGTGACACCTTCCTGGTTAAATTACCTGAAAGTTTTGCTTGAAATGAAAAGTTGTCAACTCAAATCCTGGGGAAAGTAAGGAGGTCAACATTTGTCAATGTCCAAGTGAAACATGTTTTTAGCAAAATTACTTTATAAATTTGCCCTCAAGGGCTGTAACCTCCGACGAATGGAAAGAGTGACACGGAGTTTCTTGTGAAGGAGGATAAAGATAGGGAAGTATGCCGAACATGAGTATCAGGGGTACTCGTAAATTAACAGATAAAATGTTTCACGATCCCCTTCCGACGTTGGTGAAGTTAGTGGAGAATTATTGAATATTTACTTACGGCTAAAGGGGGCTGATGATCAGCTATAAACTCTCCTTGAATACTTCGTGACCCGCAAGAGTGACAACCATACTTTCTACCTATAAACTGTAGCCGAAGTCTCTTGGAACTAGTAGCATAGTTTTCTGTGGCCGGTAAACTAACCTTCCCAAAGGCACCTGAAAAGAATATTGTTTGTACCTTCTATATAAATGAGACCACGAGAGTAAGTAGTACAGTCGAAAAATTAATTGATATAAACTAGTTACCAGGCCAAAATTTCAAGAAGTACATTTACAAGCACAATTATAGATATCATGCTCACCTGGCGTGATCATGTTCCCAAGACCATTTCCAAGAAAAGTCGGCACATTTTCCACCTAGAAATAGACTCATAAAACCATACCAAACTCCGATCATCACCCACCCCAACAATTGTCCCGTTTTCATGAGCAGGACAAACAATTTTTTTCAGTAGCCCATTAACTATTATGCAGAAACGAGCGGTTCCCATATTGTTCATGCACTCCGTAGAAAAAATACATGCTACTTTTCAGACAGTTTCCCAAAACCTTCCTTGTTCTATTAACCTATTTGACACTATTTATCTCATCTATAACTATTATTTTTGGACAGTCCGATCTTCATCGGAATAATCACTGGCGATGAGACATCATAGTTGAGCTATGCCACCTCCTACCGTCCTCAACTCACCTTTGTTTCATTGCCAGGGGAACGATCAACGTCGCTGTTTCTGGCTATACTGTCTGCATTAACGATTTCAACATTTCAGCATTTCCTCACAAGGTTTTTAATAGATAACTACCGGACACTTTTTATCACTTAATCATCCAACCCTCCCTCCCGACTTACCGACCCCACCTTTCCACACGACAACTCAACTCCAATCACCCAATACCCAGCAAATTACGATCGTACTTAAGTCAACCCACTTTTAGACCCTTCCCCGTCCCTACCTCGCCTTCTGTTACTCTTTCATTCAACACACTACTTAAACAACTAAAAAATTTTCATATCAATTTAAAATGAGTCTAAAGAAGTTATAACGAAAAGTAAGTATGCAAGGTACACTTTAAAGGTGAAGTGTCTGGTAGAGAATTTAAGAGAGTGATAGCATGGTAAAACATGTTTGTTTTAGATACTCAGTTGGGACAATTTTATCTGTTCTGTTGTCAGAATTCATGCTTCAAACCATGAAAAACCGCAGGAAGATGCAGAACAAAATTATGTTAATTTATGTTAATTTTCCAGGTTTGGTTAGCAAATGCAGAACGAGTGCTACATAGCATGAAAAACTGTACATTGTAGCATGCGTTTGAAGCATAAAAAAGTTGTCTCAACTGGCTCTTTTACAACAGGTTGTTGAATTGCTTAAAGGTAGTACGACACAGTGTTTCTGGCTTTTGTTGTGATTGTGTACATTGGAGGTTTCGGTAAAGGGATGAGAATTACCGATAGTTAGATGGGACTCACTGAACGACACACCAATAAATTGTGTTTTATATTGTTATCTATGGATAAAACGGTTCAAGTCCATCCCTTTTGTCACTTCTTACGAAAGGCAGGAAATACCGTGTGCATATTCTACAGCTCCAGCCCACCGATGGGACAACCTGAACCTTTTTAAAAGTCCTCCCGACCCTCTGACAAAGGGCCGTTCGACGAAACCAAATTTTTCACTGCTGCCCGAAGAAGCTATTACTGTATTACGTCCACTGAAGAACAATACGTGACCAACCTCACGGCCCTCAGACCATTTACTTTATTGGTCCTTTATGTATGGCTCCATTCTAGACTGGATGAAAATAACAGATACTATACATGATCCTAGCCAAACGGCCGAGAAGCTATTACGTGCACTGACCGTTCGGCGAACTTCTGACGAAAGCTGAACCATGCAGGAAGGGGTAAAGGGGTGCGCATTTGATTGGTGATAATCGGGGACAAACTACTCGCCACACACCTTTTCAACGCACTTGGATGCACTTTAACGTCATACACAAGAAATGAGAAAAGCTTGAAGGTAGGAGATTGTTGGACTCTACGTAATCGTAGTTATACTAAAATTTGAGAACACCCTCAAAGATTCAGCAAAAAAGGCTCTCTGCATTTCTCTTAAACAAGGAGGTCATGAAAGACTATATTGCAAATTAATATTAAATAACTTAACGTATATCTCCTCGAAACCGATTGATTGGTTGATTATTTTGTATTGTGTATACTGTTTACCATAGGCGGCGGAAGATGTTTTTTATTGGGGGCCACAAGTTTTCGGTAGCCAACATAATGGTGACGCCGTAAGACGCCCGGTTTTGCGCGGAGCACAAAACCCCATCGGTGTGGGGTCCAGGTGCCGCTCAAGGGGCCCTGGTGGGGTTCAGGGGGCAAAACCTTGGTAGAGGTCCATGGGGGAGGCTGGATATTTTTGAAGGGTGTGGCTGGAGTTTACTATCTAAGCGTAGCGCCACCATAGGTTGGCGCGGAGCGTACAAAGAAAATTTTGGATTTTAAAACCTTCCAGATGGCTGGAAATGGCATTTGCCAAGTTTATTTGTCGATAATTCTGGTGAGAAAATGTTTGATTTTTCTAAGATTAAAACACACTTTTGAGATACTGATTAGCTCAGTTCATTACTCCACTGGACTATGTATCCTAGGATCGCAAATCCGGAATCCTGCTGAATGTTGCAAGCAGCTGTTCCAGTGCACGCCTGAGTAAGGTATTTCCAGAGGCGTAGGGGGACATTTCAGTTTTGGGGCAAAAGATTTTTGCCCGAAAAATGTAATTTTGCCCGTAAGAAAGTCAAAGCGGAGCGCCACCATTGGTTGGCGAGAAGCGTACAAAACATTTTTGAATACCCGAACCCTCAGACAGTTGAAAACGGCATTTCCCGGGCTTATATGGGGATCTAAGCAGTCGCCATTTTGAGTTTCCTTTTGTAAAAAATGATCACTTGAAACTTAAATTCAGCTATGAAGTGGTCTAATTGGAGCACAATCATAAGTTGGGGTGAAACGTACAGGAAATTTTGAAAAATCTGATCACTTCAGACAGTAAAAAATGTCATTTCCTACGCTTATAGGGGGTCTTAGAAGTCGCTAATTCGAGGTTTTGTTTGAACGAAAAAACAGGTCACTTGAAACTAAAATGCTGCTAGGAAGACTATCTGCGCGGTGGTTCCTATGCTTATAGAGGGTTAAGCAGTCGCTATTTCGAGGTTCCGTTTTCAAAAACAGTTCACTTCAACCTTAAGTTCTGCTGGGAACTTGATTATCTACGCGGAGCGCCACCTAGTTGGCGCGAAGATAACATAAATTTTTTAAAAATCTGACCCCTGAGACAGTCGAAAATGACATTTCCCAGGCTAATAGGGGGATCAAAGCAGTCGCTATTTGATCAGAAAATTACCAGATAAAATGTATCACTACCAATCGATGAAATGGTCCCGCATATTTTCGGGGAAACTACAAACCGGAATTGAAAACATGCTAATGAATTTTACTCTATTGCGACTCTCGGCTAAATAAAATATGTATTGAAAAAATTGTGTGCCCGAACTTCCGACTATATATGATTTTACTTTTGAAAAAATTAGGCCTATGAGGATCTTAGCAGTAGCTATTTTGATCAGAAGAATCAGATCAAATGTACCACTACCATTGGATGAAATGAAGTAGATGATTTTTCTTCTATTAGTAACACTTATTGACAGAATTGTCACGTTACAACGCGTGTTGAAATAAAATTTTCAAGCACACTTACGGGAAGACATTCTCACCCTGCATCATAAAAGTATCGAAAAAAAATTACCCGATTCTCATATCCATTGCCCGTATTTGGCTCTAGAGCAGGATAGATGGCAAACGTTTGGGCACATGAATACCCTCCTGTCTATCCGTTAAATTAATTTGGTAATTGAAAACGTCTTAGCATTTTTTTAACCTTTGCCCGACTTTTTGAACATTTCGGGCAAATTTTTGCAAGATTACAGTGTGAAGTTGGGATGATGAAAACCCTTTTTTCACATTCTACCCAAATGTGTCGCAGATCTTTTTCATTTTCTATGGGAATTGTACTTTAAATATAGCGTCTTCTGTTTTTCGGCAAAGATTTGAAGCTATTAAAATAATCGGCCATTTCGGGTATTGTGTTACACAAGATTTTAAAACAGTCTCAAGAATAATTTTTCCTCTTAAGCCACAGGCTTCCCAAATGTGTCGCGATTTTTTTATCTCTTAATCTTTCGTAACTTTGTTACCCTTACGATGATACTTTTCCACTTTCGGGCAAATGCTTGAAAGAATTTGGATATTCGAGAATTTCGGGCATTGTGTTGTTATTATCTGTGAAGTAACGGTCATAGCTTTTTGAGCTTATAGACCCACATATTCTACCCACCACACCAAGAATGATTTTGAAACGATTTTGTGCATCCCCAGGAATTGAAAAAAATCCCTACATGAGGTAGAAACATGCCAGATGCTAGGAGCACACTTTAATCCACACCAAGGTAGCCAATTTTAGCCACTCCAAATCTGTTAGAAGATTATCCATCCTGAAACCCGACGAGTAAAGAGTCTAGAGATTCCAAAGATACGAAGATTGTCACACTCTACCTGAATTTATTCCGAAATTCAGAGTGGGGCACAATTGCAGAATACCCTGCAACTTTTAAAAGGCGAAAATAAACTCTCCTACAGGGTATCTTTAATTTGGGGGTCCAGGGGGCGAAACCCCGGAAGCTTTGCAACTTTTGCACTCTGAAAAGTAATATTTGAGCCAAAGAATAGCCGAAATGTAATAAAGGCACCTTAAAATTTGTTTAATTACTTTTCAAAAATTTATTTTGCGACATTCAGTTATTGGGGGGCCATGCCCCCCAAAAAATCTCATAAAAAAAATTGTTGGGGGCCAGGCCCCTCTTGGCCCCCCGCTCCCGCCGCCTATGTTTACGTTGTAAACATTTGTTTAATTAACTTTGTCAATATCGGGATTCGGGAATCACCTTCTAAAGGCAGTCTTAATTTTCTCGATATTTTCCTTTCACATCATACTTAACTATGTATTTTGATAAAATAAATGAAATGGAATAAAGTATGAAGGAATTTAAAGTCTGAGATCAAATGTATTAAGGAGAAAACAGAGTTTGATAGCGAATATTAAACTCTGCTTAGAAGGGTCCGACCGAATCTGCTCGAAAAAACTCACATCTGACACATTTGTAAGTATTAGCAAAACAAGGAAAATTAGGTGAATGAGTGTTTGGATGGACTTGATTTAATAATATATTAATAAACGTCATTTGCAGCTGCACGGAGAAAGAGAGTCCTCTGCAAGAAGTATGTAATCCTGCCTAAGATAATAACTATTGTAAGAGGAGCGAAACCATTGGTCGGTGCGGAGCGTCTAGAAAATTTTGAAAAATCGTGACCAGCCAGAAATGGCATTTTCCAGGCTTGTAAGTAAAACATGAGTGTTCGTTTTCTTCTTTGAGTTTCTATGTTTCTTTTTTTTTTTTGCAATAAAGCTTTCCGCTCTGTCCGAAAATTCGCTGCCAAAAATTTCAACTAGGGAAGCGCTTGCCACTGCCCATAAAACAATAAATATTGACTTCGACTGGTTCCACGTTGAAATGCTAGCTAATGATTATGCATCCGGGGCGGCTCATAGGGTTTGCCCGAAAGGAGAGTGTCGAGCCCGCGAAGAGGCAGCACGTTGGAACCATGCCAGATATTCCATGCCGCGGGGGGAATTTGAAATGTTGGGCCATTACTCAAGGAAATTTGAAACCTATAAGCATTTAATATCGTTATAATAGGAAAAATCACTGCCGGCCATCATTAAGTCCTTGATTTTGCAGCCTCCAGACAAGCCACTCGTTCTTACCCACCATCACCCCTCCCCGGTGACGCCGCCTGCTCGTATTTTCAGAAGGTAATCTTACATTGATTCATGGTATCTGAACAGGTGGTCTTCCGCTACTTAAACAATGTGGCTCGGTGAAGAGCAAATCCTGTTCTGCAACAACATTGTTTGAAAATATTATTGCGCATCTGATTATTAAAAAAATGCTCTAATTAAGAAATAAAAAAGATATCTGAGTGTCACCATACTTAATTTCTTGGATTTCTTCAGAACCATTCACTAGGCCTACCTACCACTCTATAGGACTCTTAAAGTGTACCTAAATTAAAAAAAATAAAAAATATATACTAAAGACCATGAAAATGAATTCAAACAGTTCAACTCCCATCTTCCTAGTGCATCCCTGAACTGAGATATAAAATGTTGGAGTTTATTCACTCAAATAAAAATGGTGCATTGTGCAAAAATTTGTGATGTCATTGTTGTACAACTCAAATTCCAATCTTTGTATTTCTTTGTATTTCTAAAAGTTACTGCACCTTGTAACAAGGTGTGAAAGGACTGTTACTCTTATGGGGTGATGAAATCAATTAAGCCTTCCCTGTGGAACATGCTATGAAAGAAAACAGGAAGTGTTCAAGGTCATAAAAACATTTTTAATTTTAAAGAAAAACAAACCAGATAATGTAAGTTGTACAACAAGATAGTCACAAATTATTGCGCAATGGACCAATGGATCTCAGCTCAAAATTGTCCTATGGAGATGGGAGCTAAATTGTTAGAATTCATTTTTCATGCTCTTCACTACATATTTTTGAATTTTTTTTACTGTAGGTACACTTTAATACTTTAAAACCTTCATACCTGGTGTAAGGACATCGCTCGGCAATACGGAAGCAAATTTGCCTCTCAAGAGAACAAATACTGATACGGAAGTTCCCGCGACAAGGAAAAATTCCTCGGGTGACTCTAAAAAAGATGTTTCCACCGCCTCCACGACACTGGCATCATCTATAGAGAATGTAGAGTTGATGAAAAATGGATAGAAACAAAATACGACCACCAGTAACATGTTTATTTTATTATCTCATCGCTCCGTGAGGAGGATGAGATATTGTAATCACTTTGCCCATTGAGCTATAAATGGGAATGCCGACTGAAATTGGCACTGTTGCCATGGTAATGGTTGGTGCCCCCAAGTTACTAGTCCAAGGGTCTAACCTAAGGTGGGGTCCCCCAAGGTAACCAAAACTCCAATTCTGTGTGAGGGGTCAAAATGTGTCCATGTGTGTGTGTGTGTGGGTGGGTGGGTGTGTGTGTGAATTTTTGTTTTGCTAATACCTCCTGAACGGCTCAGCCGATTTTCTTCAAATTTTGTAAGGTCAAAGGTCAGAGGTCAAATTTGGTAAAAATCATATATTTTACTATATTTCTGCAATGGAACATCGCACTGACATGAAACTTTGCACGTGTCATTAGAATATATAGAACTACCAAAATATATGGTTACCATGGCAACATGTATCAAAGGTCACGTGATGGAAGGGGAAGTGTCTATTTTTAAGCGAAAAAAGAGGAAATTTGTGACTCTAACTCCTCCTAGTGGGCTGGAACGATCCTTTTCAAACTTGGTGGGAAGGTACTCCAGGGTTAGAACTTGTGTCTCCCAGATTTCCGGAAGTGAAGGTCAAAGGTCAGAGGTCAAATTTAGGTAAAATCATATTTTTGTCTGTATTTCTGTAATTGAACATCTTAGTGACATGAAACTTCGCACATGTCATGAGAATGACAGTTTTAAAACTTATTCAAAATGCCAAGCCAACCACTTGCACCCTCGATCCTCTACCGTCGTCTTTAGTTAAAACTCATAGCGATATATTCGCACCGATATTCTGCAAAATCATTAATACATCTCTTGAAACTGCCGAATTTCATTCTAACTGGAAACAGGCTATAGTCAAACCTCTTCTAAAAAAAAAGTAATATCGATCACATAAAAAACAATTATCGTCCGGTGAGCAATCTCTCTTTCCTGTCTAAACTGGTTGAAAAGGCTTCTCTAATTCGTTTTACAAAACATATGGATAGTTATGGCCTCCTTCCTTCGTACCAAAGCGCATATAGGTCTAACCACAGCACGGAGACTTTGTTGGTAAAATTACAAAACGACATTTTGTGCAACATGGAGAAAAGTTTAGTAACTCCATTGGCTGCAATGGATCTAAGTGCAGCGTTTGACACAGTCAATCACCAACTGTTACTGAATATTCTTGAAGATGTTTTGGTGTTTGTGATGTTGCAAAAGATTGGATATCATCTTATTTGTCGGATAGGCAGTTCAAAGTTTGTATAAATAATTCGTTTTCTGCGCCACTAAACCTTGACTTCTCGGTACCTCAAGGCAGTATTAATGGCCCAGTGTATTTCACTTGTTACTCTAGTACGATGAATACTTGTGTCACTGATGACCAATCCCTCATTGGTTATGCAGATGACCACAGCATTTACACTAATTTCAGAGCAGGAGACGTTTCTTCTGAAGTGGATTCCATTAAAAAACTCTCTTCGTCGCTAGGAAAAGTGAATGACTGGATGCAGTGTAACCGTCTTAAAATGAATGACGAAAAGTCTGAATTTATCATTTTTGGAAGTAAGGCCCGATTGACAAAATGTATAGCAAATGTTATTTCTATTGGTGACATACCCATTCGTAGGTCTGAGAAAATTAAATTACTTGGTGTGTTTCTGGATGAATCCCTTAATCTCAAGTATCAAATATCTATGAAAGCAAGGGCATCCGCCCTCGCTATGTATAATTTGAAGAAGATCCGTAATTATCTAGAGAGAGCAAGTTGTCTTAAATATGCTAATGCTCTGATTTTTTCACATATGGATTATTGTAATAGCCTGTTCATTAACCTTCCGGACTCCACGTTACAGCCACTTCAAAGAATTCAAAACCTTACTGCTAAGTTAATCCTCGGTAGATCCAAATTTGACAGTGCCTCTGCCGCTTTGAAAGAGCTACACATTCTGCCCATCAAAGCTCGTATTGAGTATAAGATTCTTCTCCTTGTGTTTGAATGTCTCCACAATTTAGCACCAACTTATTTATCAGGGTTGATTGAACTCAAAGCGTCCTATTATGCTACTAGATCTTCAAAAGGTTTACTTCTTAAGGTTCCTTTCACCACTCGCAGTTCTTTTGCGGATCGTTCTTTTATGGTCGCTGGCCCGAAGCTTTGGAACGCCCTCCCGATTAATATTCGGCAGTTGCCTTCTATTAATTCTTTTAAGGATGCTTTGAAAACTTATCTTTTAAGGAAATCTTTTTCTTGATTTTTGTTCTTTGTAAAGCGCCATTGAGTGTGTTTCATCACAGTAATGTGCGCTATATCAAGTTTTGCAACCTTAACCTTAACCTTATTGCATTTTCGTGAGACGTCGGGTCATCTTTACCAATACAGCGATTTCAGTATACTTTGGGTGGGCATGCTCATCTCGCGCATCTCTTACCTAAGAATGAAAATATAAAATTCGGTTAACAATCTATTCATTTTATAAACCCGAGCAATATGTTACATTAAGACTTACCTTTGACCATATTCCATACATTGCCCGTAACTTTTGAGGCAATCACTCCGCTCACAGCAACAGCACACATCCCGAAGAAATTAGCAAACGGATTCGAATTTGAAATTTGCAGAGGTGCAAATACAAATTTTTGTAGAAGTCCGAGACATGTTGGAAATGTCACTGCACCAACAGCCCAACTTGCTGAAAGCCTAAGAACGTCTGCGTGAGTTAGATTTGTAAACGCACGACACCACTTATCATAAACAATGCGGAGACAACTCAGTGGAGCTGTGACGTCATCGCTGGACTCGGTCCATGGTAATCTCGGACTCATTATATAATGCAACTGAAAAGAAAAAAAAAACGTTAAAATGTCAGTCATCTCATCCAAGTCACCAGACCACTACTTCCTAATGAAGCGATCTACACTCTCAAAGAGATCCTAACAATGCCATGCTATATAGGCAAGAAGAAAAAATGATGAATTGATCCACCACGTCGACAATGCCAAAGGTAAAACACAACTTATTCAAGAAAATCAAAGGCACGGTGGAACCTTGCCACTGGTGGTACGGTGGTTCCAAGTTGACTGTTTATAGCGGCAGCCACAATTCAACGAATTCGAATCGGATTCCGATTCGATTTTGTTAAGTTTTTATAAACTTTCCTCCATATTTGGTCGGAAAGAACCCCAAATTGGTTAACCTGTGTAAGTGTATGATTTTCATCTCAGGACTACGGAAATTAAATTTGAACTTTTCATTTCGTGACGTCATATCGAAAGCCAGCTTTTATCGTGTAAAATTAAGCTGTCTGTCGGTGTGACGTCACGAAAAATCAACTCATTTTATTTTCCCACAGGCATCTGATATGGTCTCTCATATATCTAAAATGGTTTGTAAAGTTTTGGCATTTCCGACCGATAAGATTTTCATAAAACTCACAAAAATCGGATCGGAACCCGATCCGAATTCGTTGTAGTGTGACCGCGGCTTACGAATGAAGAAAATGACAATCTGTGAAGTGCATGAATGAAACAAATTAGGCCTCCATTTCCATAGTGGTATGGACGAATTTCTTATCGTACGTGTAGGCCATACAACCAGTGGCGCAGCTAGAAATTTTTCCGGGGGGGGGGGGGCAAGCACCCCAATATTCCGATTTTTTTTAGTTTGAACATTTCTTTGAGGGCGTTATTTTCGGCGTGCTTTTTGTCCTTTCTTAAACAAATATTTGAAAACATGGAGCTTTAATATTGAAGAAAATTTTGGATTCCCGACTTTGGGAATTACTGAAGAATCTTTATTTCTTATTGGCAAGTCTGATATCGCACGGCGACCAAAGATCGATGTTGCTACACGATGTTATTTAAGGCCTACAAGTTGAGGCTCTCCGACAACACTTAAAAATTAAGAGCTTATATTGGAGAAAGTTTGGAATTTTATGAAAGAAGAGTTGGGAAACCACACTGCAGTTGACTGGTGTCACAAATGGCAAATTTTCATATTTTCAGAGCGGTGGGGAGGGGGATCTCCCCGACTCCACGCCACTGATACAACCTGATTGATTTTTAACGATGTTTCGCTTTTAGAGAAATTGATATGTGTAAAAGCTTTAAACAGCTTCGGACCAAAATACAACAGACATTTTACACTTCATCGGGTTTGAGATTCACACTTCCAACTATTTTTCGTGCACTGTATTCAAATATGATTTCCTTCGTACATAATCATTTATCGAAGATTTCTGTATTTTAACCTCTGATGACATTAAATACATCTGGCGTCCCTCGCACGAAGAATCACAGTCTAACGGTACATACAGTATGCGAGAATTCGTCATGCTTGTGTTTTCGAACTGTTACAAACGTCATTTCAAGTACTACTTCCCAAGTTCCAACCATATGACCCGCTGTTGACCCGACATAACTTTAAACCTCCACTAAACTCGAAAGGTTTTTAAAAAGGTCTTTTCTTGGTATGTGTTTCACTAGACATGCCAAGTATATGAGAGTCATCACATTTCCCTACTGTACTTGAAATATCATGTTCAACACGGGCTTTTCACTAATTTCAAAGATCTTTGGCAATACTTAATAGCCTGTGACCTCCGCCATTAACGTCAGGGTAACCTATCCATGTAAGGTGCATCCATATCTCACGCTTAAAAAGTTTTTCAAGGGTCCATGCAGAGATCTAAAAGACCAAGAATGCAGGGAGCACACAACCATAAATTTCTCCATTGACTTATACACTATTTTGCCTTCATTTAATGTCCCACAGCATTGTCAAAGTTCACACCCCACTAAAGCTACCCTCACACTAAAGTCAAGGAGTTGGCCAATCATGGCATCACAAATTCACCATAGCATAACCGTTTGGATTTTGAGCTACAAGGAGAAGAAGTTTATAGGCTGTGCACCCACCCCTATAAATCCGCAAAGTGACGGAAATTACCTCTTTTCACACCCAGTACTGAAATGGTCTAAATTACCATCAATCCATCCCAATTTCCCATCACTTGCATATTAACATCTCTTTTTTCATATCCACGACAAATAAGGAGCAACTTATTGTGATAATGTGAGCAGTTTACACTCAAAGAGGACATAAAATTCACGGTGTCGTTTGGAACTACTTTTCCCGGCAATGCCGTTCTGCTAATGGTGGTGTACTCCATGCAGAGGGTAAGGGAAACGAAGTCAGGGGAGGTAATTGTATTTCTATGCACCCTTGGTTGTGAACTTAAGTATTACGTAAGAGATGGATAGATAATGGTAAATAACTACACTGTAATAGCGTGTGGGTTATTTGCGCTTCACTGCTGCATAGCTGTTCGCGAAATGTCGTGCATATTTACTGTTATCGAAGCCCTACTGACTATCAGCAGGGAGTTGCTGTCAGGCAGTTTGACCGAACTTTAGAATCATTCGCTTTTATTTAACCTTTGACAAACAAGACCCCGTTTCTGTGTGATTTCCTTAGTAGGTTGTTACACCAGTCGAAGTTTCATTGTATAAATTGGAGGCAATGGAGAGTAGCTAAAACGAATGCAGTGGGTTATGTTGGGGTGAACTATTTCGCAAAATACAGCTAAGTTAGGTGCTCTGTTCAGCTTTGTGCAACATGTCCATGTTAAACACAGACCGTGTAACATCAAGTAAAGGGCAATTGCGTGAAGCTGCTACGCTTGTGATTGCTGCTCAAGACTCAACAATTTTACAGAAAGGCCAACTCACTTATGACTTCCGATTGCTTCTTTAACAACGAAACAATAGAAGTAATTCATTCGCGGGAGCAAATGTCTTCCCAGGTGGTGTGATAGATGATGCAGACTTCAGTCCGAAATGGATGAATCTCTTTCAATGTCTTAGCATCCAAAAGGCCGAAGACTTCGGATGGAATCACATGAAGGGGAAACCCCGCGCAGGTCCGATAGCAGTACAACGTGAGGAGGGCCTTCTACCTAACGATGTGGCTTTTCGAATCTGTGCTATTCGTGAAACGTTTGAAGAAAGCGGTGTCCTCTTAGCAGGACGACCAGCAGAGGTTATAACAAGTATCTCCTTGAGGCGGCAGAAAAAATTTGCACCTTCTTCTTTTTTCTCTGGGTTTGCCACGGAGGAGGAAGGTGTGAGATGGCAGCAGAAAGTTCACAAAGATGCCAGTCAGTTTCTGGTCATGTGTGACGAGTTGGGCGTTATTCCAAATGTATGGTCACTTTTCGAGCTAAGTCACATCCTAACTCCCCCTGCCGCTCGTTCGAGATTCGATACCATCTTCTATATATGCACACTAGAGACTGTACCTGACGTTACCATTGATAATAAAGAAATGGTTGGCATGAGGGTGAGTGTTTTTATCTGCAGGTTTCAGCATATGAACAACATAGTACTTTCCATATGATGTACTAAGGTGTATGGTGATTGGCCAGTTAGCGAAGACATGAATATTGAACGACATCGAGAGACTAGCGATCATGATTGGCCATGAGCGTGATAGGTGAATAATGCAATTTTAGACTAAGGCGTCATGCATACTAGGGTTGTACGTAGTACCCTTTACTTGTATAATTAAGAAGCGAGCATTGGAGTCATAATGATAATTGAGTTAACTCCCTGCTTGCATGCTATGCGTGCAAAGTGCACACGCTAGTATGCCCAGCATTTCATGAAAATGTACGTGCATATGCATGTTAATTTTTTAAATACCAAAAATTACCTCATTCAAATATTTATTGGCCATCAAACCAATAACCATCGATCTTACGAAGAGACGTACATTGGTCTTCAAACCTGACGATTTGAGCGTTGATAATGCATGGGTGTTGTTTTGTCAGTAGACTAGTTGCAGCTAACCCACTGCTCTGCAGAAACGGGCTTGCGCATATGAGAGTAACAACTCGAAGTAAATACAGTGTTACGTGGTTAAAGTGAAAATTAAAGGCATATTTTCATCATCCCAAACAGTTCCAATTCTCCCAACCTACTTACTTCTAGCCCCTCCCACATTTATCTAAAACTCATCTTTATCCAGACACAATCCTAGTTTATTGCTTCATGGCTTGTCCCAGTGGCCATACAACTCCATAATGTGTAATCAAGACACTCTCAGTGCCCATGCTGTGTAATTTAGCTATGATGCATTGTTTGAATGTGATGCCAATCAAAGAGCTGTACCAATTGAGAGTTTTGATATATGTATACTGAAACTGTAGTTTGGGGTGACGAATGACTGACTTTAAGTCACCTCAATCCACTAGCGTAGCCAGCGGGGGGCAAGGGGGCAGAGTGCCCCCCCCCCCAGAAATTTCGGGGACGCGATGGGCGATGTTGAAAAAACGAAGGAGAGCAAAAAATAATGAATAAAAAAAACGGCAAGAGGAGGGAGGTAATCGGGGGCATTTTATTACAGTTTTTCGAGGGGGGGGGAGGCCCTTAGTCGTTACGATAAAGTATGCAGTTCCCGACGGTGACTGGTCTCCCCGATGGTTTACCTGTTTTTTGCTCTCAAGGGACAAATTTCCCTAATAAGAACCCCAAATTTTCGGCGCGCTACGCGCGCTGTAGATTCACTCCAGTTTTTTCAATACTTCCATTCCACATATCTACGAAGTGTAAGTCCTGCCAATTTACCAAGTAACGGGAAGGCAGAGTACACAGGTTTTGTAGAGGTCGTAAATTTCATCCCATGTCACAAAGCCTAGTTGCTGTTCTCTTGTGTGTGTCTGTTGGTGAGCGACTCACAGAGCATAGTTTGGCTATTTTATCGGGTTTTCCAGGTGGTTTCGACACAATGTATGTTATCCCCGATACGGTCTACAACCCCTACAGTTTCTATTTTTTTATTTTTGTTCTTAATGATAACATAGGCTATGTTATTTTTGTAAGGCTACCAAAGATTTTCGCGCGCTTTGCAATTTCACGATTCAGACCCAAAAGAACACTATCAGTGCGCAACTCGGCTTTTAAAATATTAAGTGATATGGTGCAAAATGTGCTCCAGGCTGCGATGACATGGGATAGTTAGGCTTCTTCATATCCCCTTCTCACCACCCCCTCGACATAGGGGCTGTCGGCTGTTGTGGTTGCTGGCATGGCCCGCCCCGTGTCGGGGATAATCTTTCGCCTTCCCATGGTCGGTTTAGTTATTTTGGCTTTCAAAAGAGTTATTTCTGCGATAAAACCCAAAATGTTCGGTACGCTTGGCACACTCTTCCTCAGTTCCGTTACCTAGAGCTAATAAAGTACAAACCCTTCCCATCTTTTCAAGTAAATTAATAAGTAGAATAAATGGATTAATGTACATGTCTGGAATTTCATCTCATTTCGCTTAACTTAGTTAATAATCTCTTGTGGCAGTCGTGCGGTACCGAATCGAAGAAGGAAGTACGATATAAGTTGTGCACGATAGGGCCCAAATGCCGGGACAATTGACCTATATAAGCTTTAAATAAGTACAAATTCTTTTTATAGTTCGCACTTACTCCCGCCCAGACCTAAACACAATTCCCTGGGGCCCCATTGACTCGTACAGTAACCCTCTTACAGCCACACACTAACTCTCGAGGGAATAAGGAAAACATTGATAAAAGATTGAAAATGTCCAAAAATTCCAGATAAGGTGTTCACCAGATCGCTCAATTTTGATGTAAAATTGCAAAATCTCCTTGGGGAAGGAGGGGAGGAACCACGCCCTCTCCTCGTTCCTTCGCTCGGCTCCTCACTTGGGCGCTTCGCTCCCTCAAGAAAATGCCGCACCTCAGTGGCGGCGATGAAAAATGAAGAAGTGGGGGCTAAAGGTATGTTCAACCCCTTAATGATATTTGTCAAGAAGCGGGGAGAATTTCGAAGTCGGGCTGAACATATTCTTGCTTAGAATACTCGAGAAGTGCCGTTTCCGGCCATCTGAGGGGTTTGTTAAACCAAAAATGTTCTTGTACGCTCCGCGCCAACCGATGGTCGCGCTCTGCTTAGATAGTCCTGTCGGTCAAGATTGGGGACGATGAGTCGACTTTGCCCCCCACAAGAAAATCCTGGCTACGCCCCTGCCTCAATCTGACACGTACAAAGTGTATCAATCTACCAACTTGGTGGACGTCTATTTCTCCTGGACCGATATTGACTGCACTCTTTGGAGAATGCACATCTAATGACGGGAAGAGTTATACATATTCGACACCTGGTACGAATGTAACGTGGCAGCTCCATAGGCTCACTTCGAGCTGGCCGGGTCGTACCGAAGACTTAAAAAATTGAACCTACTGCCATTATGCTGGGTGCTCAGCATGAGCAATGGAGTAGGGAAAACAAGCTAGTGAGAGACAACCGGAAAAAGGCACTGGCCGGCTCGACTTGAACCTATTGGTTGGAAACTGGGCCGTAAAACTACATCTAACCTAACCTACCTAACGGAGGTATTACTAAAGCAAGCCCCAGATAGAATTAAAGGACCAGCTGACGAGTATTGTGTGCAGTAGTACATTAGATTAGGTGTCCCGGTTTCCGAAAGCAGTCGTATCAAAATTATGTTAGGCCTAAAAAAAGCAAAATCCAAAATTTTTTTCATTTTGAGTCTTTCAAGTATGACATCATGATATTTCAGGACTTAAATATTGCATATTCAGGGAAAACCAACTAACCAAGTAGTTTCTTAGTCCAAATAAATTTCCTGAATTATAATGGAAATGACATTGTCACATGACTCCCCAGAGCCAATTACAACACAGGGCAGACTGCTACACTGTACGTACCAGATTGGGGTCCCGGTGACTAAATTTTCATTTTAATCATGTAACACTATGATATGTACATCGAGTTGTTACTCTCATAGGCACAGGCCCGTTTCTGTAGAACAGTGGCGACAATCTTTACTCAAATGTGTGTGCGTGTGTGTTGGGGAGGGGGGATGGCGACTTCTGTCAAAAACTCACGGTCAATGTCAATGGGTTCAACCTCGGACGTCCCCTTGACTACGCCTCTGGTAGGCCTACATAAGCCATGACGATACAGATACATTATTCTTCTTATTTTCTTCTGTTTAGTGGCTGACGCCAGAAGAGAGTATCATCAAACGCTGCCGAAACGAAATTAAACTATTCATGCCACAGATAACAGAATGCGCGAGATTGTCCAACTTTTACAAAATTTCGGAAGTACAAGAATATTTAGCGAGGCAGATGGACCAGGGTATGGAAACAGAAATGCCGTTTGTCTTAACCCTTAATGATTGCTACATACGGGTTCTGCCAGGTGAGCATACCGTTAGTAGGCCTATAGGTGACAATATAATGCTGACTTTTAACATGGGATCGGTCGGTCATCCGAATCTTTTCGTTAAACTTAGAGCAAAAGTGGAATGAAATCAACAGCTGGCTGAAATATGAAGTATGGGATCACTAGGCCTATATACACTACATGCTGGAGTGGAGCGATCCTTGCACGTGGAATACAATCACATGTGCAAAATACGCGCAATGCATTCTTTTTCACTAAAACACCTTATTGCTGTGGGTACAATAGGTAACGGTAGTCGTCGACCTACCCCATCGGTTTCGTTTATGAATCACAAACAAGAACTCTTGAACGATAGCTACAGGGGGCTATAGGGGTCAAAAGGGCGATGGCCTCCTGGCTCTGAGAGGTGAAAAATTCGGAAATTTGCCGTCGGAGACACCAGTCAACTACACTGAGGTTTTCCAACTTTCCTTTCTGAAAATTCCGAATCGTTTCGAAAAATCTCCAAACTTGTAATTATTTGTTTGAAACAGTAACATTCTCAGCCCGCTTGAAATTTTCGGCGCGCTCCGCAAATTACGTCTTTATATAGTGTTCACACTTAAAAAAGAAAACGGAAACTTTGGGTGTTTCCACCCGTCGGAAAAGCGTCTAGATGGTGGAGTGGTGATTGACTTACTCTTTACTAACTCCGTTACATGAGATCGACACGCATGATAATAAATCTCGAGAAATGTGAACCTAACCTTCTTCAGGTCTCAAGCAATAACAAAAAAAAAAAAAAAAAAAGAGAAAAAAAAGAAAAACAAAAACCTGATATCAGGTATGATATACATATCTCCAGACACGAATGTGAAACCCAACCAGCTGAGATTAAGTGCAAGCTTACGACCATCTATAATGTATTATGAGGCCGAGCTCTCGGGTGTTTAATTGGTGTCCTGAACTGCATATTATAAATTGCCTTTTTTGTTGTAAAAATTTGCGCTACAATCAGTCACAACATAAATTTATTCCCAGCATATATAGTTCGGCTTGTGTTTGCCATGTGTATCCCACAATTCCATGCGGCACTCGAATTTCCGAACACGTGTAATAAGTCGTTATCATTTTTTCCTACAGGTGATGATTGCTTTCAAGAGAATACCTCTCCCGATAATTCCCGTTCTTTCATCATCATTGATGAAACAGAGGAAGAAAACATGAAACGATGTCGGAATTTCAACCGGTTTATACTCAGACAGGGTGACGAGTTTACACTTATATGCAACGTTAAACTACCATTTGGCCAACAAGCTCCACGAAATATTGATAGTAAAGACTTGGCTTGTAAATCGAAGCTTTGAAGCAAATTTATTTCTTGCCAAAGTTCATTTCTTGAGTCAAAGGTGAGAAATGGTTCGAGCGAAACAGGGAGAGGGGATCGCAAATTTAAACTTGTGCCTTAAAGCTCCCACTTCTCAGGTGACATGACGACTATAAATTTAAACTTTTGTTACTCCTATGTCCCGCCCTTAATCCAAGTTTTCTGAAGGAGACCTTTGGATAACAATGACGAAACCAAGAGACTACTTGTCCCCTTTATATATTATTCTATTATGAGTGTTTGTTGGACTTAGAATATTAATTTTGTTGCGCTCCCATGCCTCCAATTCAGGCTCGTAGCCTAGAAATTTAGAAGCTTCCATCGGCTTAATATATAAAGTCTATGGTATTTCGTTCCAATTCAATGTCTTGTCTGAGTACAGGCCCGTCTCTTATACATTCATATTCCGATGGCACGGAATTATAGAAGGGGAAATTAAATGCGAAGTTGACCAAAGTTTGTGTTTTTCTTACGTTGACCCATAATGTCTTTTTGCGTTCTCGAGTTTGGAAACATCATATCGTACAACTACCTGACTTCACACTCTAAAAATAGTTGGGTAAACTGCTGATGTGCCGCTTGCCAAAAAAGAAAAAACTGCCACAAATTGTCCAAAACTACCCATACGACGAAAATTTTTTCACATTAAATGCAAAATTGGATAAACCAACCTAGTTTTATTTCCTTATCGCAATTACATATATGGTTCCTCATACCAGTTAAGAAGGTGCATATACGGGGAAACCAAGGGCGCAGATTAATATAAAGATATTCCTTAAAATTAGTTATATGACAAGTAAGTCGTTTAAACGATGTTTAATATTTTTTGATGATGGTAAAATAAACTATAAACTTCTAATTGACCACCTTGTTCATACGATGTTTTTTATATGCGCTGCGTTTTGCATGTCAGACAAGTCCGTAAATATGGAACCCACTGCCATTGTGAATGGTGCTCAGGATACGCATTGGACGCGTGGAGTAGGGAAAACAAGCCTGTGAGCCACAACTGGAAAAACGGTCGTGGCCGGCCCTACTTAAACATTGGTTAGAAACTGGGCCGTACAACTCCATCTAACTAACTGACAGACAAGTCCGTAGTTAGGAACTTCGAGGTCAGGGACCAATACCTTTAAAGATTTATACCAGCATAATAAGATTTAGTATGGGCACTGTCAATATCGATTTATAAGTAAAAGGTAAAATATTATCGTTTACACTAGTCCGAAAGAGTGCCATTTAAATTCGTCTCGCTAATACCATAGTTATTATACCTGTCCCTGGTTGGGAAACTTATCGAAGTGACTGCATATGTTGAGATTCCGGTTTTCGTCAGTCATGTGACGTTGATAATACACGAGAGTCTTGTTGTTGGACTCTACATACGTACTGTATATATGCAGACGAGGTAAACCGATTTCTTCGAGAGTCTCTTGCGAACAATTATCAAACTGTGATGACTTCAATTAGGTCGTATATTACTGCGAAAGGTTTGATTAAGATTCCTGTCTTAAATTAGAACGGCCGTAATGCGAGAATAACTGCACTCAAACTAAAATAGCGGGACAATCGAAGGATGGGCTTGCGACATTAACTTGTTAAGCACACTCAACAATTCCGCGAAATTGCGAAGCATAGTAGCAGTCGCGCTGTGTAACGTTAGACTATTTGGATTAAACAATTTTAACAAACGAGTATATCGGTTCATCAGACGAGTGTATTATACAATATTTACCAGTAACTATGGTCGTACAAAATTTTAGGAAGCCCACCTAGCGTAATGAAGTAGGTCTACTTAACCCTTACCGCACACTGACTGCGGTATGATAAGCCTGTAACGTTAGGGCCTACTGAAGGTCCCCAGCGAAGGTCTCCAAGCGTCAGGCCCCGGAACCAGTATTTTACGCTTAAAAAGAAAAAAAGAAACCCAAGAATGTAGGATTTCTTCATTTATTCAAAAATCTTAAGAACTTCCTGTGTAAGAGGCCTCTTGCAGTTCCCTTTTAGCCCTTGGGTCAACTTTAATTTCACTTTCCAGCAGAAACATCACTCAATGGAGCCACATCGCTACCGATCGATAGTGTGCATCTTTAAAGTCACGTGATGAACTTTTTTGAAGAGCTAAACATGCTTTTATGGACAGTTACGGACGCCCCTTACAAAATACTATGAACGTACATACAGCTTTACGTCTGTACATACACACTGTACGTAAGGAGTTTCCCGGCCAGGGAAAGCCCATACTCAAAAGAGACGTAAGTTGCACGCAGCTGCGCCGCCACGGAGGATTTCCGGCAAGTTCTCTCAATCATATTTTGAACAAAAAGAAAAATTAAATTAACTTTGTAGCTTATTTAGGAGACATTAATTTAGGGAGTCACGTGAGAAATAAGTTAAAACTAATAATTCGAATGTGCTCCAAAATGCCATTTTCCGTGATCTGGGAGCTGCGGTGCCTTCCGCGATAACCGATGGCGATAGATAGTCTTCCAACAATTCCCCGTGTAGCATTAAAATCTTGGGTCCATCCACCAAAAAGAAAAATTTAATTAACTTTATAGCTTATTTAAGAGACATTAATTTAGGGGTCGCGTGAGAAGTAAATTAAAACTAATAATTCAAATGTGCTCCAAAATGCAATTTTCCGTGATCTAGGAAGTGCGGTGCGTTCCGCGATAACCGATGGTGATAGATAGTCTTCCAACAATTTCCCCTGTAGCATTAAAATCTTGGGTCCATCACTGACTATGAGGTTTAATTCAAGTGAGCCGGTCAGGTGAAAGTGACTATAAACTTCGTCATCCTTTCGTTAGGTTAGGTTAGGCTAAATGCAGTTTTACAGTTTCCAACCAGTTCAAGTCGAGCCGGAAACAGCTTTTTTTTTCCAGTTTGGGCTCACTATAGCTTGCTTTCCCTACTCCATTGCTTATGCTGAGCACCAAGCACAGTGGTAGTAGGTTCCGTTTTTAAAGTCCTCTGTATTCGAACTTCCGACCTCCAGACTACAAGTCTCCTTCTTGTCTTATGTCAAATTACTGTAGTCTTGAGGGGTGCTATGGTCTTCACGCATATTTTCTTGAGCCCAACGCACCCAATGGTAAATTCCGACTCGTGTGCGAAACAGGGTAACCGACAAGCTTCCAAGTCATGACCTGCCGACTTGAAGTCTGCAGACCTTCAGGCCAATGAGCTGGTCTATGTTACATTATAGCAACTGACTCCTTTTACAACTTTTTGGATTGGAATTGAAAAGACTTTGGCTAAAGCAACAAATATGAAAATTAAACAATTTTTCAATTTAGACACCCTTGAAAACCAAAACTTCCAAAAGGGAGAGGATAACCCCTCTTAGCTCCTTTCTGACTCTTCCGGCGCCCCTGGTTCCACGATGTTGTAAACAGAGTTGGGAAGTTATGGAAAATAATATTACCGAATTTGATAAACTATCCTGCGACACGTGTCAGGTGCCACTGGAGGAAGAGTCATGAAGAAAGGTCAGAGAGGAAGAGGAAGAGGAAAAGAAGAAGGGAAAGAAGAAGAAAAAGTAAGGCGAAAGGGAATATAAGGAATAAAATTTTCCAACGGAAGTCAATCCTCCCGCTTCAGTAGGCCTACCTAGGGATGTGAAGAAAGACCAAACAAACCTCCTTGAACTCTTGTGTCTGTCTGTCTGTCGGTCGGTCGGTCGGTCGGTCAGTCAGTAAGATGGAATTTAACTGCCCAATTTCCAACCAATTAGTTTAAGTCGAACCGGTCACGACCCTTTTTCCAGTTGTGGCCCACCCAGACGACATGGCATTTGTTCGAATATTGCTTATGTGAGTAAAATGAAGAAAAGGTATACCAAGTCCCTATTCGTTTGCCCTTAGAGCGTTAGGTAATATTTCTCCCCTTGTGCTAGACAAAAGTACAAATACGCTCCAACATCAAACTTCAGAAAGACACCACCTCACTGCCGGACGTAATTATGTGCACTCCACGAACAACTGAGAAAAAATGTTCAAGGTTGGAAAATCATCTGAACATATAGCACATGAAACATTTTTTTTTTATCACACTTGGTTAAAATTATTTGGGAAATTTTTTCACAATAATTGGAGAAAATCATAATGGTTTGCCCGACTTTTAGCAATTTTCTACCCCAGCAATTAAACATGTGCTATATTTGTTCAACTGTTTTAATATAAAATATCTGCACCTTTACCGTTGTTTGGGTCCTTTTGGACCCATGCGGGGAGCTCGGCTGTCACCCATCTTTACTGTTTCACGCGGAGCTCGAAACTGCGAGTAGCTACCCGAAAATTCGGCCACAACAACGAGAGAGACAATAGTTTAAGGTCACGGGGTCAACGGCCTACGGAAGCCGATGCGGGGCGGGCTACGTCCGCTTTTCCGCCCACTCCCGAGGCGCGCAGATATGCCCCGATTGGAGCACAACGGTAAAGGGTTAAGAATGTGATAAAGGCTCGTCGCCACAAAAGAAATCCGGGACGCCACCAATTCCCTTCAGCGCCGTCGTATTATTTAGCTTGCGGAGCAGACTCTGTGTACAATGCTACCTTGGAATTCTTAATGCAAACTTTTCAAACACGATATGGGTCTGCAGTCATTGATCGATATCTCATATATGACCACCCAGGTTATATAGGAAAAACCAGTGTTCATGACAAAGGTTACATGCTTTCACGACTATACTGACTACTCATGTTTATCAACAACCAGCGACGAAGCACAAAAGCCTACGGTGATATACCACAGAAAGCTACGTAATTCAAATGTATGGGTTATAAATACGTAGAAAGTGCAATAAAAAAATTTCTATTCCAATTGAAATTCGTTCGTGTTCTGTATGTCAGCGGTCCTTTATAAGAATTGAACCGTTGTACGTAGCAGATAAAACTTAACAATGCGGAGTACTCACCCCAACCTTATTTTGGGGAAACAGAGAAACATCACTCTCTTTTCTTCCTATTTCTCTGCAAAGTAGCTTTCATCATGTTTACGATTTCAATACTGCATATTCTAGGCAAACCGGCTGAGCAGTTACTTCTGGTAAATTTCACCTTTGAAGACAAAAATTGTTGTCACATGACTCTCAATTATAGTCAACCATGAAGCAGGACAGTCTATTACACTACCTCAGGTTGGTGTAACTCTTGCCCTCTAAAGCAGGCAACGTCGCATACCAGCCAAACCAACAAAATCAACTTAAACTATGGCGACAGCTAGATCACAAGAGTTCAGAACCGAGAAAAGTAGCTGAATTGAGATCACAGGCGTAGCCAGACATATCAAGGAGGGGGGACCCCGTAGATAGCAGGAAGACTCTCTAAGCGTAACAGAACCATTCGTATAAAAGCGCACAGAAACTTATAGTCTAAAATGCATCCAAGATCTCTGGAAATGGCACTTTCAGGGCATTCAGTACCCCATATAAATAGGGAAGTTGATTATACTGCAAACGGATTCGTCCTTAACTTATTTTGGAGCAACAGTTAAATCTCACAATTTTCTGCTTATTTCACTTCAAAGTATCTTTCGTCCTATTTTGGACTTCATTGTTGCATATATATTCAAGGTAAACCAAACGGTGACTTCTAATTAATTTCACTTCTGAGGAGACAAATAGTTACATGGCTCTGAAGAGCAATCCCGTAGCCAGGATTATTTAGGGGGGCACCGGATATATTAATCGCCATTCTGATGGTTGAGAGGTAGGCCTGTAGAGGAGAGGTAAATTGAAGGTTTAAAAATGAATACCTACTCTGAAATTTTGGGGAACGTTTCCCCTCACCCTCCCCCACTCCCTACCCATCCCCCACTCCCTACCCACTCCCTACCCCTCCCCCACTCCCTACCCCTCCCCCACTCCCTACCCCCCCCCCCCCCCACGTACCCACGGCCTTGCGACCCTTCTTGCGATCATAAAACAGGACAGCTGCGGTTTTGGGGTGAATGTTCTAACCCTCTAACTTTATTACAAAAATATACTATAATGGTATAAAATATGCTCAAGGGGGGCGAATTCCCCCTGCTTCCCCTCCATGGGGACATAACTTCCTGAGTTAAATTATGAAGAAGGGTTGAAATAGTTTTCAGTGATATGCCAAGTAAAATTCAAGGCTCGCAAGTGCAGCTTTCGAGTTATCGGCGTAATCGGGAAAAGGTAGGAGATTTGATACATGGTTGCACCCTCTTCTTGTTATTATTTCATCTACTGCTCATACTTCATAGAAACTTTGCTGTATGCTACACTGTTATGATATTCGCAGGGTCGTCGGTACAGCACGTCAGTGACAGAATCGAAGTCGAGCCTTCTCTTTTATTTCATCATCATTTCGCCTAGGGAATTGCCACAGAATTTAAAGCTGTTTCGAAAACCGATCTTTTATCTGTTAGGAATAAGCTATTTGGCCTGTTTTGTCATTTGTTTCGAACTTGACAAGGCTAGCTAGGCCAAAACAGCCTGAACACCAGTAGCTATGCAGTTGGCCAGTTTCCGCAGCCACTTAATAAGAACGCACATAAAGAATGTATTATACCAGTTCTGCAAACCTCAGACTCGAGCGAATCGAACAGGTACAGGGCCTCATAGAACACTATTTACTTCTACAACGTCACTCAAGGATTGGCGAGATGCAGCCACTCTCATGGTCTTTGCAAAAGACAACAACCAACCAAAGAATTCCGTTTTTGATTACAGGTTGCTATTTCTAAAAAGACAAGGTGGCAGTAATGCATTTGCAGGTGCTAGTGTCTTCCCAGGGGGTGTAATAGATGATGCAGATTTTAGTCCAGAATGGATGCAAGTCTTCAAGAAATTGGGGATTGAGACCATGGACAAGTTTGGATGGCAGCACTTGAAAAACAAACCAAGAGCTGGCCCGATAGCTTCCCCAAGAGCCAAAGATCTTTTGCCAAATGATGTTGCATTCAGGTTGTGCGCAATTCGAGAAACTTTTGAAGAGAGTGGCATATTAATTGCAGGTAGAGTTGATGATGTAAGACAAAGCATGCAGATAAGATCAGAGAAAAGCTTTGCACCATCTTCATGTTACACTAAAATGGAAGTGGATCAGTTTTTGAAATGGAGAGAAAAAGTTGTTAATGATGCTAGTCAGTTCTTAGTTATGTGTCTGGAACTTGACATTTTTCCAAATCTTTGGTCCCTTTTTGAAGTGAGCAACACAATAACACCAAGAGCTACTAGGAGACGGTATGATACAATATTCTACTTGAGCACACTTGGCAGGGTGCCTGAAATAATCCTTGATGAAAAAGAGATGGTCAAAGAGCAGGTGAGATAAAAAGAGTTACAGTATATTCATTACTAACAAACATAGAATTAGTTACAGTAGTTAGTAAGTTAGATGAGATTTAATCATGACACACCCAACATATTCATAAAGTGTTAATTCATTTCCATGTAGCCACTTACGACAGGCTGGAAATACTGTGGGCATATTCTACTTACCCCCAGCCCACAAGGGGCACTAACAAGCATAGAGTGAAGAATCAGTTGCTACAGACTTACAGTAATTATTTCAAAACAACAGGCATTTAATCTCACAAGTTTCCTCCTATTACAATTCCAAGTAATTTTCATGATATTTCAGGATGTAGACACTGCATATTCTCAGTGATTCAAGCATGGACTCCTTATAAATTTCACAACTGAGTGAACCTGTTATCAATGATTCATTAAATATGTTTGCCTACTAGAATAAACCACATTGGATTGTTCTATTGGAGTGAGGGGGTATGCCTACATTTTCCTTTTGAAGTTAATTCTGTGGCTTTGCTGTACCTAAAGTCTGAAATTTCAAAATTGTAGGTCTGTATTAATTACTACAATTGCATTAAAAATAGATTGGTATGGCCCAACTCCCATCATTACAGAACTTGTTTAAGCTGAGTTTGAAAATTGTACTGTAGGTTTTCCAATAATTTTTTATGTCATTGATACTGTACACTGTATACTCAAATTACAATTTCTATATTTCTCTGTTTTTTCCAAAATCTACTGAACGTTGTGACAAAATATGATCAAGCTCTGAGATAACTTTGCAAGGCCTCTCTCTCTGCACAACATGCTATTGGAGAAAGCAGGGCACACAAGGTCATAAATACTTTTAATTTCAAAAGAAAACTGAGCCCCATGCACTGTAAAGGAATTTTTGTGAAAAATTTCTTGCACTATGGACTGCTTGGAAACTTATTACATTTGGAGGAAGCAACTGTATGACAATGCAAGTTGGATTTAGATTCAATTTGTACTGTAACCTCTAAAACATTTTTAAAATTTGAGACTTACTCTACTGTATGGTATGGAAACTAGTACAGACTACACACTTCCTGGAGCAAATACAGTACACTGCTTACACATATGCGAGTAATACATGTAAGCAATGTAATGAACTTTTTAGTTTAATACTACAGTAGGAAGCCCTTTTTAAAACTCTGCTACATGAGTAACATGACAGTTTCTTGGAACAGTTACAGAAAATTTTTCACCAAGATGCACATTGTACAGTATTATGAATTGGTCTCAGCAAAAAAAAAATAGCTATTGTACATGTACAGTACTGTGCAATTTCAGTGTACTGTACCATTAGTCCGTTAGCCTAGAAACATAATTAAAATTGCAGTTATTTTTTTTTTGCTTAAATCATCAGTTTGTTATCAAGGTTTGGCATGACTGAAGCAGGTTGGTCCTTTGCTTTTTAGTCTGTGGCTCAAAATTGGGGCTACAGTAGCAATGTGCTTTTGCCGCAATACAAGGAATTGAAAACTTGTTTTTTTACCTACAAACAGCTGTTCAGTATCTAGGTTTCAACCCCCTTATTTATTATTACTATTACTTATTATTTATTACACTGGTTTTAGAAGCAATTTTGTGTACAGTAACAAGTGTAAACCACTTCTTCATACAATGTAAAGTATTTATTTGATTAGACTTACTAGAAGTGTTCCCAATTCTCTGGCAAAAGGCCATTTGGCAAGACCTATAACTTCTATAAGGTAACTCCAGAAGGAGCTCTGGCCCGAGCAATCTGCTGTATGTCCTCAAAAACACAATACTAAAATGACCAATCTCGAGGCCTACAGACCTTTTGCTTCTTGTGACTTGCAAAATTGTGTATTGACAAGCTTCAAGTTCCCTTTATTGGAACATTTGATACAACGTTTCTGCTGTTATATACTGTACAGTATATTTTCTTTTGGCTTTTGAATTGCAAACAGTGGTTAAATCCTGCTGAGGGTCTACAGCTTCATTTTAAAGGACAAGTCAACTTTGCACCACCCCAGCTTTTAGAATGTGCAAGGTTCTTGGACTTTCCCAGGCAAACTGATGTTCAGAATTATGCTGCAGAAATAATGGACGAAGGGATGGAGATCAATCTACCTGTTGGCTTTTATCTTAAAGACTGTTTATTCCATGCATATCCAGGTTTGAGTTTTGCTACTTTTTACTTTTTATTTAGGGGGGCAGAATGCTGTTTCCCACAGCATTACCATATGCATACTAGAATGAAGGAATGAAGAATAGAAACATGTCCTCTGACTCCTCTATTCCTCCCTATGCCCCTTTCCACCCCCCACCACCCACCCCAACAGTATTCGTTCTTACATCCACAGATAGAGGTTCATTTCCTGAGACTTTATTATCCAGGATTGTTGGCCTAGGAATGTGAGGTTTCCCCTTTGAGAAAACTTTTAATATGGGGAGGTAGTCTAGGTGCAAAATGATGACATCTTTTTAATGTTTTCAAAATGATGCAGTAAAAATTACATTCATTTAAAGGGCAAGGGCAAGAGCAGTCCCCCTTCAACTTGAATTAGTCTAAAGGCATGAGATACTCCTTATTTTTAGAGGAAATTTCCCCTTTTTTCATTCCTTTTTTGTGCCAAATACCTAAAGTTTTCAGTCATTAATATCTTAAATCTCAGCTACTAAACTTCCTTTACATACAAACAACCCTCAGAGTTTTATCCAATCAGCAGTCTATTTGAATGACATCAATGCCACTAGGCACCCTAAAGAATGCTTCTGGGGGCATTCCCCAAGCCCTGGTGCCTGCCTCTCAATTTCGTCCTCTTTTTTAAGAATTCTCTGGCTCATGCCCTCTCTTTTTTTTTGGAAGTCTCAGTCTCATCCCTGAGTGTGGTAGACTGGCCTGATTTATGATTCACTCTTGAGAGTCATGCAGCAATATTTTTTCTACTTAGTTGGAAAATTTACTTTGAGTAACTGTTTGGTTTACCTTGAACATATGCAGGATTCCCAGCATAATTTGAAAGATACTCTAAAGGGAAATGAGAGGAAAATTGTGAGATTAAACTGCTGTTTCAAAACAGATTTGGGACTTTGCTTTTGCCCTTAAAGAAGATTAAATAAGAACTCCTGAAAGCTCTGCCCTCCCTTGGTCATTCCAAAGCACAGTGACCAAATGACCATGTTAACCTCTTTGTAACACAATTAAACTGTTTGTAATACAAGGAGACTTATTCCAAACTTTCTGGTAAAATTTTCATTCAGTTTCAAAGTTTGGTTCTCAAGGTGTTACATTAGCAATTGAAGTTCTGTTTCCATCAAAGTCAACTTGAAGCAAACACATGTGACTCAATGGCTTCACAAGTACAAGCATTATATTGTAGGCCTTTATTTTCCATCCTTTTGATTGACTTTGGATTGATTAGGTTGACTCTCTAGAACTCAAGGCAAACAAAGATTTAAAAGACTTGATGCTCAGGATGCATTTATAGTATGAATATCAGTTGTTTGTGTAATTAATATAATTAACAGGTTAAATGGCAAAGGGGGGGGTTACAGTAAGGCTTCATATGATATCCTTAAGTCCAAACCCTAAAACCAAACAACAAAACTTAAGTTCTGCTTACTATGATCAACCGTGAACAAGTAGTCTCTATTCAAGCCATTGAAGAGCTTGTCAATATTAGCCTTAAAGCATTGTACAGATTGGGAGATTGCTATGGTACCTATTCTGTTAAAGCACATTCCATTCATTGACAACCCTACAGGAGAAACTGAACTTCCAACTTTCCAGTTGAAGCCTTGCAAAACACTTCTCCAGCTGTTTACTATACAGCCACAAACCCTAAATGTTCTTTGAACCTTTTTATAACTCCAAGACAAAAGAGGATTCCCTTTCTAGAAAGAAACTTGTAAATACAGGTATGTAGTATGTCTCCCCTAATCCTTATCACTTCCAGAGTGGTTATCATTAGATGTTTAAGTCTAGTAAGGTTAGGTAAATTCTTCACCTCAGGTTTAAGGGGGGAAGCCATCCTCTGAACTTTCTCTAAGAGAAATTTGTCCTTTTCATAGAAGTGACTCCATGCCTGAGTGGCATAGTCAAGATAGGGTCTTACTGACTGCAAAACCTTGAAACAAACTCTAATTGTTTTCCACATAAGAATTTCATGGATATCTTTTTTTTTCAAATTGGTCCAAATTTGAAAGATGCTGTAAACAAATTAATGGCAATCAATGTAAAACCCACACCTGCCTGCTTCATGACCATTTGGAAAAGGGGGGGGGGGGGTAGTAATAGGTCAACACCTCTTTTGATCTTTTTTTTCAGGCCTATTAGTTAAACTAAATTTTTTGTTTTGTTCATCCTCATACTGTAGGTGATGACTGTTATCCTGAAAACATCTCCTTTGCATCCATCTCAGAAAATCCAAAGCTTGATGAAACAGAAGAGGAAAACTTAAAAAGGTGCAAGAAATTACATCGAATCACCTTTTATGATAAGACACGTTTATCAGCAAGATTTCATTGCAATATAAAGCTGCCTCATAAACAACACCCTCCGCGGAATATCTACTATAAGGATTGGTTAGATCAATCTGTGGAATAAGCACAGTAACACTTATGTATTTAATGTTTTGGAGGCCATGGCATTCCCATTCCTTCATTTTTACCAACTAGTGCCTTTTGCATGCTTTCCACACGTCAAGTGGTGAACTTGTTCATTGCACCGCTTTTCCATATTGTGAAAAGTGTTTCATTGCTCTGAAGTGGTGAATACCAGTGGCTATACGCCACTATTCAACAGTAATAATTATACATAACCTGTACCTTTGATGTTTACTTCCTTAAAAGCAACTGTTCTACGAGGCAAATCGAACTAGAGCAGCTATGCTGCAGAACTCTCAATGCATTTACGTATGATCAATGGTAATCTTGAAGCAGTGGAACTACTGTAGGCATTTAAGCTTTTTTGATAATGCAACAGAAAGAGAGAAAACATCATTTTGGTGATCAGGTACAGTATCATTCATAAAAATGGAATATCAAACAAACTTCTCATATCACATACAGTACAGGTAGTTTAAGCTATATTGCAGTATGGTTATTCAAATATTTATAGGCAGAGATTTATAATTTATGAATATTTTATGTTCAAAAACTGAAATGGTTATTAAATATTTAAACAACAAATTAAATAATGATACTATTATACTAAGTGACAAGTATAATCATTGTAAAGCGTATTGAAGAGAAACTACAGTTCAAACAATTACCCAGTGACAGGCTTCGACAAATCCCCTGCCCGACAGCCCGGGACAAGTTAAAAATCACTCCAGCAACTACCATGCTCAATGTTGCAGCCCACCGGCCAAGTACCCCCAGCCTTAAATTTTTGAGTTGCGCAAAATGGTTTTTGTACTTTTAGACTTTAAAAATTATATGTACTCAACAGATTTGAATTGGACAAGTAGATATTTATGAGGGCAAGTAGATTGAGAAAACAGGTAGCCCGTCGGACAAGTACGAAATAAAAAATTTGTCGAAGCCTGCCAGTGAGATGGAGATTGGTCTTAATCAACATAAGCTGTTTCCAACCATTTCTAACAAATCTATTTTTTCTACTGCCTTACACTGTCTTTGTTCAACATCACCCTCCCTAATCTCTTAATATCTCATCAAAACCTGGTGGTGAACTTGGTAGAGAACACAACTTTTGAAGGTTGAGAGCTAACATCCTGTTTAGAAACAGGATGGAACTTCTCCATCAGAAGACTTGGCAAACATCTTGGTCAGACCCATGGCTGGAAAAAACCTTCAATTTGGAAATGTCATTGCAGGGAAATTTTGGTATTTGGAGGGAAATTTGACTACTTTTGTATGTAATCATGTCAAGTCTTTGGGAAATTTTGATTTGCTTGCTGGGAAATTTGATTTGCTTGCAGGGAAATTTATATTTTTTCCAGCTCTGCTCACTCAGACCAGACAAGATCATCTAACAATTACATTATGCTTGATTTAGCAGAAGTATGAAGCCAAAGACAAATTAGCAGACTAAATACACACAACATTAGATAAGGGGGAAAAGGTGAATAAGCAATGGGATCCAAAGACCCTGTTTTCTTTTGCACAATTGTTTGAGCACTTTTCAGCCAAAATAAGGCAAGTTATTAACTTGATAAGATTATCAACTTCAAATTCTCACTACAATTATACCATATACAGTATTGAACTACAAGATTTTAGGATTAAAATGTTAGACCGCCCTATTAAACATGACAAGCTGAAAAGGATATTAAAGGGCAAGAACAGTCAGCCCAATTTGAAGTTGTGTAGCAGACTGCCCTGTTCCATGATTGGCTGTTGCGGGTCGTGTGACAACAATTTTTCTCTTCGAATGTGAAATTTAGTAAAGGTTACTGCTTGTTTTACATTGAGTATACAATACTGAACTTATAAAATATGGTGAAAGATACTTTGAAGAGAAATAAGAGGAAAATTTTGATGTTTAGTTTGTGCTTCAAAATAAGTCTTTTTTTTTTTTTTGGGGGGGGGGGGAGTAGAGGGCACTCTTGACCAGGTAAAGCTAGCAACAGGCTAGCATGACAATATCTCAATACATGTTTATTTATTGAGATATTAATATTCAACTATATCAATTACCAAAATAAGATTTGCTTGTTCAGTTACAATTAACACTGGCTGGGTATCATTTTTGCAAGTCATACAAAAGGTGACTCTTTGTTTTATACACTTTTGCTACAGTATGCCCAATAACTCATGTTGCTAAAGAAGTCTCAGTTCACCAGTTCACGAGTTGCAATGGAATGCCCCTCACTGCATGAGTACCCCACTTGATGGGGTCAGTGGAATGCCTAGCCTGCATAGCCCCTCTGTGGCTACAGCCCTTTAAGGCTGCTGTGGTTTTTCTTGGCTATAACTTGAACAAAAAGGCTTCCTCCACTTTGCGGGCTATGGAATACCCCATTTGTACTGACTGCACTGTTGATGCAAATGTAAAGTGGGCTAGTTAACTGGTCCACCCATAAGTGCCTCAGTCCAGCAAGTAACCAACTTCATCAGCTGGGCAACTGATTTTAGTGGCAAGCCTATGCCAAGTACAGTAGGAAGGAAGCCAGAGTACCTGAAGAAAAATCCACTTACATCATATGGGACCTGAACCCATGCACTGTACAGGTATATGGGTTCAAATCATGTGCATTACACATGACATTAAGCTGGATGTGAACCCCATGCACATGTGAATCACAGTGACGCACCACAGCTGGATTAGACCCCTCTGCCACTCAACATCCCGTTGTTCCAGTGTATAAGGTATGGCTATTAAATACTGTACCTCGAACACTCTACCCCCCCCCCCCCATGGACGTTGTACAATATGTTATACTACTGGATTCAGGGCCCTCCTCAATGGCTTTCCTTCATGGCTTCTCAGGGTATTGCTACTCTGGTGCTTTTATAAAGATCATGTCCCATTCCACAGGGTCATATGGTGCATTACATCAGAATCAGAAATGATCTGCTAAATTATTATCATACATTACTTTGTAAAGTTTGGGAATAATATCATAATCTTCTTTTAATCAGGGTCATACCTAAAAGTTCTTCACATGTACAGTGTTTAGTATATCTGTCACAGTCTTGTTCCAAAATGTTCTACAGCCCCCCCCCCCCTAGATGTACACCATGCATTCTTCACCGGTGAAAAACGTGGATTTAAGCATATTATAAAGTAGTAATTTAAACTGCTTCAGTGCTTCTATAATGCACTATCTATGTTTTGTGTATAGGCGTGTCAATGCGACTATGTGTGTGTTTGATTGTGTGTAAGGTGCATGCATGTGTGGATGGATTGCTTATAGAAAAGTCTGGTCATGGACACGATCTGAGGTCCAAGAAGTTGGAAAATTCATGCCCCCTCCCCCCATCCACAAACCAGATCTAGGCCCGTCTCAGAATTCTCTGTGAAAAGTTACTTCTTGCATTAGCCGCAGTTTACGGCTATCTTAAGATTCTATCAGATTCCATCCATAATTATTAACAGGATTACAACTCCTTGTTATAAACTGAAATAATGTGTATTTTTCATGTACCAAATAAATGCAAAATATTTCCACAAAAGATATGTTTTCGTCTGTAGTGCTTCAAACTTATTCTGTTATTTAAAATAATTTTAATAGTGTACCCCTGAGCCAAGCAGGGTCTCTTAAGCAATTCGCCTTTGACTGTGAGCCCTCTAGTTTAAAGGAACCACTTGCAGTTGCTTCTGCTTTTACTTCTTTAAAGTCGGTGGATCATTCCAACTACGACGAATTCCAAATGGATTCACTCTCTGACATACTACAAAGCTGCCAACATGCCAGATTGAAAAAGAGGAACACCACCCGTGTGTATGCTAGGATAAACCTCCAGAGGCGGGGTCCAGGACCTGTCTTAGGACCCCTGGAAAGGTCCAGTGGGCAAAGCAATGGATTTTGAGTAGTTAAGGGTTTGTCTGGAAGACTTTTTTGGGCCCTCAATAACAGATTGGTTAATTCCATGCCAAAGTCTACAATGTCTATATTCAGTCTGACAGATTTCAAAACCCACCTTAACATTTATATTGTACATGATTATGATTCAAGTGATACTGAAAATCGGAACATGACACTGGAAAATCGGAACAGAGCAAATTTTTATGAAAAAAAGAGGAATTGTTCCTCCTAAATCGGAACAGTTGGCAGCTCTGCATACTAGTCCCCTCCCCTTCAAATAGTAGTGTTTGTGATATGACCAGGGACCTCCCTGATCCTACAATCCTTTGTATTTGCTATTTAGGAAAGAGCATGGTACTGTTGTACCAGGGAGGTGTAACTAATCACACCTCCCTGGTTGTACGACCCTCTTTATGATGAGACCGAGCGCTCGGCACTCTAAAATCAGGGGCGGAGGAAGGGGCTGGGGATAGAGTATTTTCCGCCAGTAAAGCAAGAACAAGACTTGTAACTTGTGTAGTGTTACTGTCATTGTTAGAGATTTGTAAGTGGTCTTTGCATCATGTTTTGTGAGTTCACTGTAAGAAGATCAAGAACCAGAAGCCGGTCCTTTTGTCACCTCCCTGAAATCTCGCAGACCATCTCAATGAAATATTGATCGAACAGTTTGAAGGAATGTACAAACACACTTTACACAACAAAACACATAGCATTTGAACCAGTGGCGATGCTCCTCCCCAGTTGACCCAAGTTTGGTCATTTAGGAGGAAGGTCAACTGAAGAATATACCCCTCCTTAGGTTTAATTTTCACCCAGAGGTATGCTAAAACTGAATAGTGTCTGGGGATAAGCCCCCTGAAGTTTCTGAACCCAACTCACAGGAGCACGTGATTTGCATTCGGTTTTGTTCTGCTTGCGACAAATTTTGCCCCATCATTTTCTTTTCCCCTAGTCCTTCCTCCCACTCCCTCACGCCTGATTTTGAAATTCCAGCACCGTCACAGATCTGGACCTTCATTCTAAACGTTTTTTAGATGAGGAGAGGCACCTCCGTCTCCTAGATCCTGGGGGTGATTTAAAATGCTTGGTGTTTAGCAGAAGCAATGGCATAGGGTAACCAAGCCAGTGTGTCACAACTGGAAAAAAAAAAACTTGAAAGGCCGTATTCGGCTGGACTTGAACCAATTGGTTGGAAACCCGACCGTAAAACTCCATCTTACCTAACCTGAAATGTGACACTCTCTGGCTATGAACATTTTCCTATGGTTATACTTAAATGTACAGTACGGCTAATATAATGCAATGTTTTTTTATTTATTTATTTATTTTTTCAATAAACCATGCGCCTACCATTCCCACTTATACAATTGCTGAAATAAATATTCTCTTTGTAAAAATGGAAGGGCACATATTTTACAATCGTTGTACACTGTACAGGCTACACTGGAAAAGCCGAGCCTGTGAGCTGAATTATTTTGTCAGAAACTGCTGAAGGCACTGCATGGGTGCGAAACTGCACATACTGCATTCAAGTTACGTCACACTTAGTAAACCACGCCCACTGCCACGCAAAAATCAACAGTGCTTCAACGCAACAGTCACACGTGGGCCGTCAGCTAGTTCTTACCTTGCTACACTAGCATACTACACCAACTTTTGCACGTTGAAGGGGCGGGCTTATGACGTAAGTGAAAACACTCTATAAGTTTGTAGTGAATTAACCTTCCAAACTAAGGCAAAATACATGTTAGGTACCCACCCTACATGTACATTAATCTGTTGAGACAGAGCGGAGCTAGACTTTTTTTAATGAGGTGGGGAACACCAAACGTTCCGATGTTTTTAAAGAGTAAACTTTAAAGTAATATAAGAGGCAAAATTTTTGCCTTTCTAAACAAATAGGTCTATTTGAAAATATTCAGCTTGTTTTGCAGAAACATGCGGATTATTTTAAACGAATTTGGGTTCCTTGTAAGGAACTTTGAAAAGTTCGGATATTATTAAGAAATCTTGCCTTCCTAGCAAAATCTGAGATGGAAAGGTGACTAGAGATCCATATTGTTACATGCACTCTTAATCAATAGAGTCAATTTGATCACTCTTTTATAGAGTGAAAAGTGTTAATTCACTCCAAAAAGAGTGAAATTCACTACATGAAGAGGGAAAATTCACTTTTCCACGAGTGCCTGCAATGATCACTCTTTTTTTTAAGAGTGATCACTGTAGACACTCCATCAAGAGAATCAGAATGCACAAATGCATTGAGGTTTCGATGTTACATAAACGTTCCATTTCAAATAATGCCATCATGTACTATTATCTTTTCATTCAAATGTTATAAAAAGATGTACATAACTTTGTTGACCCACATGACCTTTGACCTCCACCACCAAAAATAGGGATCAACTTCTCACCATAATGTACATCCACATACCACATGTGAGATTTATTCAAGTTTCCCACCTTAAGATGTGTTAACACCGAACAAGGTTTCAGTCATTCACATTTTGACCACCAATGACCCTAGATAACCTTTGACCTCCATAAAAGCCAAAGAAAGATAGATGTAAAAAAAAACCATACATACAGTCATTCACATTTTGACCACCAATGACCCTAGATAATCTTTAACCTCCATAAAAGCCAAAGATAGATAGATGTAAAAAAACATACATACAAACAGACAGCTATCTTGAAATATTGCATTTCAAAAGTTTTTCAGACTACAAACCCCACAAAAAAACAAAAACAAAACAAAAAAAAAACAAACAATAGGAACCATATCCTGACTATAACGGATCCACCTGCCACATATGAAATCTATCCAAGTTTCCTATCTTGAGATGTTGTGTAAAAGCAGATTTTCAGACTTTGAACCCCTGTGACCTAGATGACCTTTGACCTCTGGCAAAAACAATAGGGACCATCTCCTTACCATAATACATCCACGTGCCAAATATGAAATCTATCCATGTTTCCTATCTTGAGATATTGTATTAAGCAGATTTTCAGACTTTGACCCCCGGTGACCCCAGATGACCTTTGATCTTTGCCAAAAACAATCTAGGGTTCATCTCCAAACTATAACACATCCACATGCCAAATATGAAATCTATCCAAGTTTCCTATCTTGAGATATCGTGTTAAACAGATTTTCACACTTTGACTCCCGGTAACCTCAGATGACCTTTGACATCTGACAAAAGCAATATGGACCATCTCCTGAATATAACGCATCCACATACCATACCTGGTGGGCAGAACGATGAAAGGGGGGGGGAGGGGTAGTGGGGGAACAATTTTGGACCATGCACCTCACCCTACCCGTTTGACCAAAGGGTACATTTTTTTAATGCTAAATTTTTTTGTTTTTTCTTTTGTCTTTCTTAGACAAAATATTTAAATATTAAAAGCCTGTATTTGAAGAAAATTTTAGGGAAACGGCACTGTAGCGGCTTCGAGAAGTTTACAACTGACTGTTTTATGAGCGACCACTTACTGCATCAAGGGTTGCAATTTAGGGCGCGCTAAGCGCTTGGAAAATTTTTGCTTCTTTAAAACTAATAGGCCTAATTACAAATACGGAGCTTTTATTAGGAAGAATTCGGGGGCGGAGGGGGGCCATGCCCCCTCCCGTCGGGGAAGGTCGGCGATTTCGTCGGGGAGGCCTAAAAATAAAAAAAATAATAATTAATCAATTAATTACTTAATTGATTAATAAATTAATCAATTAATTAATCAATTAATCGATTAATTAATTAATTAATTAATTAATTAATTAATTAATTAATTAATTAATTAATTAGTTAAAAAACTAAAAGGACTGAAGTTACCAGATGGGTGATCTTGAACACATTTTTTTCTTTTGCAGTGCTATTTTAAAGCATATTGGGAATCGAATTTCGATCACTTATTCTTAGCTCTGTTATACCTTATTCCATATGTACCTTAATTGTCCTATCTCATCCCCCGTCGGGGAAGGGCGGCATTTTTTGCGGAAGGCCTAATGAAGAACGTAAAGGACTGAAGTTACTGGATGGATGATTGTGAACTTTTTTTTCTTTATGTTTTGTTTTTCGTTTGTAACCCTATTTTTGATGTATCGATTTTAAGCTCAGTACACACTACAGCGATATCGGATCGGATTACTATCCGATTTCTGTCAGTTTTAGTTAAAATCTCCTCCATCCATTTTCGGAAAGAACCAAAACTTTGCCATCCTGTGCAAATATACGACCGGTATGAGCGGAATACGGAAGTCAAATATATACTTCTTATTTCGTGACGTCACATTGTCAAATAGCTTTTATCGAACTATGCGTATCCGATAAAAGTTGTCTGTGGATGTGGCGTCACGGAATAATTGGTGTAAGTTACTTGGAATTTCGTAGTCTACACTGGTTGGCAAATTTTTGTTTCTTTCCGACCAAGGATGAAGGAGATATTAATTAACCCTTACAAAAATCGGAGCGAAATCCGATCCGATATCGTTGTAGTGTAACCTGGCCTTTAATCGGTTTTAATCACTTCTTACTAGTTCTGCTATCCCTCCTCCCATCTTCAATACGTGCGCGCAAGTTCATGCCCCCGTTGGGGAAGACTTCCCTTCCCCTGATGTTGTTGAGAGAAAATCCAATTTCATCGGGGATCTTTCATACACAGGCCCACGATAAAAAATGTGGGCCTGATAACTTCAGTTACTCCCGACGAGCTTTTTGATTTTCCTTACTAGAAGACCATATTCTTCAAGGAAGCTGACAATTCCAAATTTTCCTTACAAAAACGGACAAGTGGTTCTTCATGCGCAGGCATTACCCAATGGTCTTTTTCTAAAGTCCTCCCGACCCTCTGGCAAAGGTCCGTTCGACATGCATTGCCCAATGGTCTGCCATCTGGCCTGTCGAGACAACCGAATTCTAGAAACGGTAACGAAAATCGGCCAGGCCATTTTGGGCTACACATAATGATAAACAGTGGCTTGAATATGTCTCCCCTTAAGTCTGACTGAAAATTCATTTCAAGCCACCATGTAACGTGACATTTTTTCAAATGCGTTGGAGGTAAGATCATTTTATCTGGAGTTCGGGCAGTCACGAAGAAAATTTCATCTTTTTAGTGGATATTGCAATTGAATATAACAAAGAATTCTGGTGGAGTAAAAAAAAAACAGTATGTTTTTGCATAGGTTCCCCCCGAAAAGAGACAAGTCCATTATATCTAATTGTAGCAGTACTGTTTTTTTTATCTGGTAGTTTTCTGATCACTTACCAAGTTTTTTTTCTGTTAAAGTGAAATTTCTATTTCAAAGGAAATCTCAACATAAAGACTGCTCAAGTCTGGAGAATGCCATTTTCGGTTGTCTGTGGTGTTAGCTTTTTTAACAATTTTCTTTACGTTCCACGCCAACTGATGGGTGACGCTCCGCTTAGTGTTTTGGTCGAAAAAATTACTTAACAGAACAATGCATGCTTGCATATTTTTCTTCGCTTTGGGGCAGTATTATTAAGTGAAAATTTTATTGCGAAAGAAAGCTCAAAATAATGACTATATCGGTACTTTGTTTCTAGTTACCAGCCCAGTCGCGGAAATGCCTTTTCCTGCTTTCTGGATGTTCTTCATTTTTCAAAAATATCTGTGCCCGCCACTTGTAGTTTTTCGGGCAATATTATATTTTTTGGACAAAAGAAAAACAAAACAATTCTGTCCCCTTCCAAACTGAAACAGTCCCGTCGGCCTATGTCAGAACTTAAAATATATGGGAAGCCAAACATTTTCCACGGAACATTTACCAATATGGTCCGAGGGCATTAATCTACCTGATGGTATTCAGTAACCCCAACAAAGCTGTACAAAACTACAGATTACTCCCTACTTGATTTTTCTTATAAGAAGGTCAAATTCTTCCATAAAAACACCAAAACCTGTCATAATATAAGCTTCAGATTGTTAAAAGTGGCAAAATGTTCCAATTTTGATGGATACTCAGTACAACAAATAACCAGACAACTCTGTTAATCACCTCGACATTCTACCTAATTTTGCTCTTGAAAGGCATATCACTTAATAAGGAACCCAATTTCTGTATTATTATAACCTTACCAAAAACCAAATTTTCTTATATTAAATTCTAAAATGTCTGCAATAAAAAAAAGCTCTTAATTTTCAAATCTTCGTTCAAAAAAGGATAAAAAACTTTTCGGACAAGCTTTAAGTCTTGTCTTGAGATAGTACGTAGGACAAGAACGATTAGATGCATAACCCCATAGAATTTTAGCTGTCGCGTGTGAAACGTTTTTGAATTTGTTCATGTCAAGGATAGATTCTTCAACAAATACCCCAATTTTTTAATTGTCATTACAAAAGCCAAATTTCTTTCAAAAAATAAACTTCAAATTTTAAGTGTTTGTTTAAAAAAGCCAAAAATTTCGGCGCGCTGTGCGCCTCAAATGCTGTCAAGTTACGTCCCACCGGGACTAACCCATCGCCTTTGTCGGGGCCTTGAACTGCTGGCCCCCCTGTCGGGTAAATCCTGGGGCCACCCCTGTGTGATGTCAAATGTGAGGATCAATCTGACGCCAAATGCACCTAGCGGAATGATATGTGCGGATTGATAATCACATTTAGCCTCAGATTCCTATTTATATTCAGCTTCAGTTCCTTAATTATTCGATCAGTCTCAGATTCAACCCCACACGCAACATCGAACTCGAATGTGCGTTTGAGTCATGTGCTGGCTTTTGGGGCTGAACGTATTTAAAGGTTAGGCTCAATCCCGAACCGTAAGTGCTGCTAACTTCAGTCTGACGAAAAGAGCCTGGGACCAAGTTGCATGCATTGTAAAAAGAAACCCTTTCCGTCCAAGTTTGACAGAAGGAACGCAAGATTGTAAAACATTTTACACTGCTGAAGATCAATTAAGGATTTAGACTGATAGTAGTAAACATGTCGTCGATACGTCTACACCCATTAACTGTAACATGTTGGACTACCAGGTACCTGGTAAAATCTTGGTCACAAGTGTGTACCAACCAGTTCAGCGAAACTGCCCAATATAGTAGGCCTAAATCAGGTAAAAGAACGCTATGCAGCGTTGCAAGGACCGCAAACCATCCAAAACATTGGCAGGACGCAGCCTCTTTAATGATTGTTGCCAAAGACAGAAATCAACCAAAGAATTCTGTGTTCGATTACAGGCTTCTGTTTCTGGAAAGGCAAGGTGGCAGTAATGCATTTGGAGGTATTAGTGTCTTCCCTGGGGGTGTAATAGATGATTCAGATTTTAGTCCAGAATGGATGCATATCTTCAAGAAATTGGGGGTTGAGACCATGGACAAGTTTGGATGGGAACACTTGAAAAGTAAACCCAGAGCTGGCCCAATAGCTTCCCCAAGAGCCAAAGATCTTTTGCCAAATGATGTTGCATTAAGATTGTGTGCAATTCGAGAGACGTTTGAAGAGAGTGGCATATTAATTGCAAGTACCCGTGAAAATGTAAAGCAAAGTTTGAAAAAATTTTCAGCAAAAACATTTGCACCATCTTCTTGCTACACTGGACTAGAGGAGAGCAAATTTTTGGAATGGAGAGAAAGGATTTACAAAGATGCTGGTCAGTTCTTAGTGATGTGTCAAGAACTTGACATTTTTCCAAATCTTTGGTCACTCTTTGAACTGAGCAACACATTAACTCCAAGAGCTGCTCCAAGACGATATGACGCAATGTTCTATTTAGTTACACTTGACTCTGTACCAGCGGTTACCATTGACAAAAGAGAAATGGTGAATGACAAGGTGAGTGGCGCCATGATCTCATTCAAAACAAATATGTAGTATATACAGTATCTACCTTTAAGTGTGAAGAAAAGAAACTCAGCTATTGGGAAGACAGTAAAATAATAGTTGAAGTCATCAAAGAACTGCATTCAACTTGAAAGGAATGGGGCTATGTCAATGTTCCCAATCTAATAGGAACATCATCACTTCTAGGAACATGGAACCAAGGAATAATGAAGCTTGTAATCATCACAACAAATTCATCGATTTATACCAAAACAATGAACATCAAACCTTGGGAACATTGAACCCTTGGAACATCTGGAAGACCCCGAAAGGAATACTATCATAAAATAGTACTGAGATAAGCAATTCAATAATTGTGTCCTTGAAAGACATGGGCCTACAGTAAATGTAAATTGCTTCTTCACGCCAGGGTGCATTCCATGTAAAGTCCACGTTGAAGGTACGCCAAATTTGTTGTGATTGTAAGCTTGGATTTTCTTCTGTGTGGCATACAGTGCTACATAGCAATCTGCAGACTTCTGCACATACATATAGTATACATGTACATGAAACATGACCACCGTACATTGGCAATGCATGTGCAAGTTAGTGAGTGTTAGTGAGTGGAATAGCCTGCCTGAGTGGGTTGTTAACTCCACATCAGTGCATACTGTAGTTTTAAGGTTAATATTGACAAGTTTTTCCATGACTCTGGTAGAATCTAATCTTTCTGGGCTCTTTAGGTGTTGGTTGTTTGCTTTGTTTTGGGTTTTTTTTAAATTACAGGCCATCTTATGGGGCCCTGACAGCCTTCCTTTGCCCTTTAACCTGTTATGTTATCTTAAGTATATGGTACACACACAAGTACAGTAGCAATCCGCATATGATTGCGCATACTTACGTATACTTGTACATAATGCATATAAACCATTCATTGGCAATACAAGTAGTGTATTGTATAAAGTACGTTTATCATACGACAGGAATTAACCAGCACCCCAGGAGTACAACTTGCCCCCAGCTATGCCGGGAAGGATTCGGTACTCATGCTGAAGATCTTCATGTTGAGGTGCACAAAATGTGGACTGGCCTTCATGGAACAGAACTGTTTCAGGAGTATCTTTTAAGTTATTTTGCCTAAATGTTTTAGGATTGGGATGCATGTGTACTGTATTTGTTTTTCAAAGACCATATACCAGAGTGGGCAAGCATATTTGGGGCAAACCAAGCAGTAAATTTCACATTTGAAGGGAAACAATGTCACATGAATCTAAACAGCCAATCATGACAGAGGACAGTCTTCTACACTACTGTGCTTCAAGTTGGGGTGACTTCTCTTGCCTTTCAAGGTCTTAAACAGACATGAGTGTACTTTATCAGTATTTCTGCTGGGGGTTGGGGAGGAAGGGGTGATCCCCTCCCCATTTCATTCCCAATAACTTAAACAGACGGACTTTAAAAACCTTCAAATTGCACAGTTTTACAAGGGCCTTGAAGCAAGATTTTGTCCCACTTAGATGATTTGGGGGAAGGTCAAAGGTCATGTGGGGTCATCTGGGGTGCATATCTGAAAATCTTTACAAGGTATCTTGAGGGAGGAAGCTTTGAATACATTTTTTTATTATAGTAGGTGCATGGATGTGTTGATAAACATTATCATTTTTGATGGAGGTCAAAGGTCATTTTCGTCACCAGCAGTCAAAGTTTGAAATTCTTGTTTATATGCGATATCTGATGGTGGGAAGCTTGGAAAAATTTGATACTGTACAGTACATGGTACAATATGTGGATGAATTATGGTGAAAGGAAGTACCCTATCCTTTTTGGTGGTAGCCAAATGTCATGCGGTCTCCAGGGAAGAATTGCTTAGTTTGATGGAGTTTAGCGACACACCAAAATGAATGTGTCATACACTAGTGTCACCAAGAAAAAAAATTCTTCAATCTTGAGGTGGGCCTAAAGTTATCTGGAAAATTGCACAATTTGCTAATTGGGAAAGGAATCCCAGTTCTTGCCATTTTGATTTTACAAAGCCATTGTTAATAGGGCTGTAATCAGTGTGACGCAAGTAAAGATTGGTTACATTAATCTGCAGTTCTCTTTAGCAATTGTATCAACTCTTTCATTTCCTTGTACTGTATGCCCACATGACTAAGGACCAATGCTCCTGTAGCAAAACTGATTTTTGCAGTTGTTTATGCTCATTGATAAAAGTCTAAAGCTCTTTGACCAAAGTCTGAAAACTTTGTTTACACAATATCTCAAGTTGGGAGGAATCTTGGACAGGTGTCATATTTATTTTTTGGATGCATACTGTAATGGTGACAGCAGAATTCTCCCATTTTTGGTGGAAGTCAAATCTAATTTGAGGTCACAAGGGGTCAAAAGTCTCAGTACCATTCAACACAATTTCTTGTGGTGAATAGTCTTGGATACTGTAGGTTTCTCTATGAGTAATGAATAGTGAGTGTTCTTGGTGGTCAAAGGTCATCTAGGGTTTTTCAGGGTAAAAATCTCTGCACCCGATTTACACAAAATTTCAGTGTAGGAAGATTGGATGCCTTTCATGCATACTATGCAGATGCTTTGTGGAGCAATGTCAATACCAAAAAAAAAAAAAAAAAAGACTTAAATTTGGTGGCAAGGAATCATCACTTAGCCTTTTGGTTTTCTGATTTTTCCCTTTTGTTGCAGTGGTTAAATCCTGCTGAAGGACTACAGCATCATTTTGATGGAAAGATAAGCTTCTATTCGCCCCAGCTTATAGAATGTGCAAGATGCTTGGACTTTCCCAGACAAGCTGATGTTCAGAATTATGCTGCAGATGTAATGGATGAAGGGATGGACATAAGCCTGGCTGTTGGCTTCTATCTTAAAGACTGCTTGATTCATACATACCCAGGTAATAATAATTATGAAAGGGTACCTATTTCTACAATTGTATACAAGAACATACAGTACCTGAAAGATGGGAAACTGAATCTTATTCATCCAATGATTCAACTCAGACTTTAATAGTGTTCTCTGAACCTGTAAAATGTTGAAGTTTCTCCACCAAGCTTCCAAAATTGCAACTTCAAGTTACTATCTGCCCAATGATGGTGATACGGTGAGGTGGGGGTGGGAAAGAGGGCCTACAATTTTGTCCTTGCCCTCATTCCAAAGTTAGGTCAGGTAGGAGCTAGGTAAACAACCAATTGGAAAAAATATATACCTCTCCTACTGTAAGACTTAATATTCCATCCAGAAATATACAGAAACTTATTCTTTGTCATAAGTGAGGGTAGGGGGCGGGCTGGGGGTTGGGGGGTTGGGAAGGCACGAAGTAAGTGCGAATGGTATTTAATTAAAGGTACTAACTGTAAGTGTTTTGTAGTAGATTTCTTTTCGTCAGGAGTGATCTTTGTTGTCAAGCCCATAAGGGTTTTAAGTTCACTTCCATCCACAATTATTTTGTTATGTTCCTTCTGTCTGTATATTTTTTGACAATGTGGAAAAACAAATAAATGAATAAAAATGAATGAATACTGAAAGTGCAGAGCTTCCAGGATCTTCTTCCCCTGTTCCCTACCCCTGGTAGTGTGCAGTTCTTTGCTTTGCACCCAAAAATTGCCCCCTACCCCAGTTTTGACAGTCTGCTGCTGGCACTGTTTATGACCAAGGATTGATATAGGACTAGTATTGTTCTGCTTCAGAGCAAAACCATTTACCAAACTTTTCAAGCCTTCTGCCATTTCTTGTATTTTTAAAAGATTGACTCTTTAATGTTGTACTACATACTCCATGATACCACTGACTGCTAAAGTGCCCTATGAATTCCTTCCTTACTTTTCCTTGGATTCATGAACCCACAGCATGCTGAGCAGAGGGCACTTAAAAAGTTGAGCACCAAACCTCAATTTAGGCTAAACAGGTAAAAACACATTCAAAATGACAACATTACTGTACATCACTTTCCCATGACTTTCAAGGACCATGGCTACAGTAAAGTTGGATCCTGTTATTTCTTTTTTCACAAAATAATGTAACTACTAACTGAATATTGACAAAAGCAGATTTTGCCACAACACATTTCCTGAATTTCTAGGCAAGGAAATTCAAATACAAGTTTTTCATGACTTTCCAGGACCTAAAGAGCCCTGTTTAAGTCACAACAGTATGAATGTACTGTACATCCCACTGTCACAGATACTGTACCATGGATATAAATTTTGATGTAGAAAAATTCAGTTGTTGAACCATAGTTAATTCATGTCTTTGAGCAGTTTTAAGACCATTGTGAAGGTCTATTGAATTGTCCCAGCTGGCATCTCTTCAAGAAGAAAAGAACCTAAGCTGCATTCTTCCAGATATGTTAATTTTCCCTTAGCCTTTGCAAAAACTGGTTTATACTTGCAGATTTGTGCACAATGTGAAGTTATGATGCATGGTCATCCCTTGCTTATCCAGACCGCATCTTTGACATACAGCATGGAGTTGAGCAATCTTACATATCATAGAGAATTTACCAGCTCCAAAGACAAAAGTTTATTTTGATAAAACTGCTATTATGTCTGCTTGAAAAACATCAGTATCACTTTTATCAATCTGAATTATCTGAGATAAATTCAGTGATAGTTGATTTAGGGAAAAAAGCAATGTCTGCATACTTAACATCATTATATTTGCATTAGCAGAAAATTACTACAGATATCGTCATCCCAATGAACATCTTGAGAATGGTAGAAGAAATTGCTAATTCCAATAATATGTCATTGTAGGATTATGTAATTGCAATGTCAATAGCCCTATTTTTTGGTGATATGTAACCTAACCTCTGTATAAAAGCACTTTCTCTCCTCTGAGGTCTTGTTTCCTTGTCTCAAGATTTCTTATGTCTCTTATTTCATTGCCTTTTTTCCCCAATCTTCCAATACAGTATGTTTTGATCTACAGATTTCATTTTATCTCCCTTAGGTGATGACTGTTATCCTGAGAATGTCTCTCTTGCATCCATATCAAAAGTTCCAAAGCTTGAAGAAACAGAAGAGGAGAATTTACAGAGATGTAAAAACTTGCACCGAATCACCTATTACGGCACTGGCGGTAGATCTTTAAAATTTGAATGTAACATCAAGCTGCCTCATAAGCAGCATCCACCAAAGAACTTCAATAGTCCGGACTGGGTAGGTCAGTCTAATGCATAAGTCTGCTACCAGGGCAAGGGCAGTAGCGCTAAACAAATTTTGAAACAACAGCTACAGTGTTTGATTTTAGGAAACTTACAGTGATTGTCTGAGGATAACAATATTGTTAAAAATGGTTGTCCTGCTCACAAAACAGCAGTCCCGCAATGGAAACATTAAACCTGCAGCACTCTAAATTTAGGTTTCACACTGTATACCAGTATTTCATCAAATTCTGACAAATATCTCCTTAAAGGGGCTCATTGAGTTGATCTCAGTAACTTAATGAGAGTGTTAAAAAGCCACTACCACATAAAAATGCTTATAATTAGCAAAATGAGACAAGTTTCATACCCAATAGTTGTGGAAAAAGTTAAAATTTTGTGGCACATCCTAACTTGTAAAGGTTTTGGGGTAGTTTGAAAAATGTTTGGTCACGCATTTTTGAAAACACAGTCGAACCCATTAGAAACTCACTCAAAAAGTTAGTTAGTTAGGTGGAGTTTTACAGTCCAGTTTCCAACCTTTTGGTTTAAGTTGAGCCAGCCACAGCCTTTTTCTAGTTGTGGCTCACATAAACAGTTAATTATGTAGCATATGAGGATTTTCCAAGTTTGACCATTTGTAATTGGTATGTGAAGGAAACAGGTTTGGAAAAAGTGTTGAATTTCATGAACCAACTCAATTAGCTGCTTATATTTCTCTTTGGTGTACCTTTCTTTATATTTTAGGGGTTTAATTAATATTGCATATGAATTACTGTACATGCCATGAATGAGGTCCTTCTCTAAGAACTGCAGCAAACTCAGTCGAGTATCGTACTGTGATGGACACTGAGTCTACAGTCAGCATACCTGTAGTTTCATGTTATGGGCATCAATTGATGCCTGTAGGTCAAAGGGTGCATTTACACTAGGTCCAGATCTGATGGCCTGATCTTATCACTAGATCCAATTACTGAATTACATATATAGTTTGATCATGTTTATACTTGTTTTGTTCTGTGGTCACTCTTCCTGCATGGATGGGTGCTTCAGCAGAAATAAATTCCAAATGAAGCAAATTTTGATTTTGCCATTGATCTCCAGTCATGGTTGATCTTAGAGCACAGGCAAGTTTTGATCCCACCAGGGGTCTGATCCTCCTCTTTTGAAAAGATCAAAATTAAATAATTAGATGCAATTAACCTACAGATTTAATCTTGAACAGTGTATCTGACCCCAGCATGCAGACAAACCGATCTGGATCTAGTGTAAATGCAACTTAAAGTTATGTTGACATGTTACTCAAACAGCAGCAATTTTATTTAATAAAAATGGATTAGAATCCACCTGAATAGAAATCCAATGGGTTTATTCAATATTACTTTATGGTTGTGAAATTGCCAACATTTCTGAGATGGAATTATTAGCCATGCAGATATTGTGGTGTGGAGCATTCCAGACAGTCTGGATTCTCTTCTGTTAGTCCTTAAAGGGAAGGTTTAAGCAAAAATTTAATTTTCATATGTAAAAGAGAAACCAAATCTACACAGTGTGGTGAAAATTTCATTCAAATCGGGCATGTTTTTCTTGAGATATTGGAAAATGAAGTCAGTAGATTTGTGTTCAAAAGTGAGTTTGAGGGCAGCAGAGCTTTTATCACTTCCTCACATTGACAAGGAATGCTTTGTTTTATCAGACTGTTTTGTTGACCTTGAAGTTCATAGGAATAGGACCTCCTTGTGGGGGATGCAAAGTTTGTGAAGTTCTCATGCCACTTATGCAATCACATTTTAATAATGTGTGATTGTTGAGGAGAAAATCAAGTCTGAAGTTAAAAGAAAAACAAAAGACTGTGCTCTAATGTGGGGATGTGATGTCATACGTGCTTGCTTCAAGTTCACTTTTTGTTGAAAATGTGACAACTTTACATGCTCATATCTTGAGAACCACAACATTGGATTTCAATGCAAATTTCACCAAAATGCTTAGAATGAGTACCCCTTTAACCTACCAAATCCTGTTGTGACCTTAAACCCTTCTTTTAATACATTTTTTTTTGTTTATTTAATACCCTACCAGCTTAGAGCTAGTTTGCAGTTTGGTTTAAGTTGTGAAGATAGTCAAATTAGAGTGGTCAGTACAGTGGCTACTCCCAAAATAGAGTCCTCATAACATAACATAACATTAACATAACATAACATAACATAACATAACATAACATAACATAACATAACATAACATAACATAACATAACATAACATAACATAACATAACATAACATAACATAACATAACATAACATAACATAACATAACATAACATAACATAACATAACATAACATAACATAACATAACATAACATAACATAACATAACATAACATAACATAACATAACATAACATAACATAACATAACATAACATACCCTTGGCATTATCGTCAGTGTCTTTTGGAATGTTTGGGCTACTGGTAGATCATCTGCCACTTAAATGAAATGTTGAAGGTTCTATTCCTGGGTAAAATAATACCAAAGACTTAAAAAGATGGACCCCCCTGCTGGGTATACACATACTTCATGTACAGTAAGCCAACTTCAGGCTGTAGTGTATAGACACCAAGACACTTATCCTATTCAGTCCAGGCTATTCAGTTTATTCAGCTACCTTTAGTTGTCCATTCACTTCAGTCTGTGGCAGCCTTACATTAAGGCCTCACACTTGGCAAACAATGTTAAATTAAACCAGAAGGCTATAAGATATGAGAGATAAAGCTGAAACAAATTAAATCACATCACATCAATGTCCTGTTCAATTTTCAACACTTGGTGGATTTTAATTGGAAATGTGGCAGCCTTTTATTGAATGCCTCTACCTTGATAGGAAGTAGATAGTAGATAAAGTACAGTACTATATTTTCAAATAGGGGGTAGATACAGTACTATATTAATTAATATCCAATAAAAATTCCAATACAATCCAAAGAAACATTTAAAACGTTCTTTGAATGTGTTTTACACTGTGTAGGTATCTTTTTCTTTTATTTCAGAATGTATATACAGTAGGCTCCAATATGCCTACACAATAGTTAGGATAGGTTGCACATGCACAGTAGGCTATTTATGTAATCAAAGTTGAAAATCCTTGAATTTGGCTTTGCTTGAACACCATTTCATTGAATTTTGAAAATCATAAAAAAAAATTGGAATTTTGTGACATTTAAACAGAAAATCAAAGGCCCTACAAAATCTACTCACCATGAAGATTTATTGCAGCTTAGAGCAGCAGTTAGTGTAATATTTAGATACTGAAATTGAATTAGGGCTGTAATATACACACCCTAATTATTTACTATTTTGCTATAATTTCACATACCAGTGTTATTGCACATGAGGAACTGTACATTCTTTCTTGAACTTAAAGTATAGCAATTTCTTTTTCACAACATTTTCTTTTCAAGTACATAAATGCCTTAATGCCATTATTGATGTCACGCTTCATACTGTATGCCTATCAGCTTGTAAATCCTTAGCCTGCTTCACTTTTGGTGCCACTATGCTACTGTCTTGCAGTTTAATTATCCAGTTTCTGGTTTTATAGATACACTGAAATCTAAGAGCTTCCTTTCCTGGACCCCAACACAGGCCTGGACACCACCCACTGTTGGTTTTGCACTCACAGTGCACACAACACTAGCTTCAGCTAGTTTCCCATATTTCAGTTTTAAACACCAGTATCTGCAGTCACCTGAAATTGTCATGTGACAAGTAGGATGTACACCAAAGCTGAAGTTTATCACATGGTCCTTTGTACTTTGTCATTTGTCAAAGGGTCTAATAGACCCATCATCAGACCATATCATACAGAAATTTAAAATCACTGAGTTTACTTCTATAGAACTCCATATCTTATTGGTCTACTTCACCAACAGTTCACAGTCACTGTAAAAATTCATTTATTCATATTATGTCTACCTCCTCTACAGTACGTAATTGTAAAAGTGTGACAATTTCTGAACTTTAATCCCTCCTACTCTGTATCTGTGTTCACTGTTCAAGTGCATTTTATCAGTTCTATTTCTTGTGTACATACAGTATGTGTGTGTGCTGTTTTACTTGTTTGTGTACCATCTTTTAACTTAGACATGTATCACTAACTGTGCACACTACATATAATTATCTAACACAAAATTTTAACTGCATTCAAATTAGTGTTTGCACGGGTACTAAAAATTAGGACCCGGGTACCCAATCTCCATACCCGTCGGGTACCCGGGTTACCCGGTGTTACATACGGTGACTAAAAGATATGAGCATTTTGTAAGGCATACTCCATAAGACATGCATGGTAACATTAACATCTGTATTGGATAGGTATAGCGATCACAGTTCCCAAGTTCAAAAACATTTGATTTGTTAGAAGGTTTAATCGTCTCGTTTTGTTATAGATCAAAATGACAAGTAAAAAAAAAAAACGGAACAGAAAACAGTCAAATAAGAAAATAATACTTCTCAAGGCCTATATCAATTTGATATTGAATTTTGGGACGCTTTCCTACTCGAAAAGCCAGCATACTAAGAGCTCGAAGCTTCTCCTTTTAAACCACTGATTTAAAAATATAAACTAATCAGAGCCTAGACTTGGCCAAGTCTCTCATGAGTGTTCCCCGGGGAGCTGACAACACCAACTCTACACAAATCCAGTGCTTCAGCACAGTACACAGCATACCGTATTTGCCTTTTTTCTAATACGCCCTCTATCGGTCTATTAAGGAATCGCTTCTCAACGAGAGACTTGGGACAATTGGTTTCTATGAAGTCATAATTTTTATGTTATTCCTTTACTTTATTCATCCCTCATTAAGATGAATAATATGTAGTAGTTTCTCAATATCTAGTCCAATCAAAGTTGGCAGTCTGTAAATCGTGATATGAATAAACATATAATAGGTCACATGACCTTGTCATTCATATCTGTCAGCCAGCAGTGCTAGCAGTCGACAAATGTAGAGCCCTTACCGTACCGATGAAGCGACTATTTTCTTTGCAATAACATCTGAAATTATTCCCAAAGACATTCGCAGGGGTTTATAAAGAGTCATTATTAATTTTGGGTCACCAAGAAGACGTCGGAGTTTGATTACCGGCAGGATTTAAGAAGTAAATTCATCGGTCGACCACCTTTAGCGGTTGAGTTACACGAAGCGCAGAGAAGGCAATGACGCTTACAGTATAAGTATACTACGAGACCTAACAATAACGTTACTTCGTAAACACTGCATAGACAATGTGTGAGTTAGAAAATATTCTATCAAGTGGGCTGTTGATGTGTGTAACGTTAGTGCTCTGCAATAACAATGAAGTTTGACCGTGTTGGACATATGCAAGTGTAGCAGAGGAATTTCACAACTTTATAACTTATGATTAATAAATATGATGAGCCACAGTTCAGCATAGAGGACGGCAAGGGGAACTACTGGGAGTCTGCAAATTGAAGAAGACATATCCAGCATGCTGGTATAATTGAGGTAAACTAATGCACTTCGGCTACTTACCAATTGCAACCTTGACCCCAGCCTGAGCCTAGTCTCCTAGACCCAGGGGTGGGATTTGACTGGGGACGGATTTCACAGTCATTCTGTCCCCACCCAGCCGAGACTTGAGTGTGCTAGGATTTCACTCGATCAGTCTGGATCAGAGGGCCGGGGTAATCTGGCAGGTCTTTTTCTGGTGATATGCATAGTGCCTATAGCTGACAGTGGGGACTTGGCAGGGGATTTACCCTCGATCAGTGTATACCCAACCCAGCTTGGATATGGCCAGGCTCTGTGTGGGGGTTTAAAAATTTCAAAAATAAAGTTTGCGGGCAAGACCCGACCATCCCCAGGTCTAGGAAGTGTCAGTGTTGCAATTGATAAGTGCATAAATCTTCATGACATTGCAAGATTATTGCAGCCAGGCCCTTTTAGTTGACAGCTATAGGCACCACAACATACAGGACTTGGGGCATTGGTAGCTGCATAGGTCAAAATTAATTGTCCCAGACCCATGAATAAGGTAAAATGCATTTTCTACTTGGCCTTGTATAATTCAGATTGCCCAATTCTACCCAGGGGTTTCATTATAACAATTCTTCAAACTTGCTTACAACTTTGCTCAGGCTTTTACTTAGTCAAAGAGTTGCATGCATACATTTTAGAGGAACCCTGCTGAAGGGACTAGTTTAGCTTCCTAACAAAATAATTGCTTTATACAAGCTAGGTGTAACACTGTGCTACTGTACAAGGGATGTCAATCCTGCAGAAAACCAGGAAATTAAAGGGACAATCCTCGCACCCCAAACTACACTTCTAGTATATAGGGTAACAGAAACTCTCAATTGGCTCAGCTTTTTGATTAACTGCTAATTCAAACAATGCAGAGTACCAAAACTTCTTTTTTCTAAAAGTCCCCATGACTCTCTGGCGAAGAGCCAAGGGGCGAAAACCAAACGATTACTCCCGGAGGAGTTCTGCTCCCTTAAGGAGCTTAACGTCCCAAATGGACAAGTACGCCCTCCAAAGGGCAAACACTGAGTGGTCCTGCTCTAGACTGGCTGAATAGAAAAGAAGCCACAACCTGGATGCAGTTTAACAGAGTACCAAAACTTATATTACACAGCACGAACTGTTGATTATGCACATTGAGCTTTCTTTTCCCCCTGAAGCAATAAAATGAGATTGTGTCTGGATGAGGGTGAATTTTAGACAATTGTAGGAGGGGCTTAATTAAGAAGGTTACATTGAAAGAATTGGTACTGTTTGGGATGAGAAAATTGGGCCTTTAATTACCCAGGCACTGAAAGATCACTTGACAAGTTTTATGAAATGTACAACTGCTAATTTTTAGCCCTAGCATAATTTACAATCAATGAGCATTCATATACAGACCTACTGCCTATATTTTGTAACTTCAGGAACAGCTACAGTAGAGTAAATTGCACTGGTTGTGTTTTTTATGAATGTGAATATCTACACAAAGAATATGGTACAACCTGAAGACTATATAAGATTTTGATACCATAAATTCGAGGTAGCCCAGGCTAAATGTGTGTTATTTTCTTGAAGGAATCTGAGAAAAAAAAATTAGGTCATCAGACTACATGCTAGCGCGCTTGTGCTGCAGCACTGCATGTTTCATCGTGCAGTGTTTCCATCAAGTTCCCTTGGTGGAATATTTGCTTCAAGTGTGAATGGTATGAACATTTTAAAGTATACTTAATTTTCCTTCATTTTTCTTTCACACAGAACTTGAGCCATTGGAGTAAGTGGGACTGTACATACTGCAAAGCCACTGTACCATCTTTGGCAGAGTCAGCAGGCAACCAGGCTATGCAGTACTATTAAACATTTAACACCAAGCTTAGCACAGTATATGGAGTATATTAGGCATGGAATGTATAGTGTATGTGTTGAAAACCTACAGTATCTTGACTCCAATTTTACATGGAATGAGTGGTTACATGAACTATGTAAATAAAATTTTTGGCCTGGAAAATATTTCATTGCAATTTTTGGAAAGAGGGATAGACTGCACTTGACAATCATCTGATACCAGTACCAGTACAACCAGTTGGTGCAACTGTGGTGTTTAATTAGAGAACAGTCTGAAATTATCATTGACTGTCGTGATTGGTATATGCACTTGTCCTCCAAAGCAATAACTGGTACATATAGAGTTACATTTTAAACAGGGACCTACCAATTGAGCATTAAAGAAAATATTTTTCAACTGCTGTAGTAGTAAAACAAGGACTACTGTAGTTGTTCACAGAAGAGATGCTTTCAACAATTCAGTATGATTTAGTTAATTGTTGTTGATTTTTTAATTTTGCTTAATAAAGAAAGCTGCTTCCATGGGTACAATGAGTACAAATTCTTTATTAATAGAGGTGGTGTGATGTAATGCATAATGATTTCAACAACTGTAGAAGTCTTATAGTAGTATACAGCTTCCTGAGATTGAGAAATTGAGAAATGTTTCCAGTTTTATTGAGCTTATTGAGACCTGCACTGTTTACATACAAATGTGGTATGATGATAGCAACTCACTGGTTTAAGGAGCATTTTTGTGGAGGGTTGGGGGAGAAAGTATAGGGGGAGCTAAGTGCAAATTATGGGATATTTTCTCAGCACCCTTGTATGATGTATACACAGCATGTCCTTACCACTACTAGCCTCTGCAATATTTTTGTGTACTTGGATTTTTTGTGTGTTTGTGGGTAAGGTGATGGAAAAGAATCTGGAAAGTGTTGCACAAACGTGACCAGTGGAAAGACACTTTATACATTACCATCTGTAACTGAGCATCATTCTGACATGCGTCTGGGTGATCACTTTGGATTAGCAATAATCCCATCATCACAGGTAAGTTAATTGGAGGATTACAACTACTGCAATGCATAGCACATGCAGCCTTGTTACAAATCATTGCAGGTAAGTGCCTGTAGAACTTGCATTACTACAGTCTAGTTCTACATTCCATAACCTCTTGAGACAGTGTAAACTCAGCCAAAGACTTACAAGTGGCAGGCTTATGCAAATGGCTTCAGGGACAACTTAGTTTTTTAAGGGGTGAGGTGGGAGGGGGGTGGCTAGAGACCTAGGTCTCCATAAAACTGCAACCAGACAGGCCATGCAGATAAAGTGTTTAATTTAAGTGATGTAAGGTTACAGGTGGGATTTAAAATTATGAATTGCTTCTCTGAGACAAGATATTTTTGTCCTTCATGGTCCTGGGAAGGTTAAGGCCTACCTTCAGGCCTCGATTTTCAGAAAAATTTGTGGTTGTCCTTGGGCAACCAATTCCATATTTTTAGTTGTCCTAAAGAAAATTTGGCTGTCCAAAACATTTTGTGTCCAAAACATTTTTTGACCAATTACAGCACAAAACAGTAATTGCGTTTATGTATAATTGGTCTGGAAGAATGAAATGATAAAATTTTTGCAACACAAAGGCACTTGAAGTGTGAAACTATGATGGAAAATTTTGCAAGGAGTTGATCAGTCAGCATGTACAACATACTTCTTCATTCGGATAAAAGCAAGCTGCTGAAATATAATTCTTCCACCTTTTGGTTGTCCCTATGGAACTTTAGTTGTCCCGGACAATCGCACAACCAATAAAATCGAGCCCGTGCCTCCCACATGATACATAATCTGAGAGATTTGCAAAATACCCATGTTAATCTCTCTCTTTCTCTCTGAGCTTGGATCACTGTTTCAGTATTCTATGCATGTCTTGTCTTATGCTACTTATCATTGTTTGAGACTGGCAGCAATCAGTAAAAGGAGGAATAAAAATTATCAGATTCAAATTAAACACATGTTTATATTGAATTAAGTCTCATACCTAGTTAGTGCTGCTGGCTGTATGAAAGAATCACTGTGGTGAATACTCTACAAGATGGCTGGCTATTTCTACCTTATCACATAGGGTATATTGTTCCCATGTCTCATAAATCCCACTTTCATATATTCCATCTCATTTTGGTCCCCTGTCTCAAAAGTCCCATGTCTCACTCACTGCTCCCCAACCAATCAACTCATTGGGATTATAGGGGTTTGGGTTAGAGATATGGTTATTGGGCATGCACTTAAAAATATGAGGGCAACAATGCCACAGGGAACCAATGCATATTACAGGTAACAAAACTATATTAGATTAACAAGGCCACCATGTGGGTAGCTCACAGGTAGGGATATTAATTGGGCAGCTGACCCATATTCTCCCCATGTATCAGTTGTTTGCCCCAGAGCTCTCTCATATCAGTGAAGTGGGCTATCATAAAAAGGCCACTTAAAATCCCAGGTGAAATTGGCCCACATGAAAAGAGTTAACACCCATTGGTGCACCTGCAGAGGAGCCAAGCTAGGCATGCATTATTTGTCCCCCTTCCCAAGATTTTGGCCTGTGTCCCTCCCCAACTTAGGTCAGTTAAGAATTGAGTACACAGAAAAATATAAACAATATACCTCTCCAGATCTAATTTTTCATACTGAGAAATATCCTTGCAAGCTTTTGGGTTTTAGCCCCCTGAACATGCCTACCTCCAGCCTGAATGGGAATGAATGCTTTGGGATCTGTATTCTGTTTGGAGCTGCGTCCAAAATTTTTGCCCCCAACATTATCCTGTGCCCTTTATTTGTCCCCACACCATCCAGTTTTGACAGTCTGGCACCACCTCTGCCAGTGCATGTTATAGCCCCCCCCCCCAGGGGGGGGGGGGTCAGAACCTTGCAATGCAAAAAACACCTAAAATAGCGGTTATTTCTCCCTATTCTCTTCTTAGTGCCCCATGACACCAACCCCCTCCCTCGATGACACAATCCTGGCTATGCACATGACTGCTACTACAGTAGTATCAAGGATGGGGGACCATTGACGAGGAAGTAAAGAGATGAGACTAAAGACATATCCCCTTAGGTTTGACAGCAAAATTGTTCTTCATCCATCAAATAACGGCATATTCTTCTCCTACCCATTTGACTTATCTGTCTGTAATCTTTTTTCTAAAAGTCCCCACGACTCTCTGGCGAAGAGCCAAGGGGCGAAAACCAAACGATTACTCCCGGAGGAGTTCTGCTCCCTGAAAGAGCTTAACGTCCCAAAAGGACAAGTACGCCCTCCAAAGGGCAAACACTGGGTGGTCGTGCTCTAGACTGGCTGAATAGAACAGAAGCCACAACCTGGCTGTAATCTCAGTTGAGTACTCTTTTGGATTCAGACGGTTTCGTTCGTTACGTTGCAATACTGTTTATTTTTTGTGGGCTACAATCTGACAACAACAGTTCAATGATTAGTGTCTGTTATCAATTCGCCTAATTGCTTCAAGTATTAATTCAATGTGTTACGTCGCTGTAAACTCCGATTTCGTGCCCGCAGGATATATCGAATTGTCACATACATTGTATCACTTATTTTACATCATGCGAATTTCCCATTTTAGAAGAAAACCACTATGGTACTGGCTCAAAAACATTACGTTTTCTGCTACGCCTCAATGGAAGACGATACTACTTTTCAGGGTTATAAAGAGCGATCTTATTTTCGTTTTACCGCGAGAGATATCAATTAAATTACTCCTTAACGCTTTAATATGTAAGAAAGGATAATTTGAGGTATATTTAAATATTTACTTATTATGGGTATGATCAGGGTCTTTAATATTATTCACTCACGTTTCTATACAAACCTTCAATTGGGCGATACCAAAGTTTATGTTTTGAGAATGCTGATTGGTTGGTAGTGCTTATACAGTTTAAAGATGAATAATAAATAGCCTCATTAGTATGACGTCATAGAAACCAATTGTCCCAAGTCTCTCGTTGAGAAGCGATAGGATTAATTGACCGATAGAGGGCGTATTAGATAAAAGGAAAATACGATATTCTGTACTGTGCTGCAGTAGGGGGATTTTGAAGAGAAAGTTGTCAGCTCCCCGCGGAACACTCACGAGAGACTTGGCCAAGTCTAATCAGAGCCTTGTATTATGGTATTCTCTTGCACGTCAAAAATTACTGATTGTAAACAAACGACGTCATGTTTGTGAACTTCCCTCATACTACTTTGCAATGTGCGTTGGAATTATCGCTAATGGGGTACGTACGTTCTTACGTAGCTAGCCTGGTGTCGACATCTAGGCACGGTAACATAACTTTCACACATAAACTTCGTAGTCTGCTCGAGCGCCATTTTGGGGCAAAATAACTTAATATATACTGGCCTATTTTAAAAAAAAAAAAATTGTGAATGTTTATGGTGTTATTACATTGATGTCGTTTTACTTTGCAGATAGCGGCAAAGTGTTGATTTGTGTAAAACAGACACCTTTAACCATTAAGAAATATTCGAGGATTATACTCGAGGTGGCATACTGTGTTGATAATAAGATCGTATATACATGCAAGGCTCAGTTTACCTAGCATGCTGAACGTTACAGGCACTGTCTTTGCGAGCTGGACGGGGGTGATACAGTATGTCTTGCTGTGTCTGCGTGAAACAGTACCAATGTGATTTTGAATCGGCCGTCAGATAGCTTCCTTGCGAGTAAGTTTATAAGCGATATACATGTGATGTGTGAGAAGTAACCCACTACGAGACGATAGCGCGATCGGGCCGCACGCTGATAGAAATTTCAACTTCAGAAACGAAGTACAGACAACTATCAAACTTACACATAATTTCTAGGGGCTCTCTTCATTCTCAGTCTCGAAGAATGTTTACCAAATTGGCAAAATATTTTAGTCCATTACCGTGGGCAATGGCGTAAATGGGATGATCCTTTTGCATGCATTTTTTTTTTTTTTTTAAGATTCGGGTAGTAGATTTGGAACCGGGTAATACGATGGCGGGCGGGTACCCGGGTACCCGGGTTACCCGTGCAAACACTAATTCAAATCCACCTGCAAATATTGCCAGGAGTAAAAATGTTATAATTATTTTGCAATTAATTTTAAAAGGTTGGATGATATCCAAGTGACCTTGATTGCTACTGTGTTTTATGCAAAAAAGGTGCCTTGATGCCCTGATGAAATCTGCATTTTTTATTCCATTCCATATTATTGACCATTTGAAAGGGTATAATTTGACTAACTTCACGATGAGTATTAATTAGAAAAAGACATAACGTCAACGTGATAGTGAAGTCAGTAGTATTTTGCAAAGCTTTGTTGTACTTTATTTTTGTTGTATTACCTCTCAGCTATGGATAGTTGCAACTCTAGTCTGGTGTCCAGAGGTTACATACAGTTAAGTTAGATACGGTGAGTGGTTATTGAATGTGCCCATGGCATTCTCTGCCAGTCGTAGAACGTGACTAAAGGGAAAGCCAAGAACCTGTTTGAAAGCAATGTTAAACTTGAACCAACAGTTCAACAGCCATAGTGCATAACAGGTATATCCTGGAATCTGTAACAGAGGGACAAGGTTTGATTGGTTTCAGTAATAGGTTTCTATTAAAGGTATGTTAGTTAGATAGTTAAATGGAGTTTTACTGACCAGTTTCCAAACTATTGGTTCAAGTCCATCCAGCCACAGCCTTTTTCCCAGTTGTGGCTCACTTGCTTGTTTTGTATTCAAGGTGGAGGTGCCATATTTGACTCATTATTTCAAAGCATAGCCATTCATGATGTCATTGATGGGGGTATGCATTACCACTTCCAAAATTTGTAGATTTCAAATATGTGCATTGTAGCTTTGGATTCATCATCAAAAGGCACCTGAATGACACACTGGTTGGCATTTTGAATTTTTTGTTCACTTTATAAAAGGGCAAGAGTAGTCCCCCAGCTTGAAGTAGTTTAGTAGACTGTCCTGTTTCATGACTGGCTCATGGGAGTCATGTGACAACAATTTTTCTCCTCATATGTGAAATCTACAATGAGTAACTGCTTGGTATAGCTTGAATATGCAATACTGACGTCATATAGTATCATGAAAGGTACTTTGATGAGAAATTAGGGGAAAATTGTTTGAAATAGCTGCTGCCTCAAAACAAGTTTAGGGCAATTGCTTTTAAAGGTCATCATTTTGCAAGAGCACACTGCAAGTTGCACGAAACTTGAAAGGTCAAAAGCAATCATCTCAGATTTAAATCAGTCTGCAAAACAACATCTCAATCTCTCACAAATTTTCTCATATTGTTCTCTCAAGTATCTTACATGGTTGTTGAATATCCCCGGCAATTCAAGCAGTGACGGACACCAGGCAAGTTTCAAAAATTATTGGGAAATATGCTGTCAGATCAGTCTCAAGAGCCATCATGAAATAGGATAGTGTAAAATACTTTACTGCATTGGGGTTATTGCCTATATCCTGTAAGGTCTTCATCTGTAATATAGAAGGCCATATACAAGTTGTTGCAATATAAATATATGCTTTTTTGATGTACATAAAGTTTAGTTGATGTAAAAAGTAGTTCGGTCCAACTGCAGCTGCATATCAGCAGCTGAATATTACAAACTATTAAAGAGAAAATTTAAAATATATGATTTGTGTAATAACCACATACTGCATAACTTTTCAGTTATCTTGTCAATTTATGAGTTTTTCTTTATTCACAAACAAATTTGCTCTGTCAATTCTGTGCTGCTTCAACCAACCACACCTACACATTAAACTGCTAACATCAAGGCAGCCTACTAAACCAGATCCCTTGCCACTGCAATGGTATGTGAGAGAGGGGGCAAGGTGGCTTTCCAGGGGTTGTTTGATTTGCACCAGATGTTTGCAACTAGAGCACCATTTGTGCTGGAGCTCAAACCTGTTTAAATACTGCAACACATTGTTCATTCTAGGAAGGTAAACAATCTAAAGCAAACATAGAACCCAGTTAGTTAGAAAACAGCAGGGAGTACAATCCACCAAAACCAAAATGGCCCTCCATCGAAAACTCATTCAGACTAAATAAATGAATCTATTCAAGCTTCCTATCATCAAATATCTTGTAATCACTGTTTTCACAGTTTGACCCCTGGTGACCCCAGATGACCTTTAGCCCTCACCAAAAACAGATCACCTTCATACCACAATGCATCCACATACTATTTATAAGATCTGTTCATGTTTTCTGGCTTGCAATATGGTGCTAACATGGAACTTGACCACTAGTGACCCAATTGACCAGTTGACTTCTGCCAAAAGCCATGAAATTCTTATGGCCATGATACAGCTGCATACAAGCATTGAATCTTTTCAAGTTCCCTTTCTTCAGATATTGTGTTAACAAGATTTTCAGGCTTTGACCTCAGGTACCTTGTGACGTTCAACCTCCACCAAAACTGTCCGGCTAATCATAACGCATCCACATATCCACAAACAAAGTAGCAAATATATGTACGCCTAAATTTTAAAATATGCAACGTTTGCTGCATTGCACCTGTGGCATATCCATATCCATATGTGGTAGAGGATGGAGGGATGGAAAGCTGGAAGGACAAATTGGAGTGGAAAAGGGGCCTAGAAGGGTAATTGAAATATTGGTTTCAAAGGTGGGATCTATGGCATTGAAAACTAAGATGAATTAGAAAAAGCCCTGGGACAATTTAAACAGTGTTTGCAAAGTGTGTTATTGATTACTCAAGACTCGTATTGGCAATGCATGCACCAATTGGTTACATGCAGGAGAGGGAGGGGTATGCAGGGAAGGTGACTACGGCCGGCGACCCTCCCCTCCTTCGTCGGAAAATGATCCAATTTCGTTACATAGAATAAAAGGCGTGATGTACTGAGATTTAAACAACTTTAATTCCGTGATAATTGTAAAACATTTCCGAGTTTTCTTCAACACAAGCTCCAAACTAGTTTCGAATCTTGAGAAGGGCCATATTATTCTTACGTGTATTTTGTTCCGAGAGTCTTTCTGAGCGATGCAGTATTCTTCAAGACTCAATTAACTTTGGTTTCCTAACTATCTCCCTTTATTTGGCTTCAAAGGAAAGCAAGACTTTAACAAAGACCCGTTTTTGATACAAACGTACAAAAAAGCTTTCATTTTTATAATTTTTGCCAGAAAATGCCAATTTCAAGTCCAAATTAATTTTAAGATTTTCAGATATTCTAATAAAAGGCAAAAAAGGATTCGGAAAATTTTCCGAATCATCGAATAGAATCAATCCGTACAAGATTTACTAATATCCAAACGAACCTCAGATGTCCTGATATTCTCGTTAATTTTAAGCTTGAAAACGTAGTTTCTTTAATGAAACCCTATATATATTTTTTGATCCCCCCATGAAAAAGAATCTAAATTTTCTTTCATAAAATTCTGATTTTTCTCCAAAATGCTCCAAATTTACAACTAACAAATTTCCGGTCGATCTGGAGAGCATCAATACATCGGCCTAAAATAGCATGACTTGTGTAACCCCGCCCAATTTTCCTTTTAACTAACGATAGCGCTAATTTCTTACCTAATATTTAACCTAGAGAGTCCAAATCAAGAAATTCCTACAGCGCGCATCAGCTGGCGATCTTCAGTCGTCCCCACCATCTCAGATTTTGCGAAAAGTGAGGGCAAAATTTACAGTTAATGGAATAAATCATCCAATTGGTTATTGCTGGTGCTGGTGAATGAACAGTTGTGACAATTTTGGAAAAATAACAGACAGACAGAGAGATGCAGTTTCCTACAGTACCTCCCCTCGTTTGCTAGGTTTTTACGTATTATTCAGAGGCCAGGATTTATTGAAGTTTTTTTGTAAGAAAACCTACGTGAAGCTAGGTCACGTGCGTATAGGAGCATTTCGGTTTGAGGCAAATTTTCCCGTCCGAAGTATACACAGTAAATCTGTCCGAAAGGTATACCGTATCTAAGCGGAGCGTTCCTATCGGTTGGCCTGGAGCGTACAAAAAATTGTGAAAAATTGCGACCGGCCTCAGACGGCCGAAAATGACATTCCCAGACTTGTTAAAAGCATCTAAGCTGTCGTTACGTAGAATTTCCGTTTGCAATAATAAGCCGCTTTCAATAAAAATGAGCAAATCAGCCTTCCAAAATATCAGAAAATTACCACATCAAATGTACCACATTACGCTTTTCGGGCAAACTTTAAGCACATGTTTACACCTGTATACTCCCGTCTTCCGGCATAATCTGGGAATTGAAACCATCTCAGATCATTTTTTCGAGGTCGCCCGAATCTTCTACCATTTCGGGCAAAGTGTTGACCAAGAAAATGAAGACAGGCTGGGGAATAGTTGTTTTATAAGCTGTCCGAATGTAGCGCCATTTTTTGTAACCGTTCTTCATAAAAATTTCACAGTGACTTTAATGTGTTTTTTGGATTGGGGCACTCGTAGGAGTTTTCATAGTTCTCAAAAACATACAGTGATTTTTAAATACTAGAAAATGGCTGCCCGATTTTTCCTGGCACTTGCCAGATATTCAAGTCCTGCGAAAATAAGCCTAGTACCTAAGGTTTAGAAAAGTGGGTGACTATAACCGCTGACTATCCGAAGTAAGATATCAGTGCAATACAGACGGTATTATCAGTATGTATTGTTACAGATAAAACGGAAGGAACACAACTTTTGCTAAAAAAAAACTTTTCTCTGCTTTAATCCGACGGACATTCATGCGTAAATTCACTCGTAACTTCCACGGGTTTAAAGAAAAGGGTCAGAACTTCTCAGTTCTCTCTTATCTGAAGCAGGCTCCGACAAATGCTAAACCCCACCGTCTCAGAAGTTACTCGGGCAAGTACACTGATAAAAGCCGTATAGCTAGCCGGGCAAGTATCCTAGGGAGGTCTCTACAAACACGTTTTAGAAGTGGAAAAACAGATATGCATGCAGAAAACAAGACTTATGGAACAGCTGGCACGATGGACAAGTAACGAAAAAAAATTGTGGAAGCCTGTTTGAAAATAATCTCCGTCCCTTTCACTCTTATCTTCTCTCTCTCCCGTTTCTCCCTCCCTTCTTTCCTTAATTTTTCCCTATCTAACCCGATAGATGGAGCTGATATTCCCGGTCGAACAAATAAGGGGGCACTTTGCCCCCGGCAGATACATTACTGCCGCAAACTAAATACTGAAACGGTCTGTTCACACGGAAACATGTGGGCCTACTCACCAGACCGAATGTTCACTAGATGGAATGCGGACAAAACCAAACTTAAATCTAAACTTTATCGTGTAACTCTGAACCAATGGCGGCGGAACCGGGGACTTGAGGGTCCTGAGTCCCTCCCCATGGGAAAATTGGGGGATAAAGGAATGTTCAGCCCCCATCCCAACATTTTCAAACTGCGGCTTCAAGAAGTGGAGACCGTGGGAATAATTTTGAAGGGGGAATACAGCTGAGAATTTCAGACATGGGATCCATATTTAAAGGCTGGGTATATGTAGCTTACAACACCATGGAAGTGCCGTATTCCGACCACCTGGAGGATTTGCAGTGTCAACAATTTCTGGTGCACCCCACACCAACCAATAGTGACGCTCTGCTTGGATAGTGTGGCTGGCCCTAACTTACCCTAATGGGCTGGGGATTACACACCAGTGCCACGTTATTCAACGTCTGTCGTAGGAGGTCTTGAGACTAAATTGAAGGAACTGCGCTGTATCTGAACAAACTGTGCTTGAAATCGAATTTGAAATTTAAATGTATTTTTAAACCGTATTTAAACTTTACATTTTTATCGAGGGTACACTGTATAACCGGAGAGCTATTACGAAGGAGACACAACAGTCATATATGCCGAACAATATAGCTACTAGAGGACATAGATCCCCTATTTCAAGTATCAAACTTTGGACGGTCCATTTGTACCTATTGCTGGGTACTCTTGACCTTCCCCTTCTTGAAAAGGGTCATTCACACCCAAGTAATGCGTCGACAACTGCCTTTTAATAACATACTTTGATCTAAAGTAATGGGCACGTTTTCAGCTCTCATCAAAACTTTTAGCTAAACAACTTGGCAGAATAGTTTAAATAAAGATTCGTTCCGTTGTATCCAATTTGTGGCATGGTTTGCCGTATAAAAGCATTGTTAAATTGTGTTCTCCAGTTTTGATTCATTCCCGCATAACTTTAAAACATATCCGAAATGTATGTTTTGATAAAATTCTTCTTCAAAGATATTAAGAGAAAATAAATTAATTGTGACCAGTAACAAACAAAGAATAAAATTCTACACATCTGCACGGCGACTGCAAGTTAACCAAGATAAGGTTTAAATGGTGAGTCTTTTCACTGTCATTTTGACAATACATCGCTGATACTAACTGATCTAGGCATTGAGATATGAAATTTGAGAAGAAGAGCAGAATTCCATATCACTAGTCACCCCTCCCCAAATGTGGTACCAGTTCACATAAAAATAAACGCTGCTGGAAATAAACCGAGGTTCAATCATATTTCAAAAAAAAAAAAAAACTTAGGAAACTTGGAAAAAACAACACAATGCAGAATTTAAAGAACTGATTGAAAGTATATTCTTTCTTGATGCTTAGAGAAATATGAATTAGGGTAAAGCGCGTTACAACAGGGACTGCGGAGAGGGGTACTGGGGTAGCATGACATAACCTGCTTTGTTTCCTTTTAAAATTTAAAATATTTTTATGATCTTGAAAACTTCCTGTTTGTCTCCAGTGCATGTGGCAGAGGTTAGATACTAACAAGTGTGTCCGAATTCTTTCAAAAAATTGCTGGAAAAAAACAAACAAACAAACATCACAGTCAAATTGCAAATTCTTCATGCAGTAGTGCTCGCTCATAAATAAGTTTAGGAACCTTTCCCGAGACCAGATCATCAAGTTACACCGGCAACAGCAGTGCTACTTCTATAGATCTTCTTTCATAAAACTCCCAATTTTCTCGAATATACACTCTTGTATTTTGAAATATTTTGTTTAAAGAAGACAAAGTTTTCAGAAACTTATAAGAAGGCGTCATGGAGCCTAATTTTGTAGGGATTAGATAACCGTACGAAGCAACTCTCTGCAGTCGTTTGTGATCTCAGATTTGCCAATAGGAAGTGGAGATTGTTACAGGGCACTCAGAATTCAAACTTTTCAGGAATAAAAGCTCTATTTTTTCAAATACTTCGGGTGGACAAAAAAATTTCGACGCTCAGCGAGCGGCAAATTGTGCTCCTGATATAGTGGTGCTCCGCTTTATGAAATCGCAGATTTGGGGTGCTCTCTCCCCCAACCCACCCCACCCCACCCAAACCCCACCCCAACACCCACCACCACCAGTCTCCTGGAAAAAGTCTGGCCATGCTAATGAGGTAGCCATATCTCAGACCCACGTAACACCGGTGACCCTTGGTGGTTCTTGTGAAAGGCATTCACCATTCTTGGGTCCTGACTCTTGAGGCCGAGCCTGTCCTGAGGGCCGATATGCCACGGGGTACCTGGGAAAATGGACGAGATGTCTAGGCAAGGTTGTCCAAAGGACCGAGGTAAACCTCTCCCGTTGTTCTGATGGCTTTAACTTGTACACGCATTCACCCTTTTACAACGCGTACCGAAGTTGTATGGCTCATTGTTGTAAAGCAAACAGTACAATTTACAACCATCTGCGATGCGCTGCGCAGACTGTTGAACTCGATCGATATCAGCTGATTGTCGAACTTGCCTTCCGATCAGAACGTCAGTGTCTCCTTCCGAGTTTCACCGAAACTTTTATGAGGCTGGGTACGCGATATTAACATTCTGCCATTACTTATACGGTAATGAACATAATGTCGTCACCTTTACGCTCGACTACGAAATGTTCGTGGTGGACAAGCATGTACCTCCTGAATGTACGCAAGTTGCAAATGTGTAAAGACCGATTCAGCGAAATCGTCATCAGACAACGCTACTCGAGTTGCCGAGCGGCGTCAAATGCAAAATCTCAAAAGGATTGGCAAGATGCAGCTTCACTTATGATCGTTGCCAAAGACAGCAATCAATCAAAAAATTCTGTTTATGATTACAGAATGCTACTTCTAAAAAGGCAAGGTGGAAGTAATGTATTTGGAGGTAACAGCGTCTTCCCTGGTGGTGTAATAGATGATGCAGATTTTAGTCCAAAATGGATTCAAGTCTTCAAGAAATTAGGGATTGAGACCATGGACAAGTTTGGATGGGAACACTTGAAAAACAAACCCAGAGCTGGCCCAATAGCTTCTCTAAGAGCCAAAGATCTTTTGCCAAATGATGTTGCCCTCAGATTGTGTGCGATTCGAGAGACTTTTGAAGAGAGTGGCATATTAATTGCAAGTACCCTTGAAAATGTAAAGCAAAGTATGAAAAAAGTTTCAGCAAAAACATTTGCACCATCTTCTTGCTACACTGGACTTGAGGAGAGCAAATTTTTGGAATGGAGAGAAAGGATTTACAAAGATGCTGGTCAGTTCTTAGTGATGTGTCAAGAACTTGAAATTTTTCCAAATCTTTGGTCTCTTTTTGAAATGAGCAACTTATTAACTCCAAGATCCTTTCCCAGAAGGTATGATACAATCTTCTACTTGAGTACATTTGACTTCATGCCAAGAGTAATCATAGATCAAAAAGAAATGTCAAATAACCAGGTGAGTGGTGGTGCTATTCATGTCTTTACAAAGGTTAGTTGCCATGGTGTCATACCCTTTTTAACAACAATGCATGATTCAGATTTAGATGACCTCACTGCACAAAACTTTTTGGTTAAGTTAGGTCACCATACGACTCGATTAATGGAGATCTCCCCTTGTTTTTAAAGGAAATATGAGCTTTCCAGCTGCCAGGTTTGGCAAATCGTCACAATTTCCTCAAAAGCATGACACCAAGTATTCAGACTGATGGGAATTGCATAGCATATGTTATAGTTTACAAGCATACATTATCAAACAGGTAGCCAGTCTAGCTACTAGCCTATTGTAATTCAGTTTGGTAATACAAGGCCTGTACCTACCTGAATAAGATAGTGCACAAGACTACTGGCTTCAACCATATGAGTTGTACACTGCAAACTTTTGAGTAAAGTCACTGTTACTTTACATTTCATTTTTCTTTAGCTATGACTGTGGAGGCACCACTGGATGTGTGCATAGCCTACAGTACAAGGGCAGACTTTCCAACTTTTGGGGAAATTAATGTGTTTGACTATCTAAGCGGAGCGCCACCATCAGTTGGCACGGAGCGTACAAGTAAATTTTTGGTTTTACAAACCTCCCAGATGGCTGGAAATGGCACTTCATGAGTGTTTTAAGCTACATGTAGTGTGTACTGTACAATGCCTAGCCCTTCTGGGGCTGCCCCCCCCTTAACGCTGCCGCCCCTCAGTTAGTTTTTCATAGGGATGAGCTGAACGAAAAGACTTTGTCCACTCGGCGGGTAAATGCGTGTGTTGCACAATATGTGCGAATCAAAGAGTTTAATGAGGTTCTGATCTGTGCAAGTAAGTGTGATGGAAACACATTTAGCATTAAAGGGGAAGTAATAAAATAAATATAATTTAATTTTGATATGTGGAAGAGGAACCAAATGTACACAGTGTGGTGAAAGGTCCATTCAAATCGGACTGGTATTTCTTGAGATATCAGTAAATGAAGTGAGTAGATTTGTGTTCAAAAGTGAGTTTGAGGGCAGCAAAGCTTATATCACATCCTCACATTGACAAGGAATGCTTTGTTTTCCCTTTGTTTTTTCAGACTGTTGTGTTGACCTTGAAGTTAATAAGAGTATGACCTCCTTGTGAGCAATTCGAAGTTTGTAAAAATTCTCATGCCACTTATGCAATCACATTTTAATAATATGGGACTGTTGAGGGGAAAATCCAGTCTAAAGTTTAAAGAAAAACAAAAGACTGCACATTAATGTGGGGATGTGATGTCATATGTGCTTGCTTCAAGTTCACTTTTTGTTGAAAATGTGAAAACTTTACGTGCTCAGATCTTGAGAACCACACATTGGATTTCAATGCAAATTTCACCAAAATGCTCAGAATAAGTACTCCTCTAACATACCAAATCCTGTTGTGACCTTAAACCCTTCTTTTAAAACATACTTGACACTAACCCCATAGGCCTATGGGACAAACAACTTGGAACAAGTTGTAGGTCTGCTTCAAACATTGCACAATTTGGCAAGTTATAGACATGATCAAATTTCAAATTTTCAGCAAAGGGGAGGGGCATACCCCTTCCCCTTAGACCCATCTCCAATATTTGTCTTTAATACAGATGTCCCACTTTCAGCCAACAGTAACACAGTAACTCCATGTCAAAGCCTGCACAAGCGAGATAACAATGAGGTCCTGTGTGTGTTTGTGACACTTCTTGTTAACAATTAATTTTAGGTACAGTAGGAAAGGTCTGACAATTCTCAAGCTTGGTCCATAGGTAAATCATACTGAAAGTAGATGAACTAAATATTGTTTTTTGGTGAAGGTTAATGGTCATGAATCTGAGGTCTTTTCTTTGGGGTGGAATTCTGGAAACCTTTTTAACATACTATCTTAAAGGCCCTGTTCTCTCACCCCAAACAGTGCCGATTCTTTTAACCTTCTTACTTTAAGTGGCTCATTGAGTTGGTTCATGAAATTCAACAAATTTTCCAAACATATTAAGCTTTCTTCACATACCAATGACAAATGATCAAACTTAGACAATCCCCATACCCTACATACAATGAGTGAGTAATTAACGGTTCAAGTCTGTTTTCAAAAATTTGTGACCAGACACTTTTTCAAATGTAAAAAAACGTTACAAGTCCGGACACTAGAAAATTCAAAATTTAACTTTTTCTGTGACTTTTGGACTTAGAACTTGACTTGTTGTGCTAACGTTACTGTTGGCATTGTAATGTGGTAGTGACCCTTTGAGACTCTCATTAAGTTATCGATATCAACTCAATGAGCCTCTTTAAGCCCCTCCCACAATTGTCTGAAATTCATGCTCATCCAGATACAATCTCACCTTATTGCTTCAAGGTGAGTAAAGAAAAACATAATCAAAACACTCTCAGTACTGTTCATGCTGTGTAATATAAGTTTTGGTACTCTGCATTGTTTGAATTAGCTGTCAATCAAAGAGCTGAGCCAATTGAGAATTTTGGTACCCCCTTACCAAAATTGCAGTTTGAGGTGAGAGGTTTGGCCCTTTAAGGAAGCTTTGATATGTATGGATGAAGTAATTGTTTGTTTTTCTCTTGTTTATGATGAGAGGTTATCTGGGATAACCAACCTCAACATCTCAAAGCCTTGTTAACACCATATCTTAACTAGTTGGAATTTGGACACATTTCATTTATTTGGTACTGTGTGTGGGTGTTTTATAGTGAAAGTGAAGAGGTAATCCCTATTTTGGTAGTGGTCAAAGGTCATTTGGGCCCATAGGCCTTGAGTTTTAGATTTTCCATGTGTGCTACAAATTACACTTCTCCGGAAATTCAAGAGTGTGGTAGGTGTGTTGTTTTAGTAACAGGAGCTAACGTTCTTCACTTTTGTGTATGAAAAATCACAACCCTAACAGTTACCTGTATTTGAGGTGAGTGAGTGATGCTGTGCCATCCCAGTGGCTGCCTCAAAATTCAAGGCCTGGGGCAACCAGGGCTAAAACTCTGAAATACTTGTTACTTCCATATCTTAAGGTATGGAAGAAAGCTTAGACAGATTTCACCCGAGTATGTGAATATTTTGAGGGAGTTCATACAAACTGAGTGAACCCTATTGCCTGTGGTGGAGGTTTAAGGCCACATAGGGTCATGGGGCAATCAACTTCTAGAAACTCACATGATAGATGATAAGGGAGCATAACTTCTTCTAGTCCACAGCAGACATGGGAACAATAGCCACTTACTGTGTTAACAGAGCTTGAAATGAACTCTACAGCTCTGCTGGAATATATGGCCTTTTTATTTGCACTGACTTTCTCTAAAGGATTATGCTTATTTTGATTCCTACTTTTAAAAATTAGTTTAAGAATTTTAGCCCATCTTATTCTTATTCTTTTAGTGATTTTTCACCCACCATTGCATTGCCTTTCCTAGCTGACACTAACAGATTCATGCTGGTGTGTTTTCACAGTAATTTCATGAAACTAAATGGCTACTGTACTGAATCTAACAAACTATTCTTCTTGAAAAATTGATATATCACTCTGCCCCATCATGCTTGGGATGTGAATGCCCCATGTTGAGAGGAAGAACAGTATTTCTTCAGTTACAGATCAATGGCCATCTACCGTAGGGTAGGAAGCATGCTGCTTCCTACCCTAGGTGTAGGAATCAGGGCAGGGTGCAGGGGGTGATTGCTTGGTCTTCACAAGAGGAGATGAAGATGTTTTCTCTCCCCACTTATTTAAGCTACTAAAAGTAGATTGTGATACTGTACCCACACCCGATTATGTCAAGGGCATTTTGACACCATAGAAGGTTTGCATACATGTATTAAAACTGTAGTACATCAAAATTATGATTTTAAAACATCCCAGAAAATTTAGTTAAAATTCAATGTCATGAATTTCATATGATTCTGCCCATCCTGCAGTTTTCTCATAACCAAGACAATTACCCATCACTGCGTTCTTTTGACCTTTGCAATGCTTAGTGTCCAACATTATCACTTCACATTTCTTGCAGCCTTGCCTGTTGAACAGCCTTCATACCTGTAAATGTGTTTTGCAATTTTTTATTGTCTAGATGTTACAGTATAATCATATGCATATATGTGTCCCAGGTCCAGGCAGGGTAAGACTGCCTCCAGAAATCTGCATGAACTGAATTTTAGACAAGGGTCTGGAAAATTTTGGGTTGCCATTTTCTGACATGATTTTAAAAAGGCAATCAACCCTCACTATAAACCACAGTTGTTGGAGTAGTCCACAGAAATTCTCAAATGGCACAGCTCTTTGAATGACAGCTAGCTTAAAAAATGCAGAGTACTGAAGCTCATATTACACTGTACTTTAATACTGAGAGTGTTTTGAATACACATTGGGTCTTGTATACTCATCCTTCACTGCAAATTGTATAGAAATCGACCAGCAATTGCAGACAAAGAAAGCTTTGTGAGGAAAAACGGAGATTTATTCCCACACAGTACCATAAATCGTAAGCTCTACCTACTTCGTGGGTTGAGCTAATAAATTGAAATATCACTTTGCTTCATGTTTCCATTTACTTTATTCCTCATCATTCCTTTATATGTTGCAGTGGCTAAATCCTGCTGAAGGAATACACCATTATTGTCAAAGGGACATAGGATTTATACCACCACAAATGATAGAATGTGCAAGATGCCTGGACTTCCCCAAGCAAACTGATGTTCAGAATTATGCTGCAGAAATTATGGATGAAGGGATGGACATTAACCTTCCTGTCGGCTTTCATCTTAAAGATTGCCTCCTGAATACATTTCCAGGTTAGATATCTATATTTTTTAGTTGAACCACAAAACAATTAGTAAGTTAAAATATTCAATTTGAAAACCTGCTGAATATTAACAAAATAAAATCAGTTAGTGTGCACTTATCATAAATGCACACTAACTATGTGAATGATACAGTTAATATCATTTAACTTGGAGTGAAATGAGCTACTTTGGAGGTATGTCAAAACTGTTGACTTTAACACCTCAGCTTTGCTACAGTAACACAGCTGGTGCTGTCATGTTTTGCATTTAAAGGTAAAGAGCAGTCCCCCCCAAACTTATTTTGAAGAAAAAGCTGAATAACTCATTTTTCATCTTATTTCTCTTCAAAGTATCTTACATTTTATGACTTTACAATTGCATATTCAAGGTAAACCAAGCAGTTATTTCTGGTAAATTTTACATTTGAAGAGAAAAAACATTGTCACATGACTCCCAACAGCCAATCATGAAACTGGACAGTCTACTACACTTTTTCAATTTGGGATGACTGCTCATGCACTTTAATGCACAGTACAATAGCATGGTTAAGCTTCTTAGTTTGCATAGGGCCTCATGTTGCTGCTGGCTCTCTGATCATGCCAATAGGTAGCACAAAATTTATCTCATAGAGCCCAAAATTTGATGAATTTTAATATTCTTGTGGTACAGTAGGCAGTCCTTAATGACTCAAATCTTTGCAATCCTCACAGTTTTTGTTACCACAAATTTGTGAAAAAGAATTGTCCAAAGCCAAATTTATTTTTGATATATACTGTATATGTTTGAGCAGAACACATTCTAGCAATCTGGTGAAATTTTTGTTCATCTCTCATCTTTGGTTCTTGAGATATTAACGTGGCAAATTTTCTGCATAAAATGAACTTAAAGAAAGAAGGTGTGATGTCATGGATTCACATTGGCTGCCAATATTTTGTTTTTATTTATATTTTACCACAAGTTTTATGCAATTTATCTATGATATGTTGATACCATAGGTGCATCCTGAGCAATGGAAATTTAAAAATTTAGATGCCTTAGGGGCAAAATAGCATTCTTAATCAGTTGAGGTCAAATTAATAGGATGAAAAATAAAGAAAAACAACATATTGGCCAACAATGTGAATCTGTGACATCACACCTGCTGGCTGCAAGTTCACTTTGTATAGAAAATGGGTCAACTTCAATTGTTTCTTGAGAACTGAACATAGGAAATGATTCAAATGAATGAAACTTTCTTGGAATATGTTCCTTTTTAATAAACATATGAAACATACATTTGGCTCTGGACTATTGTTTAGACTGTAAAATTTTGTGATACATTACTGTTTATTGAGTTTATTTCTGAGATGGAAGTCTTGATAATTGACCATTTACCAAATAGCAATAACAAGAATTGTTTTGGGGTACACAGTCATATTTTTCAATAGCCTTTTACTTTGATAAAATATAATGCACGCAACATCTGTCCCACAATCCTTTTTAATTCTATTTGTAAAATGGTCTATGTATAGCCTCTAACAAACAATAACAACTGTCATGAGTATGTTTAGAAGTTGAGTATGTTTGGAAGTTGGAAATTTTTATTCAGTTGTGGAGCTGCATTGTTACCGACCTCAAATTTTAATATTTTAAAGACACAGCCATTTCAGCCTCAAGGACCATGTTAAATCTGGGGACACCACAGAGTTTATTTTGTTGATATGGCACCAAAGCCAGATGCATTTGGCTTTCGTTATGACACTTCCACCAGTTACTTTTGCTTAAGGTGCTTTTGTAGTCTTTGTCCAACTTCACTCTGTTTACACCTGTTTGCCACTTCAATTGCTTAAGACTTTTCCTCTATGGCCCATCCTTGTACAGAGGAGCTTTTCCATTTATTACCATATTCTTAGTTCCCTGCAATGAACATTGGACATAAGCTTTTATTGAAGCATGAAAGAAATGAATAAAAAATGACCAGGACATAGTAAATTTAAGTGCTACCTTTTGGGTGGTAGATGTAGTTTTTAATGAGTGGGAAGGCATAACAAATTTACAATAATGTGAGGGGCACTGCAGCCATACTGTAAGTATGGCAGCTCTTAGTGCCATTTTTGGACTCATGCACTTTTGAAAATTGCAGGGCAGTTAGGCCAATTAGGTGCAACTTGGGCCATAGCCTTGGTCGTATTGGTTTAATTTAAGGCCTTTAATGAGTTGATCACTGACTGTACATGTGTACACAGCCCACAGAGTACCAAGATGGTATATGGAATAACAGTACATTGGTTCTACTGCCACATACAGTAGATAACTGTCCTGTCACCATAACTGTTTCAATTGTTTTAAAAAAGCCCTTCTTCAGCCAAACATGTACAGTAGAGCCACTTTATATATTAAAGAGATGCATTGCATTTGTACTTCAGTTGAAATTGCTTTTGGTTAATGAGTCCGCAAACCTATTTTTGCACACTGATGAATTGAATTGCAGAATTTTTTTCACTGTGCTGTTATTGAAATGCTTCACTGCCATTTTGATTTGCAGTGTTCATGCCAAGCATGAAAGAAACTGCTGCAGCTTGGTTGAGGGAGCTCACTGAGCTTGGGTGACTTGGCAAGGTGTAGTCAGGGTCACCCTGATGACAAGGATATGAACAAGTCAGGCGTAACCCCATACCCTCAACAGAAGGGTTACCCTGACTAGAAAAGGTGACTCATTTCAATACATTTGTGTGTAGGTGCTGTAGAAAAAGCTACTGACTGCATTGATGCCATGGATTCACAAATGCTATCTGGTCCTGCCTCCATTGTTGACATACTGTACCAGGTCAGTGGTCAAACAAGGTTGCAGAGGGTTGTGGGGGGGGGAACAATAAAAGTGGCCACATATTTTTACTAGCAAACCATAATATAATGCATCAAAGCAATGTAATCTTATATCTTCCATTGGTGGGGGGGGGGTAATATTCAGTATGCACTACTGTACCAGTAATTACAGTATTTGTCTTGAGAATCAAAGCTGGTTCAGTGTGGCTCATTCAATTTTCTTCCCTGGTATTTATCCCTTTCAATCAAAAAACGGTTTTTCACCCCTGCTCTAGCTTTATTTTCTTGAAGCTCACTCTGAGAAGTTGCAGTGAGCCACAACCGGAAAAAAAGGCTGTGGTCAGCTAGACTGTAGCGGTTCAGTTAATAACTTGGCTGTAAGTCTCCATTGAACTATCTAACTAAATTTCTGAGGAAGTTGCTTAATATTCTACTAAGATGAAACTTCAGAGATATTTACCCCATACAAAAAAAAATAATAATAATAAAAGAAGGGATTTTTCAATGAGTTTCAAATGGTTGAGTATTGCATGAAAATTGCGACACTAACTCTACGAGACGAATTGTCTCATTTCAACAGTGCCATGAGACAGTTCTATACATTACTTTATCAAAAGGCTAGAAAAATCTTATATTTAATTTTTCACTCCCTCAGGTGATGACTGTTATCCTGAGAATGTCTCTCCTGCATCTATCTCAGAAATTCCAAAGCTTGAAGAAACAGAAGAGGAGAATTTACAGAGATGTAAAAACTTGCACCGAATCACCTTTTACTATTCAAAGAGATCGTTTAAATGTGATTGTAATATCAAACTTCCACATGGACACCATTCTCCGAAAAGTTTTAATTGTCAAGACTGGGTAAACACATCTTAAAATAATTTTAATTTGCTGCCCCTTATGATGGACTTATCAAAGGGACACTCATCGGTTGTGACAGACAACATTCCCCTATTTTCTGTACCTTCATTTTCCCTTTTTAAATTATGTACCAAAGTGCAGAAACATTTAAGCAATGTGGAGTGACATTTATTTGTAAGAACAACAATCATTTGGTTAATTACCATTGCAGTGTTTTGATCAAGAGGGAGTTTGGGGGATTCGTCCCACTCTAATCCAGAAGAATTCCCCCTTTTCATTTTGCCCAAAATTGACATTCCCTCCCCTTTCCACTTCCCCCAAAATAAACAAATGTTGTTCTCTTGACTTTTTATCCAAGAAGAGGTCACCTTTGCAGCAATGTTTGAACTTTGAACTTGATTAAATAGCCTTTGAAACCCTTCAGATTGTGGTTGCACTGTATAGAAGCTTGAAGCAAGCTTTTGCCCTCTTGAACCCACGTCATGTGTAACTTTAGTCAATGGAACCATCAATTTGGACTTTTGGTTTGGCAGTAATAAATCGCCCCTCCTTGGTTTAGTTTCTGGCGAAATCCCTGCACCTTGAGAGAGTGTACTTTTCCGGTAAACAAATCCACATCCATGTCAGACAAAAGAGCCTCCTTTACACAGTGACCAATGTAACAACTTAAAGAATTTGACAGATCATTTCTATTCGATGTTACTCAAAGCACAATTGTAGTGAAGAAATATTGAGAAAATAAATTTTGTACATCATTTCATTTGTTGTACTGTTGCTCTATTTACTGTACATCTGCTTCTATAGCTTTTCATTTTATTAAAGGCATCCATTCTTCACACCAGACAGTTCTAACTCTCCTAACCCCGGCCCCATACTTCAAGACCCTCCCACAACCGTCTGAAACTCATTTTTATCTAGACACAGTTCTATAGAGGCTTTTCACATGACGTCATAATACTCTCCGGCGGCCATGTTGGAGTACATGTAACGACGTAGTAAACCATACGGGACGCACTTGCTCGTTGAATGTGTATACACCGTGCATATCACAGTGCGCACTGTGCAGTGCATTCGGCACAAAGCCACATGTATTTGGCATGAATGTCCTCCAGCATGGCGGTTCCGTGACACAATTGCAAAGCCTCTATAGTTCATTGCTTCAGGACATCCCCTGATGAATATACCAGGTCCTAATGTGTATTATAAATCAAAACACTCTCAGCATATCATGTGTCCAATGAGCTACGCTGAATTTTTTTTTTAAATCGAAAGTCAATCAAAGAACTGTGACAACTGAGAATTTCTGTACACTAGTTGAATTGTAATTTTGGGGTTATCCCAAATGACTGCCTTTAAGTTTTTCATTGATTCTTTGCCTAACCTCTAGTTATGTTGTAATTTACATGTATACAGGGTTGGAAGTTGTTACAATGGATTTTACCCATTATTTTTATTAGTTTTGCTTCTTAGTTGAGTGAAAAAACTGGAAAAACCATTTAGGGTGACTATCTAGAGTAGAGATTGAGAATTGTTTTTGATAAGTAGCAGTTATTTAAACTCATCCAGTGTTTCAATACCTTGCTTTCTTTTTTAACGAAAGGGCACTTTTCAGCAATGTTCAAACTTACATGTACACAAATAAATGGCCCTAAAAACCTTTCAAATTGCACCTTACAGGGGCCTTGAAGCAAGCTTTAGTCTCTTGAACATACTTGTAACTTGTAACCTAAGACAGAATAAATTTGGACTTGGGGTTAAGCAGTAATCCACCCCCCCCCCCCCCCCCCCCCCGCCTAATTTGTGTTTCTGGTGGAATTCCTGCCATCATTCTTAATGAAAGCAGTGAAACATGTTTGATTCTCCATTTCTGGGACAACCTTGTCAGTGAACAATTTCCAGGTACTGTTGATGCAGTATCACCTGTACATACCACTTGTAGAAATCTTCAAACATTGATACTGTACCTGAAGATCTAGTACAGTAAATACTATTTTTAATTCTTACCATTAACTTTTTAAGATTTCTGATTCACAGTACAGTTACACCAACTCAAAGTACAGAAGAGAGGTAACTGCAGCATTGACATCTTTTGTTAAACTTGAAACTTTTAGTATACAGTAATACGGTGTGGACTTACTGCAAGGGTGTAAAGTAACATGGTTACTGTATGTGAAAGTTTCGTGAATTCCAGCACCTTTTTGTTAACGTCATAGTCAACTCACCTTTTGAGTAAAAAACACTTATAACTAGGCAAAGCTATCATTCAACCTCTTTATTTTGATATGAAATATGCTTTAGTTAGATAGAAATTAAGAAAGTAATGATTGATTGGAGTTGGGCTCTATTGTAAAGACTTAATGTTGTTTTATGTCCCTAAGTTTTGCACCCCGTAAATTTTAGTGATGGCGTCCTTTGTGGGAGTAAAATCAGATACTACATTTGTCAGACATTGCCAAAAATGGTGTTTTGGCAATTCCTCAGTGTTTCAATGAGTTAAAACTGACGAAAACCAGGTTTTTGTTGATAAAATTGATGATTGTTTTCCATTCAGTTTTAATTATAGGCCTGGTAACATTTGTCTTGGTTTAACCCCCCAAAATAGCACTAACTAACAGTGAAAAGAGTGTTAAACATTGTTCATGCTGCCCAAGAAATAATTTAACAAGATCAATCAATATTATTATAGATGGGATAAATGATTGGAATACAGCATGTCGATTGCACCCTGTAACAAACACTACCTCAAATTTTAACACAAATGTTTTTGAACTCTTGCCATAATAGCTAAAAAAAAGACTTTTACAGTACTGTACATCACTCTGCTTCACAAAACTGATACATGTAAACATGCACTAGACCTTCAAAGTTTCAAGTCGGGGTAACATCGTCTGACCAAGAATGGCAGATTGGGACACAGCTTCCACAGCTTTTCCCAAAAATATCATCGTAGAAATTGAGGTAATATTTCAAAATCCAGAAAGACCAAGGGAAATTGAAATCAAAATGGATTTATCCTTATGAAAAATGTCATGTGCTTTTTTTTAACCCTCAAATGGCTAGGCTTTTGTTAACCCCCCCCATTTCTGAGGTGGGTGATATTTATGGTCATTGATTATAATACCTGTACCATACCAGTAGCTTACTGTTTATAGGTACAGTATACTCTGTAACTGGGTAATATCAATCTTTCCAGGACTGTAACCTGTAGGGAGGGAAAAGGGGAAAACAGTGGCATTGCCAGGGGGATAAGCTCCAAAATTTTCTGATTTTTTGGGAAAGTGTAAACACCATTTTTCTAGGGGATGTTATTTGCAGGGCATGAAACAGGCTGTAATTTTGGCCCTTTTTAAACTTTGAAGGTATGGAGCTTGTATCATTGGCAAAATCTTGGCTTCCGGGTTTCTTATATAATGAAATGTGGAAAGTTCAGTAAGTACTGAAGAATCTGAATGCATCTTCTCATCTGCAAGTTTGAGCTTGCACAGCAATCAAAGATTGTTGTTGCTATACAATTTTATTTACCCTCTACAAACTCAGGCTCTCTGACAACATTCTTAAAGTCAAGAGCTTAAAGGGAAATACTGTATTGCGTTTATTTTGCAAGAAAAATTCATCCTTTTAAAACTACAGTACAGTAATATTTATTGACACAGATTGATAGATTATCAAAAATAAAGCAGTATGGAAGCCTTCTTTACAAGAAATTAGTGTCCAACAGATAGAAATTCAGTTGCTTGTTGCTCAAGAATAACAGTATTTGTTCACCCTAACTTTCCATATTTCAAATGATGCAATCTCCAGGACTCTTCTTGCACATTCAGTAGTGTTTTGAAGAGATGTACATGTAGCTATTGCTGGGGTTTATGATTAAGACTGAATTGTTGGATAGTGTCTTATCCCTGTTCTTTGTACTCTTTGTTGGAACATTTTAAACACAATACTTCCCGTTAAATTGAAGCAGTTTGTATATCAAGGCCTTACATTCTCCAGATGTGCTGCAAATCACATTGTCAGGATATTAATTAAGGACTGTGTGCTGTTTTTCTTACTTCAACAGATTTATAATTAAACTAACACTCTTCATTTAGGTGAGCAAAAAATCACACCCCTATCTGTGATTTGAGGTGAGTGATGTTGTGAAATGGCAGTCACAGCACACCTTAAATTTCAAGAAAGTTTTATATTGGAAAAAAATTTGGAACTTTTTGATGAGTTGGTGATTTTGTCATTTTCAAGTTCAGAAAAATTTATCAACCTGATTTTATGAGCAAACACTGCATTAGGTACTGCAAAGGGGCAAAAAATTTTGCATTTTTGAAACAAATAAAAAAGGAGATTTTATTGGAGTGAATGTGGAGATGACCCCTATTTTTGGTGGTGGATTTCAAAGTTCATTTGGGATTACTGGACCAGTGGTCAGAAGGGTACAAACTTTGAAAACACATTATCTCACAAATTGCAGCAGTGAGAAATTCCATGTACTGGACAGTACATACACTGATACACTGTAGCATAAATGTATTGCCCTCATAGGACAGATAAACCCTATATTGTTTTTGGTCAGCGTTTTGTACTTTTAACAATACTGAAGTTTGTGGATAATCTATGCAGAAGGGACACTAACATTTGACCATGAGAGCTGGGCACAGATAAGGAGTGCTGGTCTGAGCCCATTTAAGCACTCCAGGCCACCAGCACCACCATGGCACCATCCAACATAAACCTGTAAAGTATAACCCACAGACTCAGTACAGTATATATCTTATTATGTTGCTGTGTTTTGTCATTTCAGCCTGTTTAAGAAATTAGTACAGTATAGTCTCATAAAAACTCCACCCTGGACTCTACTTCTCCTTCAAACTTTTTTACAGAATCTTTTGAATTTCATCATTAATGACTATGCAGAATGCCTCACATCTTCAAAAATTTGCCTATAATTACCACACAGCACATTTGCAGTAGGGTAGCCACTTGGAGGGTTTTGGGGAATAGACTCCCCCCATGACTCAACCTTACAATGCAAAAAACACCTATAATAGCTGATTTTTCTCTCTATCCTCAGACTCCCCCAACACCAAAACCCTCCCGTGACACAACCCTGGCTACACGCCTGCACACTTGCAATGAATAACCTTTGTCACTTCATCCATCATTTTTTGACCAGTCACTCTTCAAAGAATGAGAAGTGTGGACTTGAAAATTGAATGTAAAGCTGCTATACAGTAAGTCAATTAACCCTTTACCGTTGTGCTCCAATCGGGGCAAATTTGTGCGCCTCGGGAGTGGGCGGAAAAGCGGACGTAGCACGCATCAGCTTCTGTAGGCTATTGACCCTGTGACCTTGAACTATTGTCTCTCCCGTTGTTGTGGCCAAATTTTCGGGTAGCTACTCACAGTTTGAGAGGAAGTGACTCAGGTTATGACTTGTTACAACACTGATGCTAACTAAAGAAATGCCAGAATGTTCGAAAATTCATCTGAAAAAATTCTTGATGGATTCAAAAGAGCCAGAAAAGGAAAATTCCCCTTGTCTTTTAAAATCACAGTAAGTAAATCATCACAGGTGAAAATTTGCAGCCCTGGTGGGTTTAAAGAAAAATCATGACACTTTTTCTTGTTTCAAATGTGTAGTTAAAAGCTGAGGTGAAGCTTTAAAATCTGTTTCGTGTTTTTCCTAGCAGGCAATGTACTGTAAGGAACAACACAGTTATACAATGAATTGAGGACTATTTGCATAAATGGCCGTGGGGACTGGAATAATCCAACGAATTCAATTTGACCACCTTCCATTCAGATTGACATAACAAAGTTGTGTTCCTTTCAAAAGAAATTTGCATTTTCACAGAGTCATAACCCAGACTGTAAACTTTTTTTTCTGCATGGGGAACGTGAACAAGAAATGGAAAACATGCGCAGATAGGAAAACCCCGCATACCAAAACATGTATCCCGTGCCTCAAGTACAGTATGCCACACATACAGGTAAAATAGTCTACTACCTAATAAAGCATTCACTGGGGCTTCACAACCAGAGGAAACACAAGAAAAGAACAAAACAACAACTAACAAGTTCAGTCAATTGAAAGTTCTAATGTTAGTAAACAGGTACAGTACTGTACCTTTTCTGTTTGTAGGAAAGTTCAAAGGTTGGGGTGAATGAGCTCTGGTCCCTCCATGCTAATTGTTACAAATATGTAACTTCCTGCCTAATGGGGATAAGGATTGAAACAGTCCCCCAGCTGATCTCATCAACCGCACCCACTGACTCTCTCTAGGCCTATACATGTAATATGTAGCCTATAGGGAGCAATAATGTGACCTACATAGCCCTTAGGGGGCGCTCCACCGTTACCTGAAATTGCACCTTGGGCAAAAGGTGAACCCTCTGGCCATAGTCCCTAAAAATTTTGAAATTTTGTTTGAGTTTATTTTTCAACGTGTTAAAAGAAAGCTGCGAATTGCATGTTTCTGGTAGTGGTTGAGTTGAAGATTATTCTGTGAGAAAATGGTTGAAATTGGTTACACCTGAGCTGGCTGAGAGGCTTTGGAATGTCATTGTCAGCGGACCTACCTCATATGATGAGTGGTAACAAAGGGGGGGGGGGCAAATCACTCCTTTTTTATTTATGCGCCTGAAGGCCTAACGTAAGGTCTAGGCCTAGGCCTATGCTGGCTCCAAAAGTCATTATGCCAGTTAGCTGTAATATTGCACTCTGGGAAGGATTATTCCAACACAGTTCCCAATCAGCATTGCGACCATTGGCCTTCTCCATGGTGACGATTCACTTCTGTGGTCCCATACATGGAACAATCCTTCCCATGTTGCAGTTTTGAAGCGCCCTCTATTTAATTGGCATAAGGTCTATGGTCATGCTATGGGCATTCTTATCTTATGTGGCTTTAATTTAAATAAAAACACGTCAGCTTTGCTCCGATGGTACACTTACAGGCATTGGAAACTTTGACTAGGAATCAGAGGCAGAATAACAAAGCATGTTTATTGTGTTAGTCAATCGCAACAAAAAAATGGTGGTGCGCCCAGGACTAACGAATGCCTAGGCCTAGGCCTAACAGTTAGGCCTACAGTAGGTCATGTTACACTAAGTTACAGTATGGCCTAGCCTAACGTTAGGGCCTAGGGCGCTTAGGTAATGGTGAGGTGGAATTCTAACGTTAGCTCCTGTGCTCCTATGATTTACGAATTCTGACAGTCAAAATAAAGTGCTGAGAAAAACCTTCTTATTCAATCTCTTCTAAGTTTTCAGTTTCCATTTATGGTCAAACACGTCTGGCAAAATATTCTTGTTATAATTGAGAGACAGTAACAACCTTGTACTATAGAACCAACATTTTAGGCCAGTCGATCAGGAATGAATGACTTTCGTAAATCCCGCAGTTCTCGATTTGTACGAGTGCTTCCACATTTGGAAACCGAATTTCCTATGATTAAATTGTGGCGGAGCGCGCTGAAATTTTTGCCCATTTCAAATGTTTGGAAATATGGAGCTTGTGTTGCAGAAAAGTTTGGATGCTGGGTTTCCTGCAAAGAAATTTGAACAGTTGGGGAATTACTGAAGAATTTTGCATTTTCTATCGGCAAATCTGAGGTTGGGCGGCGACCAAAGATCGTTGTTGGTTCATGATGTTATCCAACGCCTACATAATGAGGCTCTCCAACGAATTTTTTTGAGCTTATATTGGAGCCTGAGAAAATATGGAATTTTATGAAAGAAAATTTATGAAAATCGCACTGTATAGAGTTAACGGTGTTACGTGGTGATCTGGTGTCACAAGTGTAGGAAATTTCCGATTTTGTCACACCCAGAGCTCGGAAAAGTTTACCAAAGTGGAGGTATGAGCGAGCACTTCTGCTAAGAAATTGCAATACGCTGCGCGCGAAGCGCGCGGAAAATTTTGCTTTCTTGAACCAAATAATGACGAATATGGAGCTTTTATTAGAGAAAATTTATTGGGAACTTTGCAATTTCATGAGTTGTCAAAACCACACAGTAGAATGGTCTCACAGTTGACAAATTTCCGAATTCTTTATTTTCAGTGCCCCCTGTTCCGCTTGGGTGACTAAGAAAAGGGGGCCGATATGCAAGATGGTGCTAAACGTTTCAATATTTTAAGCCACTACGAAACTCCCAAGCTTTCAAAACATGCTCTCAAAAGGGTGGGTATAATCATTACTTCAATGGACTAAACGGTCAATGTGAATTTAATACCGGGTGTACTCTATTATAACGGTGTGTACTCTGTGTACGGTGTGTACTCTTTATAAGCAGTTGGTTAGGCCACATCTTGATTTTGCTGTGCAGGCATGGAACCCTTTTTGGTTTCGATGATAAGAGAAACCTATGCATTCATGATGGCGTGTGTATGTATGTGTGTATGTGTGTGTGTTTGTGACACTTTGCTTGTTAACACGATATCTCAAGATAGGAATGTCGCCGAGTTTTCAAACTTAGTACATAGATGCCCCATACTAAGAGGAAAAACCCTATTGATTTTGGTCGAGTTTGAAGGTCATTTGAGGTCACAGGGGTCAAAAACTCGAAACACTTTACATTAAACACAACTAACTCGTTAACACGATATATCTCAAGATAGGAATATCTGACAGTTTTCAGACTTGGTACTTAGATGCCCCATATAAAGAGGAAGAACCCTATCGTTTTTGGTGGAGTTCAAAGGTCATCTTGGGTCACAGTGGTCAAAGGACTCGAAACACTTTACAATACGATATGGCACGGTAGGAATGTTTGAAAGTATTCAAATTTGGTACATTGATGTCCCATATCAAGAGTTGCAGTGGTTTTGTGCCTATTTTGAAAAAGTGTCTGGTCACAAATTTTTGAAAACCAAATTGAGCCTCAAAGTAATCACTCATTAAACAGTTATCTGTATGTAGTATATGGGAATTGTCTTAGTTTGACCATTTGTCATTGGTATGTAAAGTAAAATTAACAGATTTGGAAAAATTTGTTGAATTTCATGAACCAACTCAATGAGCCGCTTTAAAGGTTATTTGGGGTCACTGGTGTCAAAGGACTCGAAATACTTTACAGTTAACTCATTAACACAATATCTCAATGTAGAAATGCCATAGGACTTGAAACACTTTACATTGAACTCATCAACACAGTATCTGAAGGTACTGATGAATGTTTGAAAGTATTCAAACTTGGTACATAGATGTACTTTATCAAAAAAAGAACAATATCAGTTTTCAACGAGTTTAAAAGTTATTTGGTGTCACAGGTGTCAAAGGACTCGAAACACTTTACATTTAAGTAATTAACAGAGTATGTCAATGTAGAATTGTTCATAGGACTTGAAACACTTTACATTTCACTCATTAGCACAGTATCTGAAGGTAGAAATGTCTGGAAGTTTTCAAGCTTTGTACATAGATGCCCCATATCAAGAGGAAGAATGGTATGGGATTTGGTCAAGTTCAAAGGTCATTTGGGGTCACAGGGGGTCCAATCCGGAAAACCATGTTTACACAATATCTTAAGGTAGGAAGCTTGGATTGATTTCAAACTTAATATGTTGATTCAGTATGATGGGTAGATGAACCGTAGTAATTTTGGTACAGGTCAAAGGTCATTTCGGGTTAAAGGGGGCCGAACCCTGAAAACATTGTATACACGTTATGTCAAGGAAGGAAGCTTGGATTGATTTCAACCTTGAGATGCTGATGCATCATAATGTAAGGAAGAACCCTATTGATTTTGATAGAGGTCAAAGGTCATTTGGGGTCACAGAGGGTCAAACCCCGAAAATCTTGTTTACACGATATCTGAAGGTAGGAAGCTTGGATTGATTTGAATCTTGATTTGTTGATGCAATATGATGGGAAGAAGAACCTTATTGATTTTGGGAGGAGGTCAAAGGTTATTTAGGGTCACAGGGGGTCAGTCCCCCAAAACCTTGTTTACATGACATCTCAAGGTGGGAAACTTGGATTAATTTCAAACTTGATATGTTGATGCATTATGATGTATGTAAAAATCCTACTGATTTTGCTTGCTAGGGGTCAAAGGTCATCTGGGGTCACAGGGGTTCAAACTTGGAAAACCTTGTTTACAGGATATCTCAAGGTAGGAAACTTGGATTAATCTCAAACGTGGTATGTTGATGCATTATGACGTAAGGAAGAATCCTATTGATTTTGATACAGGTCAAAGGTCATTTCGGGTTAAAGGGGGACTGAACCCTGAAAATATTGTTTACACGTTATGTCAAGGAAGGAAGCTTGGATTGATTCCAACCTTGAGATGTTGATGCATCATAATGTAAGGAAGAACCCTATTGATTTTGGTAGAGGTCAAAGGTCATTTGGGGTCACTGGGTGCCAAACCCTGAAAACCTTGTTTACATGATATCTCAAGCAAGGAAGCTTAGATTGATTTCAAACTTGATATGTTGATGCGTTTTGATGTATGGAAAAATCCTACTGATTTTGGTATGGGTCAAAGGTCATCTGGGGTGGCAGGGGGTCAAACTCCGAAAACCTTGTTTGCATGATATCTCAAGGTAGGAAACTTGGATTAATCTCAAACTTGGTATGTTGATGCGTGATAATGTGAGGGAGAACCCTATTGATTTTGTTAGAGAACAAAGGTCATCCAGGGTCACAGGAGGCTCAAACCCCGACAACCTTGTCTGCATGATATCTAATGGTAGGAAGCTTGGACTTTTTCAAACTTGGTTTGTAAATGAATTATGACGAGAGGGTGGACCCTATTAATTTTGGTAAAGGTCAAAGTTCACCTTGGGTTATCCAAGGTCAAACCTTGAAAACTTCTACTTTGTATTTCAAGGTGGGAAAAGGAGAGAGAGAGTTCAAAGTTAGAATGTGGATGTGTGATGGCTGTAAGAAAGCTTCTGTTGTCTTTGGTGGAGGTTGAAGGTCAATTGGGGTCACCAGAGATCAAACTATGAAAACTTTGTTAATAGGATAGAATATCTCTTATAAGGCACAGCAAGTGACATTTGGCTTTTCATTGTAGAAGTGTTTTGGTTAAAAGAAAAAACACTTACTTACTGGTGGAGTCAAAGGTCACTTTGGGTCACCATGTGTTACAATAAATGCAGCATTTTTTGAAAAGAACATGTTCTGTATGCATCATCGAAACCTCAATGCATTTTTGCATTCTGGTTATGAAAAGGACAAGTTTATTTTAGAGCAGGTTCAGAGGAGGGCCACACGGCTTATTCACAATGTGCGTAATCTCGATCCCTTATCATGATAGGCTCAATTGTCTAGGACTTACTTCTCTCGAGTTAAGAAGGATTAGGGGGGATATGATGCAGGTTTTCAAGTTCCTTTCTGGTTATGATTCTCTGTCTAACTGTAACTACTTAGAGATTTGTGCTGATCCCCGTGTTCGTGGCCATAATAAGAAGCTGGTAAAATGTTTCTCTAGACTTGACATCAGAAAGTTCAGTTTCTCTCATAGGGTTGTCAATGAGTGGAACGGTCTCCCTGAGTGGGTTGTTAATTCCACTTCAGTCAACTGCTTCAAGATTAACATTGACAAGTATTACCGTGACAGTGGCAGGATCTGATTGTATTGGGTTTGTTTGGTCTTTGTTTGGATTAGGTGTTGGTTTGGGTCTGTTCTATAGGGCATCTTATGGGGTTTTTACCCTCCTTTGCCCTTAAACTTGTTATGTTATGTTATGTTATGTTATGTTATGTTGTGTTGTGTTGTGTTGTGTTGTGTTGTGTTGTGTTGTGTTGTGTTGTGTTGTGTTGTGTTGTGTTGTGTTGTGTTGTGTTGTGTTGTGTTGTGTTGTGTTGTGTTATGTTATTACCGTCACACGGTTTTAGGCTATGTCATGTGTAAACTGTACATAGTGTCATGAAGCATGGTGTACCCTCCTTGCCCTTTAACAGGAACGCCATCTTGATATTTACGAGCAACCCTCCCTTCCTCTTGTCCTAGATTCGGGCCCAGGGCCCTTTCTGTTTCCCGCCGGTGAACGTGACCAACTACCCCCCTAGTTCCACGTGTATGCTGTATCCCATATTTTCAAGATGTTGCAAATTTCACCCTCTATAGCCTCCTCATTGATCATTTAGATCAGCACACTACTTAATATTTATCTAATTTGGTGCGTCACAACTTTTAACCAATCAGGAGACTGCATGTGTTCCGATCTCCCCGAGACCTGAAAGCTCCGAGCCTGCAAGTTTTGGTCGCACTCACACACTGGCGCACTCCAGCAGACCTCGACGATGAGCACCTGCGTCAATCTGTATATAAGTAAATTTTAATAGTTCTTTTGTTGCCGGCTGTTAACCGAACGGAATAAAACCGCCAATCATCTTGAATCAGAACTTAATCTTCTTCTCATCTGTTTATTCATATTCCAACTCGTATCGCTCACACACTCTGCAACATCCCCGTACAAGCCTTCGTATCAACGATTGGCCCATTATTCGACAGTAGTCGTAGCCCCACGTATTGACATAGACACACATGCAATGTCACAAACAACGCTACCAACGGCCGTTGGCAGAAAACGCTGGATTTAGAATTCGTCATTGCGCAATGTGTAAACACAACGGGAATTTCACAAATGATACGGAAGATAGATACATTATAATTTACATTTTTCATTTTATTGAAGAATATGACACAAAAATACGGTAATCAAATAATGTAACAACTATCACTATATTTTTAAAAGTAATTAGGCCTAGGTTACCATTAGCCGGGCTATCGATACAATTTTTTACCATCCCGGTGGGGAGGGGGGTATGCATACCCCCACCCCCTCCCCTCTGGATCCGCCACTGAGTTCTGGAAGGATAATTTTCTAGCAGATTTGGAGTGGCTGAAATTGTCTACATTGGTGTGGATTGAAGTGTGCTCCTAGCATCTGGCCTGTTTCTATCTCCTGTAGGAATTTTTCAATTCTTGGGGATGCACAAATTTGTTCCAAAATCAAACTTGGTGTGGATGAGTAGAATATTTGAGTCAAATATGGTTTGCATTTTGCACCGCCATTTCTGCCAGTCATTGAACAGTGCAACATCTGAACCCATGTAGGGTCACTGCAGTCTCAAGGGTCGCAACCTTACCACCTGACCACTATTACCTCACACGACATCACTTAGCTCTTCGGTGGAGTGGACATACCCAGTGGCGTATGAGACGGGGCAGTGGGGAAGACTGCCCCAAGTTTACGCAAAATCTAAATTCGGATAGGAATTTGGAAAACATTTAGGCAGGAGTTTGGAAAAAATCGGATAGCCCTTTAATTTTGAAAAAATTGGGATTTTTCCAGAAAACTCCGAAATCTTGAATGACTCGGGCAGAGAGTTTGATTTTCAAAATTTAGAAAAGTACAGGGGTAGGGATTCGAGTCCGAGTCTGAAATAGTAAAGAAACGTCATATATAGTCGCAGTAAAATTTTCATGAAAGACCATGTCAAAATTCCAAAAAATCGCTACACCTTCTGGCAGCGCAAAAAGCTATTATCTGTAGCTTTTACTTCACAGATAATAACAAAATAATGCCCGACATTGTCGAATATCCAAATTTTTTCAAGCATTTGACCGAAAATGGAAAGTTATCATAGTAAGGGTAACATAGTTACGAAAAGCAAATATAAAAAAATCGAAACACATTTGATAAGCCTGTGGCTTAAGACAAACTATCACCCTTGAGCCTGCTTTTGAATCTTATGTAACACAATACCGAAATGGCCGATTCATTTTAATAGCTTCAAATCTTTGCTGAAAGACAGAAAACGCTATATCTAAAGTAAAATTTTTATGGAAAATAATGAAGATCTGAGACACATTAAGATAGAATTTGAAAAAGGTTTTCATCATCCCCACTTCATCTCTAGTCTTGCGAAAAATGCTCGAAATGGTCAAATATTTGGGTAAAGGTTAAAAAAAAAATGCTGGGACATTTTCAATTGCGAAATAAATTCAACGGGCAGACAGGGGTTGTTCAGGTGCCCCAAAGTTTGCCATCTATCCTGCATTAGAGCCAAGTACGGGCAGTGGTTATGACGATCGGTGAATTTGTTTTTCGATACTTAAATGATGCAGTGTGAGAATGTCTTCCCATAAGTCTGCTTGAAAATTCATTTAAACACACCTTATAACGTGACAATTCTGTCAATAAGTGTAACTAATAGAAAACAGTTATTTACCTCATTTCATCTAATTGTAGTGGTACATTTTATCTTATTTTTCTGATCAAAATAGCGACTGCTAAGAATCCCCTAGACCTACTTTTCTCAAAAGTAAAATCATGTATAGTCGAAAGTTTAGGTAGTCACACATTTTTATCGATATATATTGAATTTAGCCAAGAGTCTCAATAGAGTAACATTCGTTAGCATGTCTTCGATACCGTTTTGTATAACTTCCCCCGAAAATATTCTTTCTTTTGGTAGTGAAACATTTTATCTGGTAATTTTCCGAACAAATAGCGACTGCTAAGATCCCCCTTTTAGCCTGGGACATGTCATTTTCGACCGTCTCAGGGGTCCAATATTTTTAAAATTTTCTTTTCGCTCCGCGCCAACTAATGGTAGCGCTCCGCTTAGTCCTTCTGGCTGAATTTTAGTTTGGAGGGAACGTTCACCTGCAATTGGAACTTAAATTAGTGACTGCTTGGATCCCTTTGTAAGACTGGGAAATGTCATTTTTAACTGTCTGAGAGGTACGGTACGATTTTTCAAAATTTTCTGTTCGCTTCGCGCCAACCAGTGGTGGAGCTCCGCGTAGGTAGTCCTCCTAGCAGAATTTTCGTTTCAAGTGAACATGCTTTTTATCAAACGAAACATCGAAATAAGGACTGCTTATACCCCTATGTGAATAGGAAATGACATTTTTGACTGTCTGAAGGGTCAGATTTTTCAAAATTTCCTGTACGTTTCGCCCCAACCCTGCCTATGGTGGTGCTCCACTTAGACCGCTTCATAGCAGAATTTAAGTCTCAAGTGACCTTTTTTGCAAAAGGAAACTCAAAATAGCGACTGCTCAGATCCACCTATAAGTCCGGGAAATACTATTTTCAACTGTGTAAGGGGTGGTAATGTAAAATTTTTCTGTACGCTTCGCGCCAGCCAATGGTGGCGCTCTGCTTAGTCTTTCTGGCTGAATTTTAGTTTGGAGTAAACGTTTATCTGCAATTGAAACTTAAAATAACGACTGCTTAGACCCCCTATGTGCATAGGAAGTGACATTTTTGACCGTCTGAGGGGGCAGATTTTTCACAATTTCCTGTACGTTTCGCCCCAACTCTGTCTATGCTGGTGCTCCAATAAGACCGCTTCATAGCAGAATTTAAGTCTCAAGTGCCCTTTTTTTTGCAAAAGGAAACTCAAAATACCGACTGCTTGGATCCACTTTACAAGCCCGCGAAATGACATATTCGACTGTCTGAGAGTTACGAATTTTCGTATTTTCTAGACGCTCCGCGCCAACCAGTGGTGGCGCTCCGCTTTGACGGTATTACGGGCAGAATTACATTTTTTTCGGGCAAAAATCTTCTGCCCCGAAATGGCCCATTGGTGTAATGAACTGAGCTAATAAGTAACGCCAAAGTGTTTTTGAATCTGAGAAGAATCACAAATTTTTCTCACCAGAATTAAAGACAATTAAACCTGGCAAATGCCATTTCCAGCCATCAGAGAGTTGTTAAAATCCAAAATATTCTTTGTACGTTCCGCGCCAACTGATGGTAGCGCTAGGCTTAGATAGTAAACCTCCATTCCCCTACAAAAGGATCCAGCCCCCCCCCCCCCCACAGCCCCCATGAAAAATATCGTAGCTACTCCACTGCCGGTGTCTCTTGGTGGAGTGGTACCACATATGGTAAATTTCCGATTTTGTCATTTCCAAAGCTCGGAAAACTATACCAAACTGATTTACGAGCGAAAACGAATGCATTCTCTACTGAATTTTAGCTCGCCGGCGCTTTCCTTTTTTTGAGACATGGGAAATGGAAAGATGGGTTTTCTGACCCGGGAGGAGGGCGGAAGCATGTATGCTTCCTCCCCCCTCATTGTTCATTTGGGGCTGTTTCCCCCAGTCCCCCTTCCCCTCGCTTCCTAGGCCTATGACTTTTATGATTATGTTGGTAATAAACTCAGTATTCTGTTCGAACCTATTATGAATCCAGTTTTTACAAGAATCATAATCGATTGTTGGGGTAGGTTAGGTAAGATGGAGTTTTACGGCCCAGTATCCTACCAATCGGTTCAAGTCGAGCCGGTCACGGCATTTTTTCCAGTTGTTGCTCACTGCCTTGTTGCAACCCACTACCCGGAACCATTTGGGTATCGACCATGGTTTTGTTGTCAATGGTAATTTCTCTTCTTGAAGTCTTGGAAAGAAGTGGACCACAAGGTTCATTTCTCGGTCTACTTCTCTAACTTATTTTCTTCAATGATATTGATAGCTCTCTCGCATCTTGTATAAGTACATTGAAGTAAGTTTGCTGATGATACCTAGCTGTATATATAGAAACGTTAGAAATAAGGATGGTGCCTTACTACTGCAAAAGACTGATACATTATTTTCTTGGTCACAGACTTGGCAAATGTTTCAGCTATGACTATAACACGAAGAAGTGTTTTAAGTTTTTTCGAGAATGATTTGCGTGCTGTTATTACACGGAAAGTAGCCCCCCAACCCCCATGACCAACCTTGAAAGAATAATAATGGCAAAAACACCTAAATTTGCCGTTTTTTCTCCCTCCCCTCAAACTTTTTTCTCAAGTCGTGCTCCAAGCCCCTTCCCCATGACACAATCCTGGCATACGCTACTGCATCTATTTAAAGTCATCTATACGGGCAGCCTATTATGTGCAGCTATCGCTGCAAGGGCTAATATAGGGTGTTCGGATTGATTGATCAAGAGAAATTTCAGTAAGTTTATTAAAGGTATTGGTTCTTAATGTGTATAAACAGTTATAGAGATCCCATCTGGACTATGTCGCTCAGGCTCGGACGTCTGTTCTATGGAAAGAAAAAGTTATTTCTAGTACATGTCCAGAGGAGAGCCACACGCCTTACTCCTGAGGAGAGGGATCTATCTTATCACACTAAACTTTAGCATCTCGGGCTTACAACCTCGTAAGGATTAGGGAAGACATGTTTTAGGTTTTCAAATAGTTTCATTCTGACAAGAACCCATTTTTTTTAATATGTAAAATAAAGGTTCGAAATAATGCCCGGATGTCGTAGCCAGCGAGTTGTAAACGCGCTGATGCACGCTGTTTAAAAGCATTTCACAAGGATTGATATTAGCAGATAGTTGTCAAAGACAACTTAAAAATGAGAAATATTTTTATGACCTTGAACACTTACTGTTTGCTTGCCTAGTATTTTCCACAGAGAGGGCTTGATAAACTGCATCAACCCATAAGAGAAAGAGTGCTATCACACCTTGGTGCAAGTGCAGTAACTTTCAGAAGAACAAAGAAACACTAAGATGGTTATTTGAGTAGTACAACAATGACATCATTAATTATTGCGCAATGTACCATTCTAATTTGACTGAATAAACTTCAACATTTTATCTCGGCTGAAGAATGTCCTAAAAAGATGGGGGTTGGACTGTTAGAATTCATTTTTCGCGCTGTTTAATATATGATTTTGAATATTTTGACTTGAGGTACACTTTTATAAAGGCTAATATCATCGACAAGAAGTTCTTTCATGGCTGTGGTAAAATGTAATTCAACCGGGTTAGTTTCAGTAGTTACTGAGTTAGTTGCTGGGTTTTTTTTTAGGATTTGGACTACGGGGCACCTTACGGGACCTTAGCCCTCCTTGCCCTTTAATCTGGTATGTTATGTTACATCGCAGGCTGCCAGGACAATACCTCATCAAGGTCCGAGGGTTGTCACGGTGACTCGAATTCTCCGGACTCTACTACAACACTGTTACATTGTAGCGTTTAACCGTAGTTTGGGTCAACAATTTCACCATAGTTTATAGGTCGATCAGTGTATAGTTGACTATAATGTTTTAGAGGGTAAGAATTACATGTAGAAAATGTTTTTAAAGTTCCCTCGGCCCTTCTATCATGTCAGTCAAAGTATCCACCCAAGAGGCTTTGCAATTACGTCACGGAACCGCCATGCTGGAGGACAATCATGCCAAATACACGCGGCTTTGTGCCGAACGCACTGCACAGTGTGCACTTTGGTATGCATGGTGTGTACACATTCAACGAGCAAGCGCGTCCCGTGTGGTCAACTACGTAGTTACGTGTACTCCAACATGGCCGCCGGAGAGTATTATGACGTCATGTGAAAAGTCTCTGTAGTCTGACCCATCTTTGCGATTTCTGCGCACGCCACTGTCAAGTACAATTATGGCATCAAAATATGATGTGTCGTAGCGTCGCGTGATATTTTTTAAACGACGATAGATTTACGTTTTCGCGGAACTAACTTCCAGTGCAGATATGGGAATTTTTGCATGTATATCCACTGAGTTTCCTCGGCCAACATCCATTTAAAAATCCTTGAAAAGTGCGGCAGGAATGGTTTCTATTGAGCACAAGTTCTGTTTTTTTTCTCCGTCCTGTGAACATTGAAGTACGGCAGATAACACACAGATCACCACGTTGAAACCAATCATTGCCCCAAATACAAAAGAATAAGAAGCAAAGACATCCAGAATGGCTCCTGTTCAAAGAAAAGAAAAATGAGTTGATTATAAGTTCCCAGCCATACTTATAGCACAACCTGACTACGGTGTTTACGAACATGGAAATGAAAGAGGTTTGGGAGCTTACAGTCTTGGACAAAACTCGTTGGGACACCCACACCCCCTTCACAATATTGATCATAGTTATCCTGTTCACGGCAAAGGGTCATTCTTTCTGCGCAACATTGGAAGGGGCAGCGGGGATTTCATGAAAGTCTAGGAACTGAGATTTAAGAATATTATGGCAAAGTGTTTCAACAGTTTTGTCTAAGACTGAAAAGTTAAAATCTTGCCTTCTTACCACTAGTTTGCAATAGGAGTGATACTCTTCTATCTGTGGAAGAAATTGTTTTGTTTTCCGTCTTACAGTTTAAGAATAGTAATCATCCTCCTTTTAAGTTGCTAAAGAAGCAACGCATATTCCTGCCATAGCATGGTACGGAACGAAAACATTTCTGCCTGGCATTCCCTGCGAATACCCCAAACAGTCTACCCATTATCATCTCCCCAACCAACAATAAATGAGTATAAACAAATAAACAAAACATTACATTAAAACAATTTTAAATCATACTTTCATTTGGTTAAAATCCTCAAAACTTTACTGAATACAGCTGCTCGAAAAATTAACCATTTTCTATCGAATTTGGTCTCGCAAATGGCTCACTTAAAACTCGGGCAATCTTGGACAAAACTTATTGGGACACCCCGCTCTCCCTTCACAAAGTTGATCATAGTTATCCTGTTCGTGGCAAACGTTCATTCTTTCTGCACACCATTGGAAGGGGGAGCGGGGGTTTCATGAAAGTCTGGGAACTTAGATTCAAGAACATTATGGCAAAGTGTCCCAACAGTTTTGTCTAAGATTGTAGATCGACTATGCCCAAGCGCTAGCGGCCTAGCAACCTCATCCTTTGGAGAAGCCTGATACCATGAAGACCAAACATGGGCCTGGTGAGAGGAATACATTTCTAGTTGCTTTCTGACTCTAATTTACGTTTGCCAATTCTATCATACAAGTTTTTGGTGGACAAAGGACGAAGAGCAAAGAAGCTCGGGTTTGTAGAAAGTGTCGGCATTCTTTAAACTGTGGGGGACCAAAGTATCTAGTTTCCAATAACCACAAAAAAAAAATGCAAAACTGCAAAAGTCAAAACCGTGGAAGAAGAAAAAACTTTTAGGCCCCTCATATAGGCCTACACGATCGATTTTTTGTCCTTTTAGTGGTATCAAACAGTAGAAGAAAAAGCCGTGTAAATGGGACATTGACGGTGATTGAATTGTTACAATTTTATTGAAGCAACTATTGACGGATCGAAAACGAAGTTCCTTTGATATTTCTTGACGGCTCGTCAATTTTTTTCGTCCTCTTTTTTCGATTTGGAGTATCCGTCAGGGCAAGAAATATATTTCGAGGGATCCTTCCATTGCTTGCAAAGGTTTTGATCAGAATGAAAATTGACACCAAAGTTGAAAAAATGATCGTGTGAGGAACGTTAAATAATTGACATAGATTAATTGACATCACTTAAGTTAATTGACCCAAAATTGATTGTGTATTGGGGCCTTTAGTTGACTGTCCTCTTTGAAGATAACTCGGTGATTACTTACTGTTTCAGGCCCTCTGCAATTCATTGGGGTTTGTAATCTGTTTTACGAACTTGTCTTTGCTTTTCTTTTCTCTAGCTTCTATAGCCTGTGTATTTTGCTTTCTTTTTGTGTTGTACGAGTTGTGTTCAAGAATACAGAGATACCCGAAATTGAACTGAATGTAAATATATAATTTGAATTGTTACGTGGGCATGATCGAAATTGTGCGCTCGTTACAGGTTAAACTCCTTTGGACTGGATAGTCCCTGTTCCCCAGTAACATAAAGGAACTAAATATAGAGGTCGTCCTCACCTGATACAATTCCGCCAAGTTGCATAAAAACCCCTGCAAAGAAATAGCTGATCGCCGATCCTTGTTTTAGGTGATTTTCACAGAGATATCGTGGGATTATGCCATTTAATGCTGAGTCTGCGTAGGCAATAGAAAACCCACATAGAGAAGAAAATATCAGTAAGGATGTATAATCAGTGACACAGATGTATCCCGCCAAACCTACGCAGCTTATGAAGGATGGCACCAGGGCTCCCATTATTATATTCATTTTCTCAAAGTGAAACAGAGCGATTGCGAAAACTTTTCCCACAAATCCTCCAACACCTCCAGCCGTGGACAGATATACAGCTACTGTTGTAGAGAACCCACTAGAAATCCCAAAAGGTACAAGAAACAAAGCCCATGCAGTGAACGTGTAATAAAATAGGGAATGAATTAGAAGAAATATCGCGAATCTAGGATGTTCAATGACAGGCTGCAAGCTGAAAACGCTTCCTACATTCCACAATTTGATTTGAAGGCGTTTTGCAAAGCTTTCCTTCGATAGAGATTCTTTGTGATGATTGGAGTAGCAGCATTCCATTTTGCGTAATAAAAATTGGAGTTCTTCACTTATGGAACGAGTAGAAGTTTGATATGGTGGAGCCTTTAGTAAAAGACCACAAACGATACAGTTCCACGCAATTGCTCCAAGAATGAGGTAAGATCCCCGTAAACCGTAGGATGATCTGAGTACTTCCATGATCGGGGGCATCACAGATACACCAATATATGTAGACAACTCCCGTGTCGAGAACGCAACTGAGAATTTGTCTTTAAAATGTTCAATGTAGGACATGAAGAGAGCAAAATGAAGTAGACCTCCTCCAAAAGCTGAAAAGATGAAAGAAATTTAATTGAAGTGAAAAATTACTGAGAATATGTAGCATCAAAAAGGTGCATTAACACTTGCATTGAATTGATACTCCCTGGAAAGTCACTGGGTGATGACACTATTCGTACTACTTTTTTTACGAGAGGGGGGGGGGAGGATTTCAACTGAGGAAGTGGAGCAGTGATCCAAAATTTAGGGTGTGTAGGGGATATGTCAGCCACATAATCAGAGGAAGGTTAATCCCCCAATTAAGCTAATGGCTTTTACTTTCCCTGTGTGAGGTCTAGAGATCGATCTTGCCAATACAAGTATACTCTAAAAATAGAAAAGAGTGAAATTTCACTCATTAGAATAGTAAAAGTTACAAAGCTGGCTTCAAAAAGAGGGGATATCCACTTCAAGAAGAAAGAAATTCACTGCGAGATGGAGTGCCTGCCGGGACCACTCTTAAAGAAGAGTGATCCTTGGCCGCACTCGTTACAGAGTGAATTTTTACTGGGAGTGATTTTTAGTCTTTTTGGGTGAATTCCTCCATTCTTGTAGCGAATTAACATTCTAATGAAGTGAATTTACACTTTTCACTAGTATAACATTATAGGGAGTGACCAAGTTCACTCTTTTTAGAGCGTATTCATGTCAAATCGTGTCAATGTGGACGGCTAATCCAAATCAGGTATATTTACCCCCAGATGTTTAAAAGAAAATCCCCGCAACGAACTGAGGACACATGGGTATTAGCACATATGAATATGTGATATCGTACTTAAATTCATATGAGATGTACATTTATACACAAATTACAATATTTGTGTAGGAAGGTCGCTGTGAGAGATTTCTATTAACTCATTTTTGGTAGTAGATAAACCTGCATATTGCCGCTCTTCCAACTTGTGACCTCCGTTGTGACAAAAGGGGCTGGTCGATAATTGTGACATAAGGGGGTGGGTGTGACAAAAGTGTTTGTTATATACATAGGGCAATGTAATGTAACGTACGTATGTAGTAGGCGTAGCCAAAACCATCTTGATCCTAGAGTCAAAATTATAAACGTGCAATATTTATGGCGGCGCCACAAGGGGCGAAATGGGACATTTCCCCTCAGATTTTGTCCTTGCCCCCCCCCCCATCTGCCCCCCCCCCCTTTTTAGATCAGTTAGGAGTTGGGTTAACCGGTAGAATCATTACTATCATTCACTAATTTGAAAGGAAGATGTTTGTTATATCTTACTCACAGGGACAGACTTCCCTCCTAAGTGGGGACCAGTAACTCGCAATCTCAAATCCTCGTCCGGTTTACAGAATGAATCTTAAGTCGTAACTTTTCCTAACGAAAGACTGGGGTCAAACATTTTAGGTTTGGTGAAAGTAAGTTTGAAAAAAGAATTTTGGATTTTGGACAACGTTTGATCTTATTGGAGAAAGCTGTGGAAATTTGTAGTAATATCATTAGGAACTCATTTGCTTTGAATTTAAAATCCTATTTTTAGAATCGTTTCAAATGTTTATCTCTTACCAAACCCAGCATGATCTTGAACTTTCTGAGATAACCACAATATTTTTTGTGCGCTCGTGAGTTTATCCCTTATGTAACCAGTTAGACAAATATTCCTAACTGGCCAGGGATCAAGTAAAAGCGGTTTCTTACAAAAAAAGAATTGTTAGAGAGTTCTTAATGACTGAAAAATCTGCTTTCTCACAGGAACAAGTGCGGTACCGTATGGGTTGCGTGCGTGACACACCATCAAGAAACACCCCCCCCCCCCCCTCCCCACACACCACCACCACCACCAACACCACCACCGAACGCGGAAATTACATGAAAGGGCGGGGTAAGGGGCAGCGGTATTCGAATAGGATCAACTTGCCCACTTAGCACCATCCCTACCCTACCTGTAATAGCCATGTTCACGAAAAGGTGCCACAATTTGTGTCCAAATACACCGTGACAAGCGAATCCAAGACCGAACAGAAATCCTCCCGATACTCCCAGAAGTCTATAGCTTAAACCGTCAAGAGCGGAGCCACCAATACCAGCTGAAAAGAAATTAGAAACTTTAAAGGATTTCTAAATTCCCTGCATTCTTGTGCCGCATAAGCACTAAAAGTATAAAGTTGATTTCAATAACGAATATTGCACTGTTCACCCATCCCACTTCCATACAAAGCAGAGTAACAACAATCAGATGTTCCCATCCAACATTTTCCTCGACTTACACAAAACAACTACATCAGGATAATATATACTGCTCCATTTCAACCCCATACGTCCCCCTTCCTCCCTCGCTGATTTCACTGTCTAACTTTACTTATGGACGCAAACGTGTATGTCCACCTCGTAGTCTCACTATTTCAGGAACAAAAGTTGCGAAAAAATGAAAGAAGTCGGAAAACACTTTTTATATATTCTTGCGGGAAATTATCCCAAACCATTGCCTTTACTTTCGTCACATGCACATGGCTGAGCCTGTATCACAAAAACCGGAGATACGGGGTCACGCGGTAGATCAAGATTCAACACGGTAAGTCAAACTTTAATGGGAACTCAGATCAACAACACTCACTCAAGATCAAGATCCACCGAAATTGATCGACGCACCGGGGTAGATCAGATCGACTGCGCTTGATCAAAGTTTGTAATGTAAACAAGGTAGACCAAGCATGGGCGTCCGCAGGTATGGGCAAGGGGGGGCACTTGCCCCCCCCCCTCCGGAAAATCAAAAAATTGAAAAAACGTATAAAAATGAAAGCAAAACCCCGAACAAAACATGTTTTCCAAGTTTCTATGCGAAAAATAGGCTTTAGAAATGCCATTTCCGGCGATCTGGGAGGCATTTTAGGCTGAAATTTTCGCATGCTTTGTGTCAATTCATGGTGACTTGGAGGTTTTGACCCTCCCTAGAAATTTTGCCCCCCCCCCCCCGACTTTTTTTCTGCGGACGCCCATGAGACCAAGTGACTCAGTATCTCCGGTTTTTGTTATACAGTGCTAGTGTGCGATACGAAATGGAAGACTGACTTGTAAATACTGGTGAAATTTTTGCGTTTGTGCAATGTGCATAAAATGTTGGTCTACCGCGCTCACTCAAATGGGAACGCGGTTGTGGATCAAGTTATTCGACACCGCTTGGTGCAATCAAACTCTGATCAGCTGCGCTCACTCAAATGGGAGCACTGCTCTCGATATGCCTCTCCATACTTTCGCAATTGGATATTGGAAGCATTGAGTGAGGTTTGTACCGTACACAGGTCGAAGACGTGTCGTAGGTACAGGTCGAAGAAGTGCCGTACTGTACTGTGAAATTTTCTGGAAAAGCCGTGGAAAGACGAAGGCAGAGCGTCGATTAAAACGATAGGTATAAAATTGATGAAAAACTTACCCTCATAATATCTATCACTTAGTTTTTGTAGGGATATTAGTATGATAACGATGACCAGCAGAACGCATGTGATGGAGGGTTCGTTTAAAAAAAAAAACAGTTCATTTATTTAAATGACAGTATAACAAAAGGCAAATGTGGTAAAATAAGAGTAAGGAAATATGCATGATTCAGGATAACTAAGAGTAAAATATACTTTTTAACCGACAAAGAATACCTACACCTGATTAACGATTAAAAACGTAGGATGTGTGATTTTTCATGCAAGATGAGCATCGATGTGTTAAAACACTGTTTAGAATTAACTTTAACAACAATGTTTAGAAATTAAGCGTTTTTTCAGTCACTTGTTTCCACCCATCTTAAACTTATTTAGATCCTAAACAACCATTTTTAATTCCTAAAACGTGGTTTTTAAATAATTCTAAACATAATTAACATGTGTATAGGTATGTCCACTGTAAGTGGAGGCAAAATAAATTTAAACATTTTGTTTAGTTTTGTTTCAACTGTGTTTATTAAACAGCTTTGGGTTTCTAAAGCACTAGCCAATTCACTGGTTAAGATCTGAGATTGTTAAAAAATTTCAGCAACTTGTTTTGTTTTGTTTTAACCGTGTACACACACAAAGAAATGTCACGTGATTGGCTTTGACTGTCAATATTTTAGTAAAATGGAGTTTAACGGCCCAGTTTCCAAGCTATTGGTTCGAGTCGAGCCGGCAACTACCCTTTTTTCCAGTTGGGGCTCACTGTCACTATGTATATGTCATTCTAGTGTATAGTTTCTGCATGTAGTTAGTTTTTAATGCATTCGAAGGTAATTTATTTGTTTGCAGAAAACCTGAAACTTTGAAATACGGCGGTCGATTGGGAAAAGAAAAATGTGGATTTTGTGGTTCGCATACTGATTTTCTCAGAATTATGACTTAGTATTTCAGAGGTCTTTCTTACTATCTCGGTATTCCGAAATAGTACCTCAGAATTAAGATTGCTTTCAATTATTTCAGTACGGTAACTCTTTAACCAAGAAAGTGAAAAACCTCTTATAGCGTTGGTTGGTCTTATAAAGTTGGTTAAGAAGATGGGGACTCCCTGTGATGATGACTAACTGCATATTACTCACTGGAGACAATTTGAAACCACATAGTTCAGGGAAAAATTTGGCAAAAGGTCAGGTGAGGCCATACAACAGCGATATCGGATCGGATTTCTCTCCGATTTTTGTAAATTTTAGTTAATTTAATATCTATCTTTGGTTGAAAAAAGACATAAATTTGCCAACCTGTGTAGATATATGAATTGTATCGCAGGAATACGAAATTCTAAATTATATCAATTATTCCGTAACGTCACATCCGCAGACAGCTTTTATCGGATACGTGTAGTCCGATAAAAGCTATTTGTCAATGTGACGTCACGAAACAGGTAGTTATATTTCATTTCCGTAATTCTCGCATACCAATCATATGCCCTTATTTACGCAGGATCAGTGGCGTAACCAGACTTCACTGTCGGGGGGGGGGGGGGGCAAAAGCATAGAGGTTTCCCGATTTTGCACTAATTGAGTTGTGTTAGTTTGTGGGTGTCTTAGGGCCTTACGGGATGTGTTGAGGGTGAGGGACAACAATTTTTGACCATGTAACCCACCCTACCTCATTAACCAAAAGGTACGTTTTTATGCTAATTTTCTTTTTGCTTTTTCTACGAACAAGAACAATTTTTGTAATAAATCTGATGTTTTCTTAAGTGTGAACGCTACTGTAAAAGGTGCGTACCGAAAATTTGGGTCTTTTTAAACATTTGTAAGTATGGAGCTTGTATTGCATATAATAGATTAGATTCGGTGTTTCCTGTAAGGAGATTTGCATTTTGGGGAACTATTGAAGAATCTGCGTTTCCTATTTGCATAAATCTGAGATAGCATGTCGACTGAAGATCGTGTTATCTCAGGACAGCGGATTAAGGCTTCTCGATGACATTAAGAAAACTCTTGAAACTTTGTTCTCTTTTTTGGACAAAAATAAAAGCCTATATTGAAGAAAATTTGAGGGAAACGGCACGGTAGCGGCTAGGACAAAATTCCTCACTGATTGTTTTATGAGCGATCACTAACAGCTTTAAGGGTTGCAATTTAAGGCGCGCCAAGCGCGTGGAAAATTTTTGCCTCCTTTAAAAATAATTACTTCGGATATGTGATTTTTATTAAGAAGAATTCGGAATTTTATGAAGAAAAACTTGGGAAAATCGCACTGTATTTGACCGGTGCCTCAAATGGTAAATTTTCGAATTTTTCACTTTTTCGAGCAAGGGCGCAATCGCCCTGCCTCCTGTAGCTACGCCACTGCTCTGCAACACTGAACATTGATAAAATTTTGACACTTTAATAACTAAAGAATCCATCTACAAAGACTACACAACTGACAGGGTTGAAAGGTATCTGATGACAGGTGTGTATGAGAGCATTTTAGTACGGTAGGCCAATGGTTCCGTGCCTAGAATATGAATATATAATATGAATATGAATATATATTTAATATGATATATCTTCAGTTGGCGCGAAGCGTACAGAAATTTTTAAAAATCGCGACCCCTCAGAGAGCCGGAATTAGCATGTCTCGGGCTAGTAAGTATTAGCTAAATTTTCCATTTTTTTTTTTTGCAAATGTGAACACGTTTATATTAGTGATGCATTGCGGCGCGCGAAGCGCGCCGAAAGTTCTGCCCTTTTGGAACAATAACTTGTTGATATGGAGCTTTTATTGCATAAAGCTTTGGATTCTGGGTTTCCTTCGAGGAAATTTAAAGAGTTGAGGGGATTACTGAAGAATCTGCACTTCCTTCAAATATTGGTGGCAAATCTGAGAATGATTGGTTTTCTAAAGTCCTCCCGACTGTCTGGCAAAGGGCAAAAGAGGAAAGTCTTTCCTCCGATAAAGTGGACCTCCGATATTATTTTGTAAACTTTAGGGGACTAAATGAATGTTCATATATTTTTCTAAATGAATTTTCATATATTGACCAAAACAGTGTTCCATGAATGCAGATCAATCTTGCTTTTGATGTCATAGTTGGTCCGCTTTCTTTCTTTTTTTCATTTTTCTCTTTTTTTCCTTACCCTTTTCTTTCCTTTCCCCTTCTTTTCCGTTTTCCTTCTACCTTTCTTTCCTTCCCCTCTTTTTTTCCTTTTCTCTTTTTCCCTCTCTTTTCCTCTTTTTCCTTTCTTTCCCTCCCTTCCTTCCCTTCCCGTTTTTTCTTCCCTTCCCTCCCCCCTGCCCCCGCTGGTTACGCCACTGCACAGGATGGAATTTCTTTGGTTCTTTCCGACACTGGTGGAGGGCTAAACGGAACTTCTGTCAACATAAGTTTCTTTGGGCGCTAGAGCCACAACAGTCCTGCAGGACAAGGTCGGCTGGCTAACTGGTCCACCTTAGGGGGTTTCAATCCGCTGCGCGACCAACTTTGTCTCGATTTGGCAACGGAAATCTAATGCCAATTGTGAGGAAAGTCGGAGAACCTAGAGAAAACCTACCTACATCGAACGACATTGGAACCCATGAACATGTGAATGACACGCAGCAGCTGGACAGAATAGACCACTCTACCACTCGATGACCCAAGATCCCATACAAGTTCAAACATTCAAAGAGAATTTTGTGTACCTAAATGACGTCATAGACCTACATGTGTGGAACTGTCGAAACTATTCAGGTCCATGAATAATTCGTCGGCGCACTGTATTTCAAACTTATTCAGGGTAACCCTTCCATCCAGGGTGGTGATTTGGTTACCCTGCTTTGTTCAAACCCTTGGGCCAGGGAGCATAGATAGCCTATAGCACTACTTTTGACTTCAAATATGGGTGGAGCATCCAACCGACACATATAGGCCTATAATTATCACAGCTCTGGTATCATTGGTCGGTCATCTTGAGGTCATTGCTATTATTAAATGTCAGGTAGGTCTACTCTACTCGATAACACTTGTTAACCAGCGCCAAGATTAGTATGTGTACCGATACCAATGGCCAATGACTTTTGCTAATCTGAACAGGTTTGTCCCGAATATTTTCAACCAATTGGTTTGAGTTGGGTCGTATGGCACGCCAAAAGGCTCACCTTATATGATGATGTACTACAATTATACGTTCATGTACCAAAAATATACTATGATGTACTAACTTTATACGACCATGATGTAAATTTACACCTTCATGTACTAAAACCATAAGTTCATCATGTTAAATGTTACGATGTACATGTAAAATCACACGTTGTAGGCAACATCTAAAACACATGTTGTACATGTTAAAACGTAATTTCATCATGTTATTATTGTCTCTTGCGCATGCCATACTGCTATTACTAATTGCATTACGAAAATAAATAAAAAACACTGAATTAAAATGGCATTTTGGGTTTCACGTGTAAACGGGACACCAAAGCCAATTTCTAGGATTTAATGCCATATATCATGCAACTTATTGGATGCATGTCCTTCTAAGCTTACATTTTTTCGGTACCATATTGACACACTTAAAGGCCCTGTTCTCTCACCCCAAACAGTAGCAATTCGCCTAACCTTCTTACTGAAGCCCCTCCCACAATTGTCTGAAATTCTTCCTCATCTAGAGACAATCTCAGTTTATGCTTCAGGGTGAGTATAGAAAAACTCAATTTATATAATCAAGACACTCTCAGTACCGTATATGCTGTGTAATATAAGCTTCGGCATTCTGCATTGTTTGAAGTAGCTGTCAGTCAAGAGCTGAGCCAATTGAGAATTTCGGTACCCGGGTACCAAAACTGTAGTCTGGGGTGAGAGGTTTGGCCCTTTAAATCAGTTGCAAAATTATGTGCATTTTGGTTATTGCAATTCTGACGGGACACCTTTGGTGGCAGTGGAAAATATTAAGAAAAATGGCAGCGGCGGAGCTGCCATATGGTCAGGCGCCATATGGTCAGGCGTCTCGGTCGGCTCCTTTTTTAGGTTTTTAACATACTTTACTCTTGCACCATTATTTTATTAAATTTAACAGCCACCAGTGACTTTGCTATATCTGCACTTTATTCTGATGAAAAGGATCATCTTCTGTCATATAGGGATAGGTTTTGCTGAAAAGTATCTTCATGCTTTATACGTACTAATGAATGTTGTCGCTGTGCTAAGTTAATTGCTTCCACATAAAGCGTGATTATAACCTTACAAAATACACAGACTGACATTAAATTCACCCTCCCGGCCAATAAAAGATGTTGCAAAGGGCGCGATAATATATTGTAGCTCAAGTAGTTTTCTTGTTTTCGGGGATAGTTGTCAACAAAGACAATAAAATGAATTTATAAAGGTACCAAAATAGTTCCCACAATATTTTTCAAATCATTTGAAGACGGTAGTAAGGTTAAAATAAAATAAAACTTTTTTTTTTTTTCCTCCGTTTATTTCGAGACTCGGTGTTCATATAAACCAACAATCGAACGCTTTCAAACATTCTTTTCTAGACAGTTACAATATATACATAGTTAACATAACATATACAGATCAGCATAAATACAGTTTAAAGTCAGATTATCTTTACATCGACCTATAGTTACGTTTTGCATAACACTCGTTTATGAGAATACCAGCAAACACTTTTTCACCATTTGTCCTCAATATTTTAGATAAGATAAATTTAACAAAAGGCAGATAACATGACATCGCACATACATGAAGACATGAAGACATTCTCAATGAAGCATAAATCATATAACAGAGAACACCAGTAATTGATCAAATAAATTTCATTTAATAGAGGAAAAATATGGCAAAAGGGGAAAAAAGAAAAAATTTAGGGAGAATTTCGTCGGAATGAGAGGGCATAAACAAGTTCATGATACCTTTTGACTCTTTTCGGAGAACAGCTGGGTTTGGAACAAATATGGTTTTCTACTTTAAGTATAAATAACAGTTTATGGTAGAAACTCTTTAACTCAGGAATTACGGAGTTAAGTTTGCAGCAATAAATAAAATGTTTACAATACAAAAAAACAAAATTGTATGGGTGCTGTAGAAGGAGCTTATAACCAAAGAAAAAATCGGATTTACTTAAAATAAATTGCCTGCCAAAGAGATGCTGTTCAGTGTCTAACAGAAAGGAGGAAGTGAACGGGCAACTCAAAAATAGGTGCTCCAAAGTTTCGATTTCGGTTTTGCAAAATGAACAGTGAGGGGAATTAATTTTTTTCATAGCAAACAGCAGCTTGTTGGTGGCAAGGATTCTATGCAAAAAGCGGAATTGGAAATAAATAAGCTTGCTATCAGAAAGGGAAGCGCGGGGGATAGTAAAAATTGTTTGCCAATCATCCTCTGTGAAGTTGAACGTATCGTTCCAATGAACAATACATCCAGGAGGCAAAACGATTTTATCAATAAGCTTACAATAAGAGAAATACGTGACCCGGGGATGATTAAGCGTGGCTCTAAACATAGAATCAGGATTATCGTTGTTAAAGGGGTTTTCTTTCCACTCCACTGGGATTGAAGCTAACAGTCCGAAAAAACTAGTAAAAGGATAACGTGTTATATTAAATTTGTTACAAAAATCGACATATGAGATCAAGTTGTGGTTACCATCATATAGGTCCTTGACATATAACACACCAGAACTGTGAAGTTTTTTATCATACAAAATTTTATCATCAACTTTTATAAAGTGATTGTTCCAGAGAACTTGACTACCATAGTTATTTACAGGTGTATGGAAATGCAAAGAACTCCATGCATTGCATACTTGTCTAATAAAAACATTGTGAACTGGACAAATGTCCTTGGGGGTGAAATTACACTGAAAGATAAGGCCTTTACCGAACGAATTTAAATAGTGATCAAAGAATAATTTCCAAACAGCGTTACTTCCATCAAGATATCTTTTCACCCAAGAGATTTTTAAGGCATAAATAAAACTTCTTACATTAGTAATTTTTAGTCCGCCATTATTGTAATTGTTATACATTGTCCTTCTTCTGATCTTGTCAGGGTTTTTTGACCATATAAAATCAAAAATAGCGGATTGTAAATCGTTTATGAAAGAGTCCGGTGGATCAGGAAGAACTTGAAATAGATAAACTAGTTGGGGAAGGGCAAACGATTTTACAATGATATTTCTGCCAATTGGGGTAAGATGTCGAGACGACCATATATTCAAAATGGTTTTTAGGCGAGATAATTTTGTAACATAGTTTAGTCGATACAGGTCGTTACCATTATGAGAAAAAGTAATTCCAAGAAATTTGATAGGATCAAGATGGAGTGACAAATTAAAATATAACACAAAAGTTGGGTGGTTTGTAACATAGGGACCTAATGGAAATAGATGAGATTTCTGAAGGTTTACTTTTAACCCAGAGGCTCGACGAAAATCATGAAGAAGCTGTATGGCTGACCCCAGTGACTGTTGGCTTCCGTCTAGAAAAAGAACTGTATCATCAGCATATTGCAATAGCTTAATTTCATTGCCAAAAATGTTGATACCTTGAATCTGGGCACTCTTAAGTATAATCTTTGCTAAAATTTCAGTACAGAGAATAAAGAGATAAGGGCTTAGAGGACATCCTTGACGTACGCCTCTCTTAACTGAAAAATACCCAGTCGATACACCATTATTAAATATGCATGAGTTTGTATTATTATAAAAGGTTCGTACCCAAGTCCTAAAGTCATTACCAAACTTAAAGTAATCAAGTGTAGCATGAACGAAATTCCATTCTAAAGTATCAAATGCTTTTTCAAAATCAAGAAAAAACAAAAACCCAGGTACATTGTTAAGATTTGAAAACTCGATAATGTCTAGCACGAATCTTACATTCTCACCAATAAATCTGTCGCCCATAAAACCTGTCTGGGTGTTACCTATCAGTGAAGGGAGTATAGTTTTGAGCCTAGAAGCGATGGCCTTTGCCGCAATCTTGTAATCTGTATTTAAAAGTGCAAAAGGTCTGTAGTTTGTCACATCATGAGGGTCCTTCACAGGTTTTGGAATTAAAGTGATTATACCCCTTCTTTGTTCACAGGAAAGGGTTTGCTGCTCAAATGCATAATTTAACGATTTCAAAACAAATATACCAATACGAGGCCAGAATTTTTTATAGAAGTCCGTAGAAAAGCCATCGCTTCCAGGTGATTTGCCATTTGGCATACTAAAGAGTGCAGAACGGCATTCGTCAAGATCTAAAAGTCCCTCACATACATTGTAATCGACAGTATTCTGAAATTCAGGGAGCAGAGAAATACAAATATGCGGGTTAGCGTAATGAGAGGAGTAAAGCTTAGAATAAAAATCACGAATATGATTTAAAATATCAGAATTAGATGTGAGGGATGTACCTTGTAAGTCATTTAACTTATAAATGGTATTGTTTTGCTTATTCCGTTTTTCAAGAGAAAGAAAATATTTTGAATTTTGCTCCCCTTCCTCCACCCATCTTGCCTTAGATCTGATCATTATACCTTCAAGCCTTTTCTTATACAACAGATGGAGATTATTTCTCGCATCATTTAACTCGTTAAGCAAGTTTTCATTAGTAATAGAATCAGACTCTAACTTAGCAATTTGCTTAATTAAATTACTTTCATATATGCGAGAATTCTTTACCTTTGATTTACTAAAACGAATGGTACTTTTTCGAATAGTGTACTTCAATCCCTCCCAGAAGCTCGCCGGGTCCCGGCTAAAATTGTATGGGTCTGCCGAATAAGTAGTTATTAAAGTGCTTACTAAATCTATGTAACAGGGGTCTAAAAGTAACGAATTATTGAATTTCCAATAGCCCGGACCCCTAGATTCTATCGAGGTGTCACATTGCATTATAACAATGTGGTGATCGGATTGAAGGGGAGGGTGGAAATAACAATCAGTGACTTTGTTAACTAATTTTTTAGATATAAGAAAAAAATCTAGTCTGCAACGAATATTATCAATATTAGAGGCCCACGTGAAGCTAGACGAGAGAGGGTTCCTTGTCCTCCAAATGTCATCAAGACTAAATTTATCCATGTATGAGATACAGGCATCACGTGCCTTAAAATTGGTCTTTTGAACACCTCCGTATTTGTATAAAGCTAGATTAAGAACAAAGTTAAAGTCGCCCCACATATAATATTATCGCACTGAAAACTTTCTACATGATTAAAGAGAGTATGAAAGAAATAAAATAAAACTGTTATCATAATGGCAATGGATTAAGAGTTTTGATGAGCAGTTTCCATTTTGCTTTTCTTCAAGTGACCGTTCTCATGATAAATGGCTGTCTCTGACACCGCAAGATAATCCCATGAAAATGCTTATTTCTGTACTTTCTTTTTTTCGTGATCTCAAAAGCAAGAAAATTGCATCTGATAAGCCCAGGTTTAGGCTACTTTTATTTATGAATTCGGTATCTAGAAAGCCAAGCAGACCTTTTGTCTTGGTTATTTCTTGCAATGTACTTAATTAATGGCTATTTCGGAATGGTCACATGATGCAAATTACGTCAATTAATGTTTCCTCGTGTCCTTATCTTGATTTAAAGATTCCAAAGATGTACGTCTTATGGGGTTACGGCGATTAATTGCCCTAAATTTTTCCCCATGCAAGATTGCTTGCTATTTGGCTCGAGCAGGTTTCATCTTTATTTTCACCAATTAGCCCTTTAATTCATTAGAATCTTAAATCTGCTTTTAAATATGCTCTAGAAATGCCATTTCCAGCGATCTGAGAGGCATTTTGGGTTAAAATTTTCTTTCTCTCCGCGTCAACTCATGGTGGCGCGGAGCCTTGCCCCCTAAAAAAAATCCCTAAAAGAAGTTTGTCCCCTCTCAAATTTTCTTCTGCGGAGGCTCATGGATAGAAAATTTACATGTTTTAATAGAAAAACTTGCTGAGGAGAAATGGCAAAGTAGTTTTCTACCAGGTGAGGAAAATCAAATGGAAAGTCTGAAAAGCCGTGGCCCGTGCTGAGGCTCGGGGTATTTACTCCTCCGAAGCGCTCATGCAGACCATTTTCGCCCCTCTAATCGAATCCCTAGCTACGCCACTGGTAAATGGAACATCAAAAACCATTGGTAGCCGTATTTATGGAATGGCTGACACACGGTAACTCGACTGATTTAGAGTTTAACAGAGAATATTAACATTTTGTCTCGGCACCTCTTTTTCCCCTTTTAAACTGATTGTTTACCAGATTATAGAAAATTGCAAAGGTCTTTCAGGTATGAAGATTTTGAAAGGCTGAAGGTTTTGAAAGGGAGGTTTTGACTAGGGCAAATGCCCCCCCCCCCCTTCTTCCACGACAACGTTATAAAAATCTCGCCTGGTCCGTCGCTAAAATCCATTTCAGCTTTAACTGCGCATGTGATAAGGCTCAAATCTGCTTGAAGAAATGTCTATTGTCTTTTTCAAAGATACCTTTCTTTCACAATGCATTAACTTGAACTAACGGTAGAAGATATTTACTTTGCGAAAAGGCCATGGCAGGGCTCTCGCAATTTTGTTAGAGTACAGTCTTAAATTATTCGATCAAGGCTTTAATTCAAACGGCACTAATATTTTCTCTTTCCCGTTTTCTATTCTTATCTACAGTTGCTTTGGTTTGTTCTTGCTTCCAAGGACAAACCGTATAGTTTCCATTCCAAACAATATTGTGGACAAAAGTCTGAGAGGGAGGGGCAGGTGAGTAACTGTCGCCCCCACTCCGTGAGATTTCCAAATCGTAAATACTCGTTCAACGTGTTAAGCGGTGGTGGAGCTCTACGTGCATGGGAAGTGTTTGGACTGATCTCTTGAAATTTTGCCCTTGCAGGCCAAGACTCTAGTGTTACTGGTACACTGAAAGAATATCGGCACACGTAACCTACTGGTGAAACTCTTCATTGATTCATAAATTCTATGAGCCATAACCTAGTTTAATAAAAATCATATCTACTCACTGCAACTTTCAATTAAGTGTGCCTATTTTCAGACGATTTAAATGAACATAATCTCGGAAAGATGCAATGTACTCTCTTTCATATCAAGATATTGTTCAAAAGGATTTCCTCAATGAATGTGATTGACCGGGGCGGACGAGATCCCTAGCAAACTTGAAGATGGGAGAAAGGACCTAGCCTGCCGATATTTTTATTTTATTTTATTTATTTATTTATTTATTTATTTATTTATTTATTTATTCATTCATTCATTCATTCATTCATTCAGTCATTCATTCATTCATTCATTCATTCATTTATTTATTTATTTATTTATTTATTTATTTATTTATTTATTTATTTATTTATTTACTGACATCCATTGTAGACTCGACTTCTTTTTAGTTTCTCGTTCTTTGATTGCAAAAGTACAAAACATTAACTTTCAACCCCCAATCCAATCTGACCATTCTTTAGTCGTTTTGATGTTGCAACTATTTTTTTTTCCATCTCATTTATTCGTTATTAACATACATACAATTCTTGTTAAACATATATACAATGATTTTTTTTTTTCCATCCATAATTTATTTCAACTTTTGCTCATTTTGCATTTAAAAGAATAGCTATTATACAAAACAAAAATCTTCCATTATCTTAAACATTAAAAGAAAATCTTTCAGCACATAGGTAATACATGGATTTCGTCTAGATATTGCAAAAAGTATCCTTTAATTCATAATAAGTGAAGTATCTTTTACTAACATTTCTCATTGAAATATGCTTTTCGACCTCCAAAGCAAATTTAAATTTACGCTCAAATTCGTATAACGTTGGCATTTTATTACTTTGCTTACAATGAAAAATGAAATATTTCAAATTATAAATTAAGAAGTTGTAGGGATGCTTAAGCAACTGGTTGAAACCAAAGAAGACATCTTCCTTCGAAAAAACAAAACATCTACCAAGAAACAGACTCTCAGCATCCAGCAAAAAGGAGGAAACAAAATGACAACTCCAAAATAAATGTTCGAAAGTCTCATCGTGAACTTTACAAAAAGAGCATAACGGACTTACAGTTCGATTCATTAGATTTAAGCGACTATTGATTCCCAAAATTCTATGTAAAAAACGAAATTGAAAGTACTGTAATTTAACGTCCCTCACCGAAAACCATACATTAGAAAAAATATTTGACCATTTACCCTCATCGAAGTTATAATTCCATTTCTGTAAAGCTGTTGGAGGGCTGAAGAAATCTTTGACTATACAACCATATGCCCATTGTGAGACACTTTTCTGAATAAGCAACTTATTTAGTAAAGCCTCGTTATGATTAAAAGAATAGTCTGTTTTATGCAAGTTATGTTTCCACAAAGATGGAATGGCTGAAATTATCCCATTATACATGATAAAAGGAAAATTGCCCAAATTATGGACTTCCACAAACTCTTTATAATGCATTGGCTTATTATTATTATCTAAAAAATTATAAACATGATCGATTCCCTTAAAGTGCATAAACTGATAAAACACGGTGTTATTACCAACTTTTATATTGGAGTTATTCCAAATTATCTCGTTTTCAAACTTGCTTGATGGTTCTTTAAAATTTAACTTTGACCAAGCTTTACAAATATCCTTTACAAACAAATTACTGATATTGGGAACATCGTGTTTACTAAAATTACATTGAAAAAGAAATTCTTTTCCAAAATCACTCAAGTAATAATCCAGAAAAATCTTCCATGCACCATTATTATCGCTTAAATATCTTTTAATCCAAGTAATCTTAAGACTGTGTATAAAGCTCTCCAAATGAATTACCTTTAAACCCCCTAAATGAATAGGGCTAATCATTGTCTGCCGTTTTACCTTGTCAGGCTTATCATTCCAAATAAAGTTGAATAAAATTGAATTCAATTCTACAATAAAACTACTGGGAGGATTTGGGAGGATCTGGAACAAAAAAATAATTTGCGAAATTGCAAATGTTTTAAATAAAATATTTCTCCCAACTGGAGTAACATCTCTATGATTCCATAAATTTAATGCTCGTTTAAGTCGAGACAACTTTGGGGGAAAATTCAATTGGAAGAGGTCTTCCCTGTTACAAGTAAATGAGATTCCCAACAGGGAAACTGGTCCTTTTGACCAAGTGATAGGGAAGTCATTGACAAAATACGGTTTCGAGTGGGTAAAATTTATTTTTAACCCAGAAGCATTCCCAAAATCATTCATGACACGAAGAACCTCTCGGATGGAATCTGGGCTGTTATTTAAATAAATAGTAGTGTCGTCCGCATACTGCATTATCTTAATTTCTTTATTTAAAATTTGCTGGCCTTTAATAATATTATTGGAATTAATTTTTTGAGCCAAGAATTCAACTGAAGTAATGAATAAATACGGGCTCAGAGGACATCCTTGTCTAACACCTCTCCTTAACTTAATATAATTAGACGAGTATCCATTATTAATTACACACGCTGAGCTATTAGTCTGAAAAGTATGAATCCAGTTAATGAAGTTTTCACCAAAATTTAGATTCTCTAAACAATGATGTAAAAATTTCCAGTCGAGGGTGTCAAACGCCTTTTCGAAATCAACAAACATTATGAAACCAGAAATGTCCAAATCCTGACAGTAATCAATTAAATCTAAAGTAAATCTTATATTCTCGCCAATGAACCTATTTTTCAAAAACCCTGTTTGGTTATGACCAATAATATGTGGCAGAACAAGCTTTAATCTGTTAGCAATGGCCTTGGCTGCGATTTTGTAATCGGTATTGAGAAGTGTAATGGGCAATATATACAATGATGTTGCAACTAGCGGTTGAGCAAGAGGCCGGGGTTATTGGAAGTTTAATAATTCACTCTTAGCTGGTAGTTATTATGTAAGTGAAACCAAGTGTCTGATTGAGAATGAAATTAACAGTACAGTTCACTTAGATCCTGCTTTCCGCTGGGAATTTATTAAGTACAAAATTTGTAAGCACACAATCAGTTATAGTAAATCAAAAGCCCGCGCACTGCGAAAGCAGGAAAGCGATATCCTTATGTTAATTTCAACACTTGAACAACAGCTCGTTAGTGACAACTCAGCTGATACCCGTCATCATTTAAACGAAGCCAGAAATAGTCTTAATTTACTTTACAAGCATAAACTGGACGGAATTATCGTCCGTTCGAGAGCTCGTTGGGTCGAATCTGGTGAGCAAAATTCAAAGTACTTCTTAAATTTAGAACGGAGAAATAGGGTCAATAATACTATTAACAAATTAAAGATTGGTGATGATTATACTATGAAGCATGATGATATATTGTCTGAAATTCGTAATTTTTATTGTAGCTTGTATTCATCTAGTTCCCACTTTAGTGATGAAATTTTCTCCACTATTCCTCCATTTATCTCCGACAATACTGATTTTGATTTGTGTGAGGGGGATCTTACAATGGAGGAGTGTCATAGCTCTCTGGTTTCAATGCCAAATGGGAAATCACCTGGTTCTGACGGGTTCTCAACAGACTTCTATAAATATTTTTGGTCCAGTATTGGACAACTGGTGGTTGATTCTTTAAACTATGCATACCAAACTAATTCTTTATCTAAGGAACAGAGTAAAGGTGTGATCACCCTCATCTGTGAGCCTGACAAGGATCCTTGTTTGCTTACTAATTATAGGCCGATATCCTTGTTAAACACCGACTACAAAATTGGTGCGAAAGCCTTAGCTAGTAGATTGAAGGGTATTATTAAACATTGTATTAGCGATAATCAAACCGGGTTTATAGCAAATAGATTTATAGGTGAAAATATAAGGTTCATTCTTGACCTTATTAGTCATACTAACGACAATCAGATACCTGGTCTTTTGTGTTTCATAGATTTTGAAAAGGCTTTCGACACAGTAGAATGGGTTTTTATGGAAAGATCGTTAGCCTATTTTAACTTTGGTGAAAGCTGTCGTCGTTGGGTGTCTACTCTTTACAGTAATGGTAGTGCTTGCGTTTGCAACAACGGTTATTCTACTGGTTTCTTGAAGTTACATAGAAGCGTGAGGCAAGGTTGCCCATTAAGCCCGTATTTGTTCATTATCTGTGCCGATATCCTCTCAAGAGCCATTACTTATAGCAATGTCATCACTCGTATTAGTGTTTTTGGTAACGAAATAAGAGTATTACAATATGCCGATGATACCGTCATTCTTCTAGACGGTAGTCAAGACTCTATATCTGGAATGCTTAATATTCTTAATCAGCTTAGGCTGTGGAATGCAAGAGATTTGACTCCTATTGGGCGTAACGTTTTAGTAAAAGCTTTTGCCATTAGCCAATTGGTGTATCTTTTTCAAGTTCTCCCTAACCCTCCAAAGGATTTCATCCAGGAGGTTCAAGGTATTATATTTGATTTCATCTGGCGTGGTGCTCCCGACCAGGTCAGGAGAAATACAATGATTAACCCTTTATAACTTGGAGGTCTAAAAATTATTCACGTTGAAAGTTTTGCAAATGCTTTAAAAACTTCATGGATTAAGCGTTTATTAGACAATTCTAATACTGGTCACTGGAAGATTTTCTTTAGTGCTTCACTATCTCCCTTTGGGAAAGAGTTCCTTTTTAAGTGTAACTTTAACTCAAGTGATGTTATTAAAATTAAAAATGTGTTTATTAGACAAGTCTGTATTGCCTGGTCAAGAGCGTCCTTTATTTCGCCGTCCAAAAATTTTGAAAATCAGATTATTTGGAACAACCATTTTATAAAAATCAATAACTCGATTTTCTATTACAAGAAGCTTCATGAAGCAGGATTATTGTATGTTAGAGATTTATTTAGAAACAATGGTTTACCAATTTCTTATGCACAGTTTTGTAATAAATTTAATGTAAGAAGATTCCCTTTCACAATTTTTGGGGGGATGCTTTCGGCTATCCCTGTTATGTGGAACAATTCGTTGCGGCTTGACGTGGCCAGCCCCCCAGACGATCACCTCGTTGATGCTATCCCTAATAATCCAAATCTTTCAAAACAAATTTATTCTCTTTTGATACCCCACGTCTCTCTACCTCCACGTGCAGTAGACAAGTGGAACCTACTCTTTAATTTTAATGAGGAGGACTGGAGAATTATTTTTAGAATCCCTTTCCGTACCATTCGAGAAACCAAAGTCCAGTACTTTCAATTTAAATTTCTCCATAGATTGCTTGCTACCAATAGACTACTTCATTTAATGAAGAAAATTGACAACCCTATTTGCTCGTTTTGTAAAATGGGTACTGAGACCATAGAACATTTATTTTGGGATTGCCATATTACTTCAAGTTTTCTTTTAGATTCCGAACAACTATTTTTTGGGAGGCAATTTATTTTGTCAAGAAAAGACTTCTTCTTTGGTTACAATTTATTGTTAGATCATCCCATGAATTTTTTTATTTTGCATTGTAAATATTATGTATACAACTGCAAGTTAAACGAGACTTTACCGAAATGTAATGAGTTCTTTTATAAATTGAAATTTATTTTAAAAGTAGAAGCTTATATCAATTCCAAAGCCGGCACTTCCAGAAATGCATTAAGAAACTTTAATATGCTTAAAGAATGTTTTAATCACCTTCCACGCCTTTTTGAGTAATTATCAAGATTTATTTAACATGTTAATTTTGGTGTTTTTAACCTGTTGTTGTGCCGCAAAATTGAAATTGAATCTTTATTGACTTGTTTTAGTAAGCATTCATTAATACTCGTTTCTTAAATTACTCTCGCATGTCTAGTATACATCCGTTTTCATTTTGTTCGAAAGCCGGTGAAATTTAAGTATCTATTGTATTACGTCTCTACTTACGTAGCTGGCTATCAGCATTTTTATAAAGTTTGTGTGACATTAGGTATCCTTTCTGGGCGGCCGTAGTATACAGCCACCCGGACTGGTGCCCTTCACCCTAATCGGTACCCTTCACCCTAAAGTAATGTACGGTCCATGGACAACGCTTTGCTCCTGTTGCTGTGTACACAATTATAAGTAATTATAAGCAGGTATCATGCTTTGATAATCTAACTCTGTCCTATATGGTGGGTACACAAGATCCTTTTTGTATATGATGCGTGTTTTGTTTTGAATGTTCTATGAACATATTATCATAACTATGACTGTCATGGAAACTGTGTAATGTGCCACTGTGTGAGCACTATATGTAGGTTTAAAACCGATGCTTTAAGATTTACAGTTTACTTACATATAATTGGAATGTTCAGCTGCTTCATTTATAACATTCCTAAGGTATGCTACTGATATAATGGAATTGTAGTGGTGATTATAAGGCGAACGTATTGTATCTATTCAGATTCGTGTTGACCACAGATATTAAAATACACGGAGAAAAAAAATTGTATTACGGCTAATATCATCAAAAAAGAAGAAACGAAATGTATATTATCATCTGCATTGTATATATGTTTAACAAGAATTGTATATATGTTAATAACGAATAAATAAGATGGGGAAAAAATATTTATTTATTTATTTATTGTCTTCAGTGGAAAGTTTCAAATTGTCATTTCTGTTACACATTTAATTGGTTGGGAACCAGGCCGTACGATTCCATCTAACTAACTATAAATTTTAATTCTGAAAAATCCCCCACCCCTTGAATCTATTTATCCCCTTCCAGTACTTATCCAGTTCCAGCCTTGGCTCAGCAGACATGTAGCGGGGTATTTTTCTACCGTCTTTTTACATTTGCGTACGTGTAGCTTGAACGTTTTACAATTATTTCGGTACTTTTGATGTTGGGAAAGTGATTTAGTTACGTGCATTCGCAGAAAAAATAAACGAGCCCCCGTTCTCAAAATTGAGCAGATTTGTCTTTGGTGTAAACGCACCTTTATACTCAAAGGTGAAAGTCAATGACCATTCTCATTCGTACCTCGTCAGTTGGCTGCAGATGACATTTTCTCTATGCTAGTCAGCAGTATTCCTTAACTACAACCTTGGATAAAACTAGATGTAACACCCCCCCCCCCCCCCCCCGTGCAATGTTGGAGATAATGAGGAAAATTCGCGACGTACGACTTTCTTTGGGAACCAAGATCGTACTGGGGGACGGGGGTTTCGTGAATCGATATGTCCTGTAGGACACAACATTTTAAAGGGGTATAGAGGTCGTGCAAATAGCACTCAACACCATAAACAACATAAAGACGTGAGGTGTTTAACAGTTTTGTCCAAGATTGTAGGTGCGGCGGAATGAAAAAAAAATAAAAAAAAATATATAACTTTACAACCCCTCCTTCAAGTAGCCTGATACATTACTTCCCCATTGTTCAACATTTACACCTTTCTTAAAGTCGTATTTTGCAAATATATGCGGTAGAATATGCCTTTAGTCCCCCTATTTCCACTGGGAGATGAGTTTCAATGACGGTTTTCTTTCAAGTTGTTTGATAACCTTTCAAAACAAAGACGTCTTAGTGATTTAAAATTCAGCTAAAAAGGACAAGAACAATGGCCTCAAACTTTTATTGGAACTACACCTAAGCATAATCAAATTTCTTGTTATTTCTCTCCCAAATAGTTCCAATGGTATTTCCAGGGAGCAGCATTTACAGCTCCTTGGTATTTTATTGCGTAGGCCTACTCAGGGCAAGCCTATGAGGTCCTCTCCTAAATTTCATTTAAAGGGGAAGTTTAAGTAAAATTTAATTTTCATATGTGAAAGACGAACCAAATCCACACAGTGTGGTGAAAGTTCCATTCAAATCGGACATATATTTCTCGAGATATCAGTAATTGTAGTCAGAAGATTTGTATTCACAAGTGAGTTTAAGGGCAGCAGAGCTTATATCACTTCCTCACATTGACAAGGAATGCTTTGTCTTCCTTTGTTTTATGAAACTTTTGTGTTGACATTGAATTTAATAGGAATAGAAACTCCCTGTGGGGGATGCAAAGTTTGTAAGATTCTCATGCCACTTATGCAATCACATTCTAATTACATGGGATTGTTGAGAAGAAAATCGACTGTAAAGTTTAAAGGAAAACAAAAGACTGTTCACTAAAGTGGGGATGTGATGTCACATGTGCTTGCTTCAAATTAACTTTTTGTTGAATATGTGGAAACTTTACGTGTTCATATCGTGAGAACAGCACATCAGATTTCAATGCAAATTTCACCAAAATACTTAAAATAAGTATCTACCTAACATACCCATCCATGCTGTAACTTTAAACCCTTCTTTTAAGTGAGAAACATATTGTCACATGAATTTCGAGAGCCATCATGTAACACTATATTAGGACCGTTATGGGGGTCAAAAGTGAAGGTGCTGGGGTAAAACTTCATATCACTACACAAGTCCCCCCCCCGTATCCGATTTGCCGTGATCCCCGCTTCCTCCATCCATGGTCATTCTATCGCTTGGCGTTTAGCTTTTTTAACTTTCTGGTATCCCGTAGACTCATGTGCATGTCAATTAGGGACGCACCACCATATACACAACTACTGTACACGCAGCTGTCCCTTCCTAACCTTCCTCGTGTATGGCGTCATCCCTTGTAATTGGCAACTTGAAGAACCCCGAATCTGTATTTCAATTTATTTATCCAATTTTCCCTTCCTATATTTTGCTCTTTCAGGTAACGTCGTGCTCTTTGCCCCATGCAACTCCCTAATTTTATTGATCATAGATCCCTATATTACTGCCAAGTGCCTTACTCCCATACAAAGCATTATATCCCCGACCAAAAAAAAAAGTCGGCTAGTTAACTGTCTGTCAGAGAGTGCTTCTGTCCTGGCGCAAAATCGATTTTGTACCGTCGAATAGGTCAACCCATTTCAGAGGCCAGCAAAAGTCGCCCTGTGCAAGGGCGACGGTCTGTTTCGGATATGGGTGGGGGCATTGTCACGACCGACATGCGGGTATCAACGGACTCTGATAAGGGGAGGGTCACCTACGAAGGTTTATATTTATAGTCAGTTTTGGCACTATGTGATAACCACTGTTTGCGAAAATCCATATCTCAGGCTTGACATAGATTGCCTAGCTGTGTCGATGCGGCTCAGCGTGTGCCCATACGCGCGGAGCGAGCGAAAATTTTCCTCTTCCTGTGAGAACTTCCTCCATCTTTTGAAAAACGGCGTGGAGCTTGAAGCAGAACTCTGAACGGCAGAGTCAGTTTTTAGTAGAGATTGTTTTTGCATTGTTTCTACTTTGAACGGCTTTTTTATAATAAAGTAAAAATTTGTTGTACGAGATCCGAATTCAAAATCAAGTATCCCAGTCATCACGTTAGGCATTTTAGTCTAGTAGCCAAGAAGGGCCACTACATGAAACCAAAAGTGGCGGTGCTCGGAAACTAACTTTGGGCGTTTTCCTAGCTTTGACTGGAAAATCAATCTGTTAAAAATCAATGTTAATAAAGAAATTGGTTGGTTCAAATTCGACTGTGAGTGTTACACGCTGAGAATGCCGAAATTTTGCAAGAAATTTATCTGACATGTAGTAAAATCCAGCCGGCACACTCACTAATGCATACAAACAAGAGATTTTTACTTGAGTCGCATTAGAAAGACATAAATATTATGTACCATGTCCCCGGACCCCAACCCTGACTCAATACTCCTTTCCTATGATATCTTACTTGAAGGATTGGGTATTTTTTTGTTAAAAAATACCTCCACCATTCAACGAAGCAACAGAGAATTATATAATGTTAAAATATCGTTTCATATTTCTTTTTTTTTTCATTACAATTGAATGTCTTACCTTCCTTGAAGTTTGATACTGATGGAATGTTTGAATATGTTTTCCTGTAGATCTAACATTATTCTACACCATATGAAGAGAATAGCAAACGATGTCGCTTAATATCCTTTGCAGCGGCATCAAAATTATGAATAAATTGAATGCAGTGCCAAATTGATGTGCCGCGATGGAATTAAAACATTTACCATTTTAATCATAAAAAATTAAATAACTTTGAAAATTAGTATCTGCATGCTGTCGAAATGCAGTCTTCACCCGTTGAAAAAACATTTTTCTGTATATTTTAGAATCAATGAATTTTGTCTCCTGAAAATGTCTTTAAGGATCCAGCAACCCAAAGTCGCGTCAAAAGTTCGGAAACAACGTCCGGAACGAAACAGTTTTGGGACTAGCGTTTTGCTTAAGAAGTACCGAAAATATTTGGAACATGTTAAGAAAATGAACTAGACAATTCCAATTTCCCCAAGTATTTCTAGTCTCTCCCAAAATTGTCTTGAGCTCTGCCGTCCGCAGATGCAAACCATATCAAATTGTTCACAAAATTTTCCACAGGTACATGCAAGTCTGCAATATGTTATCAGTGAACTCGCTGTGCATTTTGAGTGATGTCAGCTACCCTGCATACCTTGATTTTAATGATGATCAAAGATCATTTAGCAATAAAAAAGTTTTTTCCCGGGTGAAAACCCTAAGCAGCGGACTTCCCGAGGTAATCACGTGACCACTGGAGACTGGGGAGAATATTCTTCCGAATAGCAGCAAGGGAACTTTTATCAATTTAATATCGTGCTTCATTAAAATAACGTCCACCCGGTCTACTAATAAGAATGTTTTTGAGACTATACCGGTACCGGTACTTTTATTTAATCAGCGTTTCTGGACCTCGAATTTACCCGTTTATTAAAGTTTATTTTTCTCAGTTCGGAGTAAAAACTCTCGAAATAGGCTGACGGTCCGAACTTTTTTGTAAGGAATAAATCCCTCCGGAATAATGACCTATGGGTAATGGGTATACAAAATTTTCAACCGCTTTTTGATTGACAATCAAATGCAAAAACTGTAGAAAAGCCCATATTACACATAATGCATTGGAAGTGGTTTAATTACACACGAAGGCCTTGTATGCTCACTTGGGTATGTCCTAAAGCAATGGATCAGGATTTTTTCAAGGAAGTTTTTTAGATTGTCGTGGGTTTGGCCCACGGACTTATATACATGGACAGAGCATGTAACACGTACGTCCTATCCGTAGCTGGTCGCCACCGACTGGGACAAAAAAGGCGCACCAAGATGACCGCCGTGAAGCTGAAAATCGTCTGATTTGATAACTCTGTAATATTTTAAACAAAAGTTTCACTTGAATGGATAATAATATCAAACTCGTGCAATACGTAAAGTGATTTTGACCTTAACTTGCCATATTTCGAAACATTTCAACTTTCTTGCAAAATATTGTAACATACTTGAGCAAGTCCAAAATTTAATTCAAAACCATAGCAGACGGCCATCTTGGTGCGCTTTTTCTCCCACGTACGGTAGCGTCAATGTACCGCCCAGTATGCTTTGTCCATGTATAGGAAGTCCGTGGTTTGACCAGAGGTCGGGAGAATTGGAAACATCGCGGAAGACGAATAGTGCCTTCAGCCCTTCTCATACTCGGGTGCACCTCTGGTTTCCACATTTAAAACCAAATTACATGAAAACGACAATGAGGGGCAAATGAACTGACTGGGGATCGCGTATTGGTTTAGGGCCATGACCCACTCAATATATATGTATGTATGTTTTAAAATAGGACACTGGGACTCATTCGGGAGCAAACAATTGTTTGGTCACTCGCCTTTTCATCAGAGGATAAAGAGGAGGAATTTACCAAAGACAGGAAGAAAGTATATGATGCAGTGATTTTTAGTTTACCAAATGTACACTCTTCAATCAGTTGGATAAAATATCCACCAACCGCTGGTCACCTAGGCTTATGTGAACAATACTGATATTGGGTAAATTTTTTCCAATAATTGGTCAGCCAAGTGATGGGTTACCCAAGAAAGTGGTACATAACTTTACCCGTAAATTCAACAATTTTGAACAAGTCTTACCCAATTTCAGTATTATACGTGACCAATTTTTGGTGATTATTTTACCCAACTATTTTTAGATTGTAGACTACTGTGTTATACCAGCCCGACGACAGGTTTGTGCCTTTCCAACACACAGTTCATTAGGAATGCTCGCAAGTAAATATAATTTACCACCATACTGGATGAACAATGAAGTAAATTTGTTCCACTATGGCCACTGTGTTTGCAATACACGCATTAATACCATACCAGACTGATAATGTGCCAGTCTTATCCGTTCGAAGATGAGGTTATGATAGTCGACTTTTGTGTCAACAAATAAACAAGTATAAATTATTTCTACTTATCTGCCTTCGCAGCGTTGATGGTTGTTACATCAATTAAATTGGCAACCAGCAGGGTCGGACTAAGGCTTAGTTTTATTTCCAGGACGATTGTGGTGTAAATCGATTTTCAAAAATTTGTACAAGTTGTTTCATTAAGAAGGTTAAGGTTGTAGAATGAAGGTTAGAGTACATGGACTAGGTATATATTTATCCTGTCCAGTAACCGGGGTGTTGGAATAACAAGGAGTCGAAATTCTGTGATTTTGAAATTAGTGTGTGCGGTTGGCTGTTTCCAGGAAACTGATTTACCGGTATTTACCCTCATTCGTACTGGGGACAAATCAAGGGCCAGATTAAGTGCAGGCTATGCAGAAGGCGGGAAACCAGTGTTTATGCTTCAATCAGGGAGTTGTCATGACAGTTCCCTGCTTCAGTTTTAACCTGTAGAACTTACTAGATGTCTTCTTAAAGACTGATTTGGGGGAATGTAATTCTAGTTTCTAACCCGTCCCCGCCCCTCCCCATCAATAATCAAGCTTCTCGCCTCGCTTAAGTCCAAATCCAAAGCTTCGTTGGTTCCACCCCAGCTTTCACAGAACACGTTCATTCCTTTGAGTATATTTCATTTCCCCGGTAGAAATGTGCGGGAAATTACTTCGGGGTGTTCGATCGCCCAGGCTGGTACAGGTAACTTGTTCATGACTTGACAACAAGTTAATGTAATATGTGTCAATGTTGTCAATTTCGTTCGAATTCAGCGACCAAACCTTCTTTGTGTAGTGAAGCGTCAGATCGGTACACTTACTCAGCTTAGTAGGTAGCATATCCCGATTACAAGTTGTATTAAAATAAGCCCGTCTGAGTGTGTTTACTGCAAAGCTGATGCGACGCTCTCTGCATGTGTGCACGTAACACTTGCGCCGAGTGGTGCAAATATTTTAGATTAATTAACCCTTTACCGTTGTGCTCCGATCGGGGCATATTTGCGCGCCTCGGGAGTGGAAGGAAAAGAGGACGTAGCCCGCCCGCATCGGCTTCCGTAGGCTATTGACCCCGTGACCTTGAACTATTGTCTCTCTCGTTGTTGTGGCCGAATTTCCGGGTAGCTACTCGCAATTTCGAGCTCCGCGTGAAACAGTAAAGATAGGTGACAGCCGAGCTCTCCGCATGGGTCCAAAAGGACCCAAACAACGGTAAAGGGTTAAAGCGTCCATTTGTTCCCCCTCATATATAGTCCCTAACAGAAATTTTTTTAAATGTTATGTTGTGAAATGAGATGGGGTCTTTTTCAAATATTTCATAAAAATTATATTAAATGAAATACTAGTGGTGAAAATGGGCTCATTTGAAGTAATTTTGAGGAGACTATTGGCTTTAGAAGCTGGCGTAGGTAGGCTATACCAAGCTTTTACTGAAAAACAAGGCGTGGAAAGGGTGATCGAACTTTGAGCTAAAATATTTACCATCTTCATGGTCATATGGTAAATTGAAAGTGCAATGAATGGGTAACTTGTCCTCTTTCATATGTGCGGTAGCTCCCTCCTGGCGAAAACTCTGATAAGCTTTTAGAAGCCAGTTTCCTTTGTGATTTAAAATTAGTTAATAACGTTTTTTTTACAAATACAAAAACAAAAAATACCAAACATTCTAAATCCCTGTGTGAGTTTGGTGGTAGAATATGCCTACGGTATTTCCCGCCTTTTGTAAGAGACGACTAAGGCAAACTAAATTTGAACTTGAACCATACTTGAAGATGTATTTAAACTTTGAACTTTTTGTCGAATTGACTTACACTATCATTCGTGTTGGTGTGTGACTGACACTATCATTCGTGTTGGTGTGTCGTTAAATCTTATCTGACTAACTAACTCAGACGTTCAGCCCCGCCCAAAAATGAATGGAAGAACGAACGAACGAATGACTGAATCAACGAACGACGAACGAACGAACAAATGAATAAATACATTAAGTCAGGCTTTGAATTAAATGAAATTATTCCTGGTAAAGCTGGTAGGCGAAAAAGGGAGAAGGGGTAGACCCAAGAAATAACCGACAGGTCTCCGGATCTCTTGGAAACCAGATTCGTGCACTTAATCATTTCTCCACTTGCACAACGGTGTAAATTAAAATAAAAAATAGCTAGGGCGAACTATTTAAAGGGCTACTCCTCTCACCCAAACCACAATTTTTGAAGTAGTCCACAGAAATTGTCAATTGGAACGTGCAGATCGTTTAGTGACAGCAATTTTAAAAAGCAGAGTACCGAAGCTCGTTCTCTACACAGCATGTACTTTTCCCTTCAGAGAATGTTTTGATCAAACAAAGGGGTCTTGTATCACCCTCCAACAACTTACTGAGATTGGCCGGGTTAGGATGAATTTTTGACAGTTGTGGGAGGGGCTAAAGAAAGTAGGTAAGGAGAATTAGAACTGTTTTGCGTGAGAGGAGAAGGCTTTTAAACTGATTTACTTTGTATAAGTTTGATTCCATTGATACAGAAGCCATCCTGGTCCACTTGACATTGTTTTATCTGTCGCCTTAAAATTGACAGGTATTAAAAGCGTTGAAATAGAGTAACGTGAGATAGTCCTAGTCACAAGGTTTCAAGTTTTTAAGTCAGAGGTGGATGAAATTATTTCCCTTGTGTCAGAATTTTCAAATAGTTATTCGAGTTTGGTAATTCTTAACTATTCGGCACACTGGAAAAATATACATAAACCAAGCTCTGTACTCAATGTAGGCCTACTACGTCCTCGTTTTGTGTGAATACAACCCTTAGTATACATGTCGTGCTAATTTTTACACCAAAGGACAATTTCGGTTTAAATTCACTGCGCAAAGCCACATTTAAGATTCCCCTCTATATTCTGATAAACTCGGATAAAAGGAATGGAGATGATGCCGTGAATTTTTCGAGTAAAATCTTGTTTTAGAACCCGTGATGTAGATGTGCGGTAGCGTCATTTCGAGGATATTAGCAGGTGTGTAGCCCGAAACCGAACGAGTTTATCTGGGCAGGTGGCGTTGCTACCTCTAAAACGCTTCAGCTTTACATTTACAGAATTTTACTCAACATATCAATAACTCGCTATGATATTTTTCCCCAAACTGAACCCACTGCCATGGTGCTTGGTGCTCAGCATTAGCAGAGGAGTAGGGGAAACAAGCCAGTGGGCCACGACTGGGAAAAGGGACATGGCCTAACATACTTGAAGCAATTGGTTGGAAACTTCAAACTGGACCGTCGGAAAAACTCCATCTGACCTAACCTAACCTAACTATAAATTGATTCTATAGTGTAAATGGAACACCAAGAACATGACTTCTACATAGTAAAGATTTCTCCTAATTAAAATGATTCCTAATTAAAATGATTTATTCAAATCTTAAATTAGTTTTCAGATGTATTTAAAAAAGCATGTGAGTACTTGTTTGGAATATAAGCATTTCTGTTCAAAGTTGTTTCCTTAAGCAGCTAAGATGTAATATAGAGGGCACAAAAATGACTGATGTTGTCCATTTGTTGTTCTTGAAATCATACCTATATTTTGTTGCATTGAGATTGATCTCTGTTTCAAAACACCCGCTAATCTAAATGATAGATCACACCTTTAGTTGACCTTTGAACCGTCCTCCTGTCCTCGCCCAACACATAAGGTTTACATTGACACACCAAAAAACTGAGTGACAGAAGAGTCCTTATTTTAAAACCCACACCAAAAGAGTTCAAGTTGACTCTAAGGGTAGTCAAATTTACCCTAGGTAACGTGAAATCGACTCAAAAAGAGTGGTAATTCACTGATTAGGTAGTATCTGCAGGGAGTCACTCGTTTATAAGAGTGAAGAGTGACCTCTGGCGGCACTCCATCAAGAGTGAAACTTCGCCCTTTTGGAGTGAAGGTTACCCTTCTTCTAGTGAACGTCTACTCTTTAACAGGGAATTTTGTAACTTTCTTTCTTCTAACGAGTGGAATTTTACTCTTTTGAGAGTATTCAGGATGAGCAGTAGCGAAATTAATGGGGCATTGAACCTTGAACCATGCCCTCCTTCATAGGTGCCACTGTTTTATTGCTAATTTTCATAAAATACTCGATTCAAATTTTAACTTAGAGCTAGCATACGTTGCATCAGAGCAGAACACCTGATTTTTTCAAAAAAATTTCAAAGGGGAGGGGAAGGGGTATCCTCTCCCCTCGTAGACCTTTGGAGTACGAAACGGGAAACTCTGGCCTTGAGTGTAGACTCTTCATGACACGCTATAAATCCCCCTCCTGAGGATAGAAAGGAGTATGGTAGAGGTGCTGTTCAATTAAACTGATAAATTCTATACCAAAGAACTCCTAAGTGATCCCGTATCTTTCAAAAAGTGCAGGAAAAGAAAGTAAAATCATCATGGTCTAAAAAAAAAATATTGTAATAAAAAATATTCAGATAGCTTGCCTTCCAAGGCAAGGCTGTAAAGCATTTCACAAATGCATTTGTGATGTTGGCTCAATGAAGCGATTTCCTTTTAAAATTTGATGGAGAGGAGAATTCAGTAAAAGCTTACCAATAAGGGAATGAGCAACTCAAGCGAAAAAAGAAAAGAATTCCCATTTAAACAGCTATTAAACTTACAGGGGCTCTGAATTCTTTAGCCAAATCTATCGATTAGCTGTTTAGCAAGTAATAACTATCCACATTGCTTCATGTTTAATATAGGCTATCTAGTCCTGCAAACACGTACGGTACGACGGCACGACGGCACGACGGCACGACGGCACGTCTTCACAAGAAACCGGCAAAACTGGCTTTATCCGACGAGTGTTTACCTACTCACCGTGAAAACTTAGTCTATACAGCTTAAAGAGAAAAGGCAGTCACCCCAAATTGAAGAAGTGAAGTAGACTGTCCTGTTTCATGATTGGTCGTTGAGAGTCATGTGACAACAATTTTTCTCTTCAAATTTGAAATTTAGTAGGAATGAACTCCTTGTTTTACCTGACCATGCATTATTGAAGTTTTAAAAAATCATGAAAGAGACTTTGAAGAGACAATGATATAAGAGGAAAATTGTGACATTTAAGTGTTACTACCAAACAAGTTTGCGGGACTATTCTCGACCTTTAACGCCTGAGCGAGAGACGCCAATAGGAGAGTTACACATTATATATCCAAAGAAACGCCCATTTCATCGTCCTTCGTTAATAGGAGCACCCAAAGAACATTAAAATCCGAGGCTTATACTTAGCTCAGGCTTAACCATTCAAGCTGAGCTAGAGACGCCTACACTCTAAAAAATGTTGTGTAGAACTTACACTAGTCCACCAATCAACACATGTGTAAAAAGTACACACCGTTGTGTAAAAATTTTACACAAAATGTGTAGAATTTACACAGTGTGTGCAAATTCTACACATGTTGTGTAATTTTTTTACACAACGATGTGTACTTTCTACACAATTGATTGGTGGACTATTCACACAACGTTGCGTAAATTCTACACAACATTTTTTAGAGTGTATATAGGAGAGTACACAATAGATCCCATGGTGTGCTCATTCATCGCGCTTCATGAATAGGAGTACCCAAGGGGCACTATACCCTGAGGCTAATACTACTAAGCACCTGGTCAAAACATGTAACATAAATAGAAGGAACCGCGACTAATACAGGAGGATACCCCAAGTTCAAAAAATGAGTCCCTTTGATAAGCAGATTTTTATTGCTAAATTTCGCAAAATACTCGATTCAAATTTTAACATAGAGGTAGCATACATGGCATCAGAGTAGAACACCCAATTTTTTCAAAATTTTTAGACCTTTGGAGTCCGAAACGGGAAACTCTGGCCTTGAGTTTTAGACTCTTTATGACACGCTATAAATCCTCCTCCTGAGGATGGAAAAGAGTGTGGTAGAGATTCTGTTTTATTAAACTGATAAATTTTATACCAGAGTCCAGAGAATTCCTAAGCGATCCCGTATCTTTCAAAAAGTGCAGGGAAAAATAAAATCATCATGGTCTAATAAAAAATATTGTAATAAATAATATTCAGATAGCTTGCCTTCCAATCATTCCGACAATAATGGTACCAAAATCCAATTCCGTGTATGTGCAGGAGTTTGGACCCTCGAATAAAGGTATCTTCAGTGTGATATGATTTACACTTTAACCAAGCATCTCCCTGCTCTTACTATCAGACTTTTTTACTTGAATGAAAGGGCGAGGACAAAAAAGAGGGAGCAGGAATTTAGCACTTGAAGCAAGTTAGCTTGAACGAAGCTGTAAAGCAAGGCACAAATGCATTTGTGATGTTGGCTCAATGGAGCGATTTACTCTTAAAATTTGATGGAGAGGAGAATTCAGTAGAAGCTTACCAATAAGGGAACGAACAACTTAAGCGAAAAAGAATAGAGTTCCCATATCCCGTCCCTCCGTTCGCTGTTAAACAGCTATTAAACCCACAGGGGCTCTGAATTCTTAAGACAAATCTATCGATTAGCTCTTTAGCAAGTACTAACTCTCCACATTGCTTCATGTTTAATGTAGGCTATCTAGTCCTGAAAACACGTACGGCACGTCTTCACAAGAAACCGGCTAAACTGACTTTATCAGACGAGTTGTTTACTCTTACCGTAAAAACATAACCTACACAGCTTAAAGGGAAAGAGCAATCATCCCAACTTGAAGTAGTGTAGTAGGACTGTCCTGTTTCATGATTGGCTGTTGAGAGTCATGTGACAACAATTTTTCTCTTCAAGTTTACTAGGATTGAACTCCGTGTTTTACCTGGCCATGCATTATTGAAGTTTTAAAAAATCATGACAGAGACTTTGAAGAGACAATGATATAAGAGGAAAATTGTGACATTTAAGTGTTTCTACCAAACAAGTTTGCGGGACTATTCTCGACCTTTAACGCCTGAGCGAGAGACGCCGATAGGAGAGTTACACATTATAGACAGAAAATTTTGAAAATCTTTTTTTTTTTTCTTTCTTAAAGTCCCCTCGACTCTCTGGCGAAGAGCCAAAGGGCGAAAATGGGACCTCAGACAGCCAAAAAGGGCATGTTACAGGTTCAAATGGGATGGGATTTTAATTTTTCGTGTGCAGGAAATGTTCACTTGAAACTGAAATTCTGCTTGGAAGACTATTTAAGCGGAGATCCACCATTGGTTGGCGCGGAGCGCACAGAAAATTTTAAACAATCAAACCCCTGAAACAGCTGGAAATGGCATTTTCCAGCTTAAAAGGAGGATCTAAGCAGTCCGGCTATTTGATCAGAAAATTACCAGATGAAATGTACCATGACTATTGGATGAAATGGTCTTGTATATTTACGAGGGGGGAGAGGCTATTAAACAGAACTGGAAATATGCTAATGTATTTTAATCTCTTGCGTCTCTTGGCTAACATTAGTTTATTTTGGAATAATGAAATTTTGCACGTGGCTACCTGAACTTTCAACTATTAATTATTTTAATAATTATTTTAATTCTGTTAGAAAAACCTTTGGAAAAAATGTCACGGTAAAAGACGGGTCTAAATGAATATTCTGGAAGCCTTATGGGAAGACATTCTCCCTCTGCATCATTACAGTAGAGAAAAACAAATTACCCGATTTCATAAATGTTTCCGAATTTGTCTCAGAAAAGATGGCAAACTATTAAGTACTGCACCTGACAACCTGAACAACCTCATGTATGTCCGTTGAGTAAATTTGATCCCGTTATTCAACATGTCCTAGCATTTATCCAACCTTCACCGGAATATTTTAAAATTTTGAGCTCCAACTACAGTATGAAGCCGAGATGAGGTAAAACTTTTTTTTTTCACAACCCATATTCGGCTGAATGTCTTCCAAATCTTTGTTATCATTTTTATTTTCCATGAAATATTCCAGTCACTTTAAGCAGTGGTTTCAGTTTTTCGAGCACAGATTTGAAAGTATTACAATAATCGGGATTGTTCGCCTTGTGTTACTGTTACACAAGATCTAAAAACAGGCTAAAGAATTGTTTCTTTCCAGCCACCAGCTTTCCCAATGTGTCGCGATTTTTACTCTCTTTGATTTTTCAAAAAATATGTTCCCTTCACGATGATACTTTTCTATTTTCGGGCAAATGCTTCTAAGAATTTGGACATTCGACTATTTCGGGCATTTCTGTGTGAAAGATTGTGAAGTAAAACTTACGAATAATACGGTGGGTTTTTGCGATGCCCGAATGTGTAGCGAATTTTGTGGAATCTTGATTTTTCATGAACACTTTTCAGCGACTTTTTGGCGTTTCTTTCCTTGTTTTATAAGGAATATCTTTTAAAAATTTCGGGCATGCTTAGGAATTTTCTGAAAAACCATGCCATTTTAAAAACTTTAGTGGCTTCGTAATTTTTTCCAAATTCTTGCTCGAATGTTAGATTTTTCGATTTGTTTTTGGGAGGGCCCCTAGTCTCGTACGCCATTGCCAGTGATTGTGTTTTCACACCCCATACCCCAGTATTTTGTTAAAGTTTTTTTGAAAATAAGGCAAAAATAACCACGGGTGGGCCCTGTGTTTGAAAAACGAACCACGTTCGTAAATTGTAGGTGTTCGACAGTAGAATTTGGTAACCCATGCTTACCTCTTATCTACCTGAGACGTTTTTTAATCATAATAGCATCCTAAAACACAAACTTTCACGAATACTTTGGTTTATCATCAAATTTTGGTCAGTTTAGATTCAACTTAGGGCCTGTAGGGAATGCCATATGAGGGTTAATTTACTAGCGGGTATGGAGTAAGTATTCTTGGGACAGCGTTCCCTTTTCTATAGAGGGTCAGGTTAGACACGCTATTGACTAGAGATATTATCTACATAGACAGAAAACTAAATCACATGGTATACAGCCCATGGTTATATGCAGGCCCGTAGCCAGAATAATCAACTTGGGGGGGGGGGGGGGGGACATCAATATTGCAGTTTCGCCGGCCTGGGGGAGGGGTCTGAGGGGAGGGGTGTCCCCCTCACCTTTGAAAAGTTGTTGCCTATTTCAAGGACTCTAGATGCAAAATGGTGCGAAATTTTGCATTTTTCTTTGATGTTTGTACTCCGAAAAAGCTGGTCTCATTACACTAAAAGTGAAAGTGAAATAGAAAAATATGAATATTATAAAAAACAAGCTTCAAACGAGGTAATCAAGGCTAATTGGTGAAGTCAAACTTAACTTAAATAAATTATGAAAGTTAATCTTACCTGTAGCTTTATCAAGTATTTTCTTGCTGAAAAGAGTTTGATTCTTGATTCTTTTTTCTCGGTTAGAAAATTTCGTAACAACTTCAACTGGGTTGATCTGCATTTGCTTACTCCGTTCCCCGGACACATATATTACTCCAAAATCAGAAAGACGTTGATTTTACTTGTATTTAGCTGCTTTCTTGTTTTTTGCGGTGTACGGTAATTCCAGACACCTTTTCCTAAAGCTGTTCTTAAAGGCCCAGTTCTCTCACCCCAAACAGTACCAATTCTCTTAACCTTTTTACTTAAGCCCCTCCCATAGTTGTCTAGAATTCATCCTCATCCAGACACAATCTCAGTTTATTGCTTCAGGGTGAGTATAAAAAACTCAATTTATATAATCAAAACAGTCTCAGTACCGTTCATGCTGTGTAATATAGGCTTTGGTACTCTGCATTGTTTGAATTAGCTGTCAATCAAAGAGCTGAGCCAATTGAGAATTTCGGTACCCGGGTTCCAAATTGTAGTTTGGGGTGAGAAATTTGACCCTTTAAGGAATAAATTTTTATGATAACTTTATTATTTTGTGTCTGAAGTCTCTCTTTTTGCACTGCCTACAACGCCGGCCCAGAAACCATGCAGGTAAAATGTACATTACTCGCACGTAAGAACTTATATGACAGCTGAATGATACATTGACGTGCGAAATTAGGCTCGAAACAATACTTAGCGTAACCTCCTCGACCTTCAGGGTAGGGATCCCCACGCGCCATCGATGACTAATTATTGACAGTTATAGTGATGTACGTCGTTCATTCGCTCCTTACCCGAGTTAAAGTGTATGTTTTGTTCGAAAGTGGGAGATATTTTGACAGAATTCAGTCTAGGTATTTTGAAGTTGTGGTGATTAAATGGGGATATTTTTTTTCTCCTTCAGTGCGAGACTTTTTATTGATTTTTTTTTTTGGGGGGGGGCGTTCCCCCCTGTGCCCCCCCCCCCCCGTAGCTACGTGCCTGGTTATATGGCACCCACTAAGGTGTCTACTGAAATTGTACCCCTTGTCTCAACAGGGAGTTGTTTAACAACCCTCCGGTCTCGAGATATGGCTTTAAAGAACAGTGGCGGCGGAAGCATAAAAATTTAGGGGGGGACAATCAGTGAACAAGATGGAATGGTTGGACTCGTGAAACGAACCCTATGTGCGCGTAGCGCACATCACGAGCGCGAAGCGCGAAGTCCCACCGGCGTGGGTCCAGGGCCCGCCTTAGGGCCATGGAAGCTCTGAGATTCTACAAGCTCTCTCGTGCAATGTAAGCCGTTTTGGAACATTTTACGGTGAATTCAATGAACAAAAATGTGGGAAATATTTGCGTTCACAGATAGCCTATAGGCTATTTCTTGGACATCGACAGTTGCGTTTTTATATTGGAATTTTGGTTTTGTTAAAATCATTTTTCAAATCCAAAGGAAAAGAGGCCCAGTTACCTAACTACTCTAAAATCAATTGCCCCACTGTACTCGCCCTTGGTTTGGTACTGCACCTGTAAGTTTGTTTTGATTTTGTATTTTAATTGGAGGTCTATTTCTTGAAATTCTTGTACTTTCACGGAGATTCATTTCAACGTTCAATCTGGTGTAAATTCATTAATATTTACCTTGAAATCAGTCTGAATCTGCCTATGCAGACCTTTGTGATCAGGATGAATCCGAACATCTGAACAATGTGTAGGCTACCTCGGTATAATACCGAGGTAGCTTACTTTTCAGAAGTTCCAACCGGACGATCATGTACGTACGCACACGTCATGCGAACGGAGCTACCATTCGGCGATTTTCCCGTAGATGATGCGTTTCGCTCATTTTTGGCGGATTCCGGATTCCAATCTGTTAAAATAACTAGGTTTGTGGTTGAGGTTCTTGGCAATCACATTCCAAAGTTAGGTCGCAGGTTTCTGTAGGTTTCGACTGTTTGTGACCTTTTATTGCAATAGCATAGTCTAGAATCTAGATCGTTGTTTGTTCCAACGTTTAGGCTGTTTATTATTATTTCTTCAAAATAATACACCTCCAGATCATGGGGGAGAGATGATTACATAGGTCATTCCCAAGTCAAATATCGGGGGGGATATATCGCTTTATCCCCCTCCCCGGCGCGATTTACGCCTATGGGGACGGTCACAGTAGAATCTCATAAATGGAAACTGCTTGTGAATGCAGTCCCTCTCTCTTTTGCTGACTGAACCATAGCCAGTACAATTAAACTAGGCCTTACTTAATTATGAGTATGACTTTTTACCACTTTATTTTGGAAATCAGCCTATACTCTCTGAATTAAATGAGACACAGAAATGGCAGGATAGATGCAAGTTCAGTACAATGAATAGCTTTTATTTCTCATTTTTCTTGCAGACCAGTACAATGGCAAAACATAGGTTAAGTCAATTTTGGCTGCTCTGTTCGGTGGTGGGTTAACTATAGTCTCAACTTTGAATTGGTCCAAGGCTCCCAAGTTTCTTTAACTTCTTTTCTGATTATTTTGGGGGACGTCCCCTCGCTAAGAATTTTAGGGGGAGGCGTCCCCTCGCTAAGAAATTTAGGGGGGGGGACGTGTCCCCCCCCCCCCGCGCTTCCGCCGCCAGTGTTAAAGAACACTCATGTGCAAAAAAAAAAAAAAGAAACCTACCGACTATAAATGAAAGAGCAAACTGAGCCACGTATGCACCTCCTGCTAATGTAAAGGATGTTTCATACTGTATAACAGCATCGTCGAATAAGACTCCGTTTGCTTTGAAAGATCCGGTAAAAATGAAAACAACGACACACCCGGATAGAAACACGGCCCCAGACAGGGGAGTGAGGATTCTTCTTTCCCCAGTCATCTGTTGTTGCACAAACAGGGTGTTGTTATTTGTGTAGAGATTGATCTCTCTGATGAAGAAGTTTGCAACTTCGCACACACTAATCTCTCTCTCGCGTCCCTTTAGCAAAATAATGGATAAACTGCATTGCATTCAGTGTCGGTGAGTTTGAAGCTGAAGCGTGCACGTGACTATGAACAAACAAGATTAACCAACTTGAAGCCAATTAAGTGATTGAATGCTGTGCACGGTGTTTTCCTCTCGGGTATCCAAATGCAATATTTTTGTCATGCTTCACTTAAGGGAAAATACATGTCAATGTAATTGTGTGGTTCGACAATTATAAATTGTACCGTATCTCCTTTATAGTTGGCCAGCCTTTTTCGCTCTCTCATTCAAGTCCAAAGCAGGGAGGGTTTAAGAACCCCGAAAGACTACCGAAACTACAAAAGAACCGGCCTGCGCCGAATTCACGTTTTGAAATTTGTTTTAACCAAGTGACTATAATTTCAAAAATCAAATACATCATCAATAAGAATAGTCTAATAGACAAATCCGAATATAGTGAAGTTTATGGTCTCAGTGGTTTAATTGGGTATAACTTCGTTAATTCATGGTTGACCATATGAGGAAAAATAATTTGTTTAGTAATAAGCAGGTTGGCTTTATTTCTGGGAGATCGACAACACTACAATTATTGATGGTTAAGGATATGTGGACAAAAGTATTAAATAAAGATGGTTGTATTGACGTTGTATATATGGACTTCATGAAGGCCTTTGATAAAGTTCCACGTAGAAGACTTATGGAGAAACTTAGAGCATTTGGCTTTAGTGCTCAAATTAGGAGTTGGATTGAAGTTTTTTTTTAGGTAGAAGCCAAAAGGTTATTGTTAATAAAGTTCAATCTAGTGAGCATGCAGTCACAAGTGGTGTCCCTCAGGGCAGTGTTTTAGGTCCTGTATTGGTTATTGTTTATGTTAACGATTTCCCAAAGTGTGTGAATGGAATAGGCTTCTTATTTGCTGATGATACAAAAATATTCAAAGAAATTAGAAGCGCGGTTCATATAGAGAGTCTGCAGAATGATTTGGATTTATTTCAGAGGTGGTCAGATGATTGGCTTTTGAAGTTCCATCCTGATAAGTGCAAAGCATTAACTCTTTCTCCAAATAGGTACCACGATGCTCTCTCTCGGAGGTATCATCTATACAATGATAGTGGAGATGAAGTGGTTTTGGAAAAAAATCTGATTGTGAGAAGGATATAGGAGTTCTTGTAGATAAGCTTAGTAGTCTTGGCTTTTCGGAGCACATTCAGCATAAATGAAGAAGGCAAATAGTATCATGGGCCGTATTAGGCGTACATATACATTTTTGGATAAGCAAACCTGAAAGTAATTATTTAAGGCGCCTGTTGGGCCACATTTGGAATATGCTGCTCCTTCTTGGTCACTTCATTACCAATGTGACGTTGATACCCTGGAAAATGTTCAGAGGATAGCAAGTAGGTTGGTGCCATCCTTAAAGGATTTATGATATGCGGAAATTTAGTTTAGAGAAACTTCAACTGCCAACTCTAAAATATCGTAGATTGAGAAAAAAAATGATTGAGGTGTTTAAAATTGCGTCAGGCGGTGTACGATAGAGATAAAACGGAAGTGGTTTTTCAGTTTAGTACAATTACTCATACCCGTTAGTCATAGTCAGAAGCTACTTAAAGAGTTTTGTAGATTCAATAATAGAAAATTAAGGTTTACGTGTAGAGTTGTTGACGTTTAGCATTGGCGTAGCCACGGGGGGGGGGGGTTAGAACCCCCCCCCCCCACATGACCCAACCTTGCAATGCAAAAAACACCTAAAATTGCAGTTTTTTCTCTCTTTCCTTAGACTTTTCCGTCATATCGTGCCCCCAATCCCCCCTCCCACTCCATGACACCAAAACCTTCCCCATTACAAAACCCTGGTAAAGCGCCTGAGTTGGAATAGCCTTCCTGAAAGTGTAGTTTCAGTTGCGAGTGTCTTTAAATTTGAGAAGGCTCTGGATAGGTTTTGGGCTGGCCAAGGAAGTGTGTATATGAAGCTGATTTGTATGTTTGGTACTTGGCTAATATGGCAGTAACCCATCTGTGCATAGCATGCTATTGCTACATCCGCTATAGAGGTTGCAAAAGGTGATGAAGATGCGGACATAAAGGTCTTTTAGACCTGCGTCCACTGAGGTTTCTAAGGTATCCTAAGGTATAACTTGGGTATCAAACTTATCTAAAGAATGTACACTAAAATGCTCCTTGATTTCCTCAATTTTACAGAAAATGAGGGTTTAGTATTGTGTATATATAAACAACAAAATTAAGACCATTTAAGGCTGAAGGACCCCACTAGTGGCTGTCTTTACTAGAGGCTGCTCGGATTATTCGTATGGCACAGCTATCTATACATGGTAAGCTTGGGGTCAGTTCTAACGCCACATGCTTACTGTATGATCTCTGCGGGTTTTAAGTTCGTCTTCTATCAATGTAAATACAAATTAGTCAAACAGTGCCTGCATCGACCAATCACGTTAGTCAACAATATTGACTAATATATTTGACCTAGTAAAATTAATTTCTAACAAATATTAAGCCTCTTGGTAAGTTTTGACTTATATTCTTTGAACCATTACTGCGAAATTAGTAGGATATCATGATCACAAATAAGTCAAATATGAGTGACTAACGAGGTTACTCAATCCGGACATCACATGACTAATTTGTGTTTACAGTGATCTTCGACCTTCAACTGAAAGTACGTAAGGTAAAACTACTATCTCTGTTTTGATAACAGACCCTACCCAGCGGATCGGATTAAGATTTTTCAGCTCATAAGCTTTCAAAACCAGCGACTTCACAAGGAAAATGCCGTAGGAATATGCCGAGATTGCACGCCGATGGAAGATTGTTGTTATAAATTATTATAGTTTTATCTAAGTTAAGTCTGCGTGCTGATGCTCTCCGTCAACATTTTAAAATGTGAGCTCCGACACTTTTGGTGCTTTTTAAATAGGATTTGAAAATTAATAGCTTACTTTGAAAAAAAATTGGAATTTAATTACAGAAAAGTTGTGACAACCGCAATGTGGGGGACCGTTGTCACCTGTTATCTGGTGTCACATGTGGCATATTCCGTTTTTTTTTCATTTCCAGAGCCAGAGGGACAGTCGCCCCTGCCGTATGTAGATATACCCCACTGCAGTAATCTTTGTTCTTATTGGGGACACATATAACTATCTCAAAAGTATTGCCTCCCATGCAGTCACATAAAGACTCCTTATGCATTTCACACCTGGATGAGAAAACTTTGTCGCGTGATTCATGAAAACCATTTGCTAGGATCATAGTTTTTACCTGGTGTGATTGCATTTTCTGTCTCTAAAAATCTAACTTTTGGTTTCTATGATTAGGTCTAGTTGACATTCAGATTGACATGCGTATGTTAAATAAGTTTACATGGAGTTTTACGGCCCAGTTTTCCACCGATTGGTTCAAGTCGATTCGGCCATGTCCTGTTTCAAGATGTGATTCCCTACCTTGTTTCCCTACTCCTTTGCTAATGATGAGCACCAAGCACAACGGCATGTATATGTATGCATGAGTGTGTTATCCGTGTTTTTAATTGAGAATAATTAATATGCTGTAAGTTTTGGTAGGTTAGCGGACTTTGTGGTAGAAATATATCGGTATTGTAGCGCCGTAAACAGTACTGATTACACAGGATAAACTGAGAAAACTGATGAAATAAGTTTCATACATGGTATGTGCTGGGGCGGCGGGCCAATCGATCCCTACATTCGCAAAAATGTGAAAGGCAAAAGGGTAAAAGAAGAAAAGGAACATTCAACTCATGCTCCCGAGTCTCCACATCAAAATACCATGGCGCCGTCTCTTGGCATGTGCAATTTTAATAGTGAGACGGAGACAGTCCATTTATAGCGGAGGTAACTGTGATTGTGTTCTGAAGTCATATGGACTAAACCACCACGGAACTCATGAAAGGATATCTTACATAAGCTCGAGTATCGGTAAATGTCAGTGGTAAGCGAATCATGCCTTGTAATCAGGAGAAAGCTGGTGCTGTTTTATATGCCATGGCTGAAAAAAAGTTTGAGGTCACCACAGATCAAAAACCAGATCTCCTAAGAACCCCAGGATGAATACAAACCTGTATTTTTCAACACTTTTTGTGTAGATAGTATTTCAAGAACAGTTGCGTAACCAGTGGGGGCAGGGAGGCAAACTGCCCCCCCCGACACAAAAAACGGGAAAGAAAGAAAAAACGGGAAGCGAAGGAAGGGAAGAAAAGGAAGGAAAAGGGGAAAAGAGAGGGAAGAAGAGAAAGGGAAAGAGAAAAGGGAGGGGAAGGAAAGGAAAGAAAGGTGAAGGAAAAGGAAAACGGGAAACGGGAAAGGAAAGAAAGCGGGGGAAAGGTAAAAAGAGAAAAATGAGAAAAGAAAGAAATGGGCCAACTATAACATCAAAGCAAGATTGATCTGCATTCATTGAACACTGTTTCGGTCAATATATGAACATTCATTTTGAAAAATATATGAATATCATTTAGTCGCCAAAAGTTAACAAAATAATATCTGAGGTCCACTTTATCGGAGGAAAGACTTCCCCCTCTTGCTCTTTTCCAGACAGTCGGGAGGACTTTAGAAAAGCAATCATTCTCAGATTGGCCACCAATATTTGAAGGAAGGGCGTATTCTTCAGTAATCCCCCAACTCTTTAAATTTCCTCACAGGAAACCCAGAATCCAAAGCTTTCTGCAATGTAAGCTCCAATCGACAAATTATTGTTTCAAAAGGGCAGAAATTTTGGCGCGCTTTGCGCGCCGCAATACATCCTTAATACAGTGGTATTCATATTTGCAAGAAAAATCGGAACACGGAGCTACTACTTGCAAGCTCGAGACATGCCATTTCCGGCTGTTTGAGGGGTCACGAGTTTTCAAAATTTTCTGTACGCTCCGCGCCAACTGAAGATAGTCTTTCTTGCAAGACTCCATATTCCAGACAGGGGAACCAATGGCCTACTGTACTCAAATGCTGTCATACACACCTGTCATCAGATACCTTTCAACCCTGCCAGTTTTGTAGTCTTTGTAGATGGATTCTTTAGTTATTGAAATGTCAAAATTTTATAAATGTTCAATGTAGCAGAGCAGTAGCGTGGCTACAGGAGGCAGGGCGATTGCGCCCTTGCTCGAAAAGTGAAAAATTCGAAAATTTGCCATTTGAGACACCAGTGCGTTTTTTCGTGTTTTCCTTCATAAAATTCCGAATTCTTCCTAATAAAAATTCCATATTTGAAATTATTGGTTTTAAATGGGCAAAATTTTCCTTAAATTGCGACTCTTAAAGCTGTAAGTGATCGCTCATAAAACAGTCAGTGGATAATTTGTCCTAGCCGCTACAGTCCCGTTTACCTAAAATTTCTTCAATATAGGCTTTCAATCTTGTCTAAAAAAGGCAACAAAGTTTCGAGAGTTTTTAATGTCGCCGAGAAGCCTTGATCCGCACTCCCTAGATGACACGATCGTCAGTCAACATGCTATTTCACATATATGCTAATAGGAAACGCAGATTCTTCAATAGTCTCCCAAAAATGCAATTTTCCTTACAGGATACCCTGAATCTAATCCATTTTCTTCAATGCAAGCTCCATATTTGCAAATGTGTAAGAAGACCCAAATTTTCGGAACGTACCTTATACAGTAGTGTTCACACTTAAGAAAAAGAATCAGATTTATTTTTAATAAAAAGTTGTTCTTGCTCGTAGAAAAAGCCAAAAAAGCATAAAATGTGCCTTTTGGTCAATTGAGTAGGGTGAGTTACATGGTCCAAAATTGCCCCCTCCCCCCTCAACACTTCCCTTAAGGCCCTAAGACACCCACAAACTAACACAGCTCAACTAGTACAAAATCGGGAAACCTCTATGCTATTGTCCCCACGGACAATCAGGTCTGGTTACGTCACTGTTCAAGAAACATGTCACTTTTTTGGTGATTCTTGATTTAAGTGCTGCCCTCGACACTGTTGATTACACTTTCCTCCAAATCACTTTAGAATTATTGGAGAGGCTACTGCCTCCAGTCGCTTTGTTCCCATTTTCTAGAGTCTAGACCGTATACAACATATGAGAATAAAATGATTATTTTTCTAGAGATTTCAACTTAAAGTGTGGCATAGGTGCATGAAGCTGGGGGATGGGGGAGACAGCCCCCAGTGAAAATGAGGGGGCTCAAGAATGTCTCCGCCCCACTCCATTCTCCTGCGTCAGAAAACCCCATTTTTCATTTCTCTAAATCTCAATAAGGCAAAATTTTCTGCGTAAAGTGCAATTTGAAAGAGGCCTACAGTCGTGCTCATCTTTAAATGAGTTTCAAGTGGTAAACTTTTCCGAGCTATGGAAATGTCAAAATCGGATATTTACCATATGTGACACCACATCATCAAGGACACCGGCAGCTATATTGCTATTTTGATAAATTTTCTTTCATAAATTTCCAAATTTTCTCCAGTGTAAACTCTTGATTTTGATGACGACAAATGAAGTTTGGGAAACTTTTGGAAAAGTCAACGGAGAGTGTGAACTTAACAATCTATCTCATCACATGAGTTGCATTCCGGAACTATGTAGAGCGCTTTGACTGACTGACTATCATTGTGTTGTTCAAGTTGACGCCGAGACTTTCACTATCACATCTTTTGTGGTCCGCTCTTTGTGCACTGTACTACTAGGCTTTTCTGTTTGAAAAGGTTTAAGTCAATGAGCTTGCCACTGCTTGTTGGCTTACGTTAGAGAAGGCAATAAGCTGCTGTTATAGCCTCTAGCCCGAGTTTTGGCTATCATCATTCGTGCATAAAATACGAATGTACACTTTTTCAGGAAATGCATTGAGAATCGCCTGGGTTACGCAACCTATGAATATAGGCTAGGTTTGAAAGCCGTAACATTTCATTTCATTTTCCAGTATTGTTGACTGATTGAGCTGAAGTTTAGCTGAAGATGGAGGAGGAACGTATTTCACGGAACTTAGATTAAATTTTCTCAGATTTTACACCAATACAGGAAGTGTAAACTTTTTAAACTTCTTACAGGAAACCCGGAATCCAAACCGTCCTTTTATTAGACTTGGCCAAGTCTCTCTGAGTGTTCGCCGGGGAGCTGACAACACTAACTCTACACAAATCCAGTGCTTCAGCACAGTACAGTATACCGTATTTGCATTTTTTCTAATACGCCCTCTATAGGTCTATAAAGGTATATCTTCTCAACATTGAGATTCGATAGAATTAATAGACCTGTAGAGGGCGTATTAGATAAAAGGAAAATACGATATTCTGTACTATGCTGCAGTAGGGGGATTTTGAAGAGAAAGTTGTCAACTCCCCGCGGAACACTCACGAGAGACTTGGCCAAGTCTATCCTTTTATGCAATACAAGCTCCATTTCTACAAGTATTTGTTTGAAAGGGGAAAAGTTCAGAGCGCGGCGAGAGCCGCAAATTATGTCACTGATACAGTGGTGCTCACACTTGAAAAGAAAAGTCGGAAAATTTGTGTGCATGCCCCTTTGAAAAGGCTTGTTTACCCCTTGTTGCTTAGCTACTATTTACAATCCCAAGAAACGCCATTTCCGTCTGTCTGAGTATTTTTCAAAAAATTTTCTGTGCGCTCCGCGTGCATAGATAGTCTTTCGAACAAGACTTCATATTTCAGGCAGGAATCATTGCCTATCGTACATAAATGCTCAGATACACACCTATTACCAGATACCTTTCAACCTTGTCACTTGAGTAGCCTGTGTGGATGGATTCTTTAACCTATTGAAGGGTCAAAATTTTATCGATGTTCAATGTTTGCACAGGGCATATAGAAATGCTTGTACCGCGATTTTTGTCCAGTGTAGCATGGCTGGCAAAAAACGAATATTTCCACCTTTTTGAGTGCCTAGTGTCATTTGAAAAAATGACTTATGGTCTACTTAATTTTTCATTTGAAAATTCGTTACCCTTAGAAAAAATCGAAAAATGTAAGCATAAAGTCAATGGAGAAGGGTAAGGGTGCATAGTCCAACAATTGTCCCCCACACTTCCAAATTGCTTCCTTCGCCATTGAAGTATGGTTCCCACAGAGCTCCAGGCCCAGTTCTATTTGTTTTCTCTGCCATTAAGCTTAACATCCTGACCTTCCACTTCCCAAAGGCCTGCACGAATGCGAATGCGATACACATGTACTTACAGTTTACACCCGAATGTAAAACTTTCTAAAACTGATGCTATCAATGTCATGCAGAATTGCATTTCTGGCGTTCGGAACCAGTTGATAAAGAGCAAGCTGAAGATAAACGACAATAAAACTAAGTTCCTAATAATTGGTTCTCAAAGATGCTTTCCAGGATTTCTGTCAATTCTTTTTTGTTGGTAATGCGCTGATAAATACTGTATCCGGAATAATGTCGGTGTATGGTTTGATAAGATTTTTTTCAACTTGATACCCATGTTAAAATAAAATTTGCAGAAAGGCATTTTTCCAGATGTTAAAAATTAGAAAAGTCAGGAAGATGCTGTCCGAAGGTGCCTGCAAGACTTTGCTCCATGTTTTCGAATCCTACCCTCTCGACTATTGTAACTCTTTTCAGTGACTGAGCTAGGTCAGAGGCGGCGAAAATGGTGTGTAGGGGCGCTTCGAAGGAGTAAATACCCTGAGCCTCAGCACGATCGAAGCAACGGCTTTTCAAACAAGTGATTTTCCGCACCTGGTAGAAAACTACTTTGCCATTTCTCCTCAGCAAGTTTTTCTATTAAAACATATTTAAATTTTCTATTCAATGGCCTCCGCAGAAGGAAATGCAAGGGGGGGGGGGTGGAGAGCAAAATACTTTTAGGAGGGAAAGCTCCGCGCCACCATGAGTTGGCGCGGAGCGCAAGACAAGTTTGGCCCAAAATGCCTCTCAGATTGCTGGAAATGGTATTTCTAAAGCCTATTTACCGCATAGGGAAAACACTGAGTGAACTGTGAAGTAATGTTGAAGTAAATTTTTCCTCGTCTTTTTCTTAATGTTTTCTTTGGGGTTTTTCAGGTTTTTATTTTCCATGGGAGGGCAAGTTCCCCCTTGCCCCTACCTGCGGACGCCCATGTTCCTATCCCTCTCTTTCACATTCTAGTGTGAGGGCAGTCAGTATATTTTGTGTTATTGTCAGGTCTCGATTTAAGATTTTAATGTAATAATGGGCTACTTTGCGAAGATAAAGATTAAACCTGGTAGAGCCAAATAGCAAGCAATCTTACACGGGAAAAAGTTGTGGAAATCAATCATTTTTATGTGTACATTTTTGTATCTGGAAATCTAAATAAGTACACGAAGAAACATTAATTGACGTTATTTACATCATGTTACCACTCTGAAATAGCCATTAATTAAGTACATTGCCAAATATAGCCTAGACAAAAGGTCTGCTTGACTCTCTAGATACCGAATTCATAACAAATAGATGGATCCTAAACACAGGCTTATTAGATGCAATTTTCTGGCTTTTGAGACCACGAAAGTACAGAAATAAGCATTTTCATGGGATTATCGTGCAGTGTTAGAAATAGTCATTTATTATGAGAATGCTCACTTGAAGAAAAGCAAAATGGAAACTAGTCCCTAAAACTGTTTAACCATTACCACTCTGATAACAGTTTTATTTTATTTAAACCTGAATGTTCTCTTCGAATGATTTTGAAAATGTTGTGGAAGCTATATTTTGGTATCTTCATAAACTTTTTTATTTTTTATCTGTCTTTGTTGACATTATTATACCCGACAACAAGATGTCTATTTTCGCTACTACAATAATTGTTGCGCCCTTTGCAACATCTTTTATTGGCCGGACGGGTAAATTTAATGTCAGTCTGTGTATTTTGTAAGCTTATAATCACGCTTTGTGTGGAAGCAATTAACTTAGCACAGCGACAACATTCATTAGTGCGTATTTTACATAAGATGGCCCTTTTCATCAGAATAAAGTGCAGATAGTACAGTTACTGGCGGCTGTTTGAGCATTTTGTTATGTGGGCGTTAAAACAACGCTATTAAATTATGTCTTTTGCCGATAATGGTACAAGAGTAAAGTATGTTAAAAACCTTAAAAGGGGGCTGACAGACGATGTTGGTCCTTCAGGGGGCGACCGTGCCCTGACCATATGGCAGCTCCACCACTGACTCTTTATTGTTTTGGCTTCCCGACAATCATATTATCAAATTACGAAGAGTTCAAAATGGCGCGGCAAGACTTGTCACTCTCAGCCCGAATTTCTATCAAATTTCACCAATTTTGCATGATCACCATTGGCCCCCGGTTTCTTACAGAATTCGCTTATAGTTAAGGTGATTCTGTTGGTTTTCAAATTAAGCCTTAAACTGCATGGTCCCTGTTTATTTGCCCAGTCCCTCTATTGTCATTTTTAAATCTGTCTTAAGACTTAATTTCTTGGGGAAGCTTTTAATGTGTAGTTTTCTTTTAGTTTAAATTTTATCTTGTTTTGTTTGACTATTCCTTAAAATTATTTTATGTATTATTATATTATTATAATAGCGGTTTTTTCTCTCTATCCTTAGACTTTTCCCTCATACTGGAAAACAGTTGGAGCTGAAACTACACTTTCAGGGACGATAGGTATTCCAAACGTCGACAAATCTACAAACAGAACTAAAGTTTCGTATGTTGAGTCTACAAAACTCTCTAAGTAGATTCTGACTGTGATCACTTGTAAGAATAATTGTACTAAACTTGAGAAACCTTTCAATAATGTCAAGGGCAGATTTAATCCCCACTCCCTTCCAAAATACGTTGAACATTTTTAACTTAGTAAAACAAAAAGTGCCTTACTCCAACTTAAAATAGACCTATGCTATGTGGCATATTTGCTTTTAAATGAAACACCATTCCTTTTATAATCCTCGACTCAATTTAGTTCCTTTTTCCTACACTCTAAAAGTAAAAGAGTGAACTTATTCACTCTTTTAGTGAAAAGTGTAAATTCACTCTATTAGAGTGATAATTCACTCCAAGAGGAGTGAAAATCACTCAAAAAAGAGTGAAATTCACTACAGGAAGAGAGAAAATTCACTCTTCCACGAGTGCCTACAATGATCGCTCTTATTTAAAGACACTGTATCGTGGAGCGAAACGGGGGCGGCAGCATCTTTTTAGAATTGTTCTTTTCTCCTTCGCGCATCAAAAACTGTTACAGCGCCATCACCATCCTTAGCCGTGAAAAATGTTCGTGCAATCGACGGAGGGAAGTTGAAGCATGGAAGTAGTAGACGGTACTCATTCGGGTGATGTGGATTTCTGCAAGACATTTGCAAATACCACATACAACGAACAATCGTCAGCAATAACAAGAGAAGTCGGCGAGGGCAACTTTTCCCAAAATTAACATGAGATTGACGGCACGACATCCAGGGAACGCTTTATCAGCTTTAATTAACGAGTAATTTGTGATGTTTAAAGCTGCGAGAAGGTAAGGAAAAGAGGTAAGAACAAATACGATGGCAATTAGTAGACATTGACAGTAATTCTGCGAAAAATCCTTTGCTTGGCGATGTGTAGTATTACTTTCGTGTATATGCCATACAAAATTGAACAAGGGAGAAATTTCCCAAGATTATGGGCACAAATTCCCAAGGTCCGATAAAATACAGAAAGAAACAAATTCAACCTCCATCACGTTGCATGTGGATCCTTGTTGTTTTACTGAGTGTATAATTAATGCTGCAGTAGTTTCTACTGGGATACACCTTCAAATTAAGGCTGATATATCATAAACAGCTGTGAAAGGGACAAAACTTTAGTCATTGCCAGTATGAAATTACTTCAAGCACAACACTCTTTGTCCTACAATTGAGTTACATAGTGTTTTAGTAATATATATCCCACAATTAGAAAGACTTGTGTGAATTGACAGATTTCAGACTACACTCTGATCACATATGATGGCCTAGCTAGCTCAGCAATTGGCTTTTCACCCCCTAAATTAGGACAAAATCAAAAAAGACTAGTTATGTGGTGCACAAAAGTTTAGGAAGGGTTTGCTTGATGAAAGCATTATATACAGTATGATTAGAAATAAATTGGACTGACCATGTTCAAAGGATAAGAATGTAATCCAACCAGCTCAGTACTGTTGTAATAATGCCAACAATTTCCACTGAATGCTTTATTGACATGTGACAGCAAATTGCATCTAGGGATAGTCTGGCCATGAATGGTTGTCTGAAACAGTCCTTCCACACCCAACCTCAGGAGAACTTAGTTTACTAGACCAAAGATTTCAAGACTTTTCAGGGTGCTTCTATAATCCATTACCTAACCTCATTTTAAAACATCAGGGTATTAAATAGCCCTCAAACAGGTATATTTCATTTCATTTCATATATTTGTTTCACCACTCAAGTATATACAATGACGTACTTCAACAAAATTACGGAAGATAAATGGCCTAATGAAATTCTCTACATGTAACAGAATACACATGCAGCCCTGTTAACTAGCTAGGGAATGGGGGTGGCAATTAGAACTTCTCTCCACTGATACCTGAAGTGTAACTGAATATAAGTCTATCAATCATATAAAGCCCCCCCCCCCCCTTACCCTCCAAATTAGGAAAAAATATAGCTACGCCACATGACAAAGTTTTTCGTCAAATTATGTGTGCCACTGCTAGGCTTCTTTAAAGGGTGAATCTCTTCATTCCAGATGGTTCCAGCCAGTTCTGGTAAAATGGCTAACATCTTTAGCTCCTCAAAAAGCACACAAACTTTTGTTGCTAAGAGACTAACCCTGTCAAGTAGCTGTCATGTTTAATAAAACAGAACAATTGCAGTGCATGCAACTGCCTGTTGTAATGAAAGCATTAGCTCCCTACTGCTTCTTCTGAATTGGTCAATGGAAGAGCAGTCACTTATTACAAAGGTTACTCTCTCATAACTAATCCACATGAGTATCCATATTTTTTGAAACAGATTCCCTTCACAAGCTAGCGTACATCTCTCATGTTTCATATGCTAACTATTTTGCATTTTAATTAACATCATATGAAATAAACATCATATTAATCCAGGCCTGTCTCAGTCATGTAACAGCTCAGTAGCCTCTGCCTGTCACAAGAACCTTCAATATGGCTATGTGTACATAGCATGAAGTAAATTAAAATATCGTACCAGAGTAATGTAACCTTCGAGAGTACAACATTTTTAACAGTTTACTCAAACTAAAAGGTTGTTACTACATGTGACATATTACTTATTTATATTATGCTCTTCTTTGTATCCTTGAAGGCACTAGCACTACAGGAACTGCATCAACTTTCTGGAAAAAAAAAATCACCTACAATACCTACTATATGGCAGAAGTCATGCATGGGAACCTACCATTATCTTCTTGTTAAGGCTGGAAGGAAAATTGATGTCTTCTCTTTAAAGAAGAAAGTGCAGGCCAGGTCTGTATGGTGGTTTTGAGAACTACATATCCACTGCAAGCTGATTGCCTAGAGAATTCAACTATTCAAACTTGCTTCGTATGACTGTCAATACTTAATGCAATATTCCGAGACTGGGGAAGACGGCCGGTGTCATCATGTTAGGATACAGTGACAGGAGTGCAAGTATAGGAGTGGAAAGGCCACCCAGAAGTACATTGAGATGGGAATTTCATGTCATGATATCAGTGACAAAAAATGAACTTGTAGACCCAAACTATGATGCAAGATATATCATGAAAGTTGCATGAAAGCCTCGGATTCCTACATTTTAAAAACTTCATTTACAAAGATGGTAGTAGTTTTCATATCACTTGAAATATAAACTTTTTTTAGAAAAAAAAGTTTTTGTATCATTTTTGAAGTGAATTCATAACAACATGCAAAATAGAAGACTTATGTTTTGTTTGGGAATTAGTCATAGTGTCTACTATTGTAAAAAAATAAGTGCTTTCCACTGTCATGCTTGTTGATCAAGAAATGTGTTATGGCATGTTGATGGGAAATTTTAAGTGTAAAACAATAAAGTGAAACAGCTGGTACAAGATTCCAGTAAGAATATGGTACTCTACCTGATTTTCATCTTTTCTTTTATGTAATATTTCTGTCAATTGACTTTTACAAATCCATCCGTAGAAAATGTATAGTCAAACTTTCAATAGATCACATTCCACTTTTTTCTGAAGGGCAGCAAGTTTTTACATAGTTTTCAGATCACAATGAAGCCCTATTTTAAAAGCTGTGTTCTACACACGCTAGTACCTTCTCCGATTTGAACAAGAACACCAGCCTAGTGCACCTTTGCAGTAGAAGTTCAGCAAAGCTGAATTGAGTTTCAAAAGTCTACAATTACATACAACTTCATTCTCATTGGGGACTTCTACGTAGCAGTAGGGTGGACCTGGGTGGACAATGCACAGGGGTCCATGGAGAATTCAAACACCTCAGAGCTTGTGTGTGCAAGGTTTCATTCCTATCCCATACCCCCACCCACCACCCCCACCCATGAATATTGGAGCTAGAGGCATATAGAATAAAAAATTTGGGTAACCCCTTGCTGTCTAGCTTCCCCATGCATCTAGAAGGCTTTTTATGCCATTGATTGAGTACACAACTACCCGTACCCCAAAAACATTGATCAATAAGAGTGGAGTAATTGTTTCAATTCATATCAAAATTTAACCAATTGGTACTGATCTTCATGTAAATAAAGTGCTATATATTCCTAACTATCTTTGTGGATATTCTCAGTACATTCCCTTCAAGTGTAGCAGTGCTGTTTGTACAGTAAGCAAGTGCACATACTGTATGCATGCAATTTGCACAAATATATTTTCTCCTGCTTATGACAACAACTTAATTCTGCATCATCCCTCCTAACTAAGAGTAAACAATGATGGATGCTAGGACATATATGAGACCCATCGAAGCAGTGCCACAGTCTCTAATTTAAGAGGCACCATGCATGCACCAGCATGCACCATTTACTACCAGGCTGGTTTCTAAATGGCACTCAGGTGATGGCACATAAAGTACTGCACAATATCACATATAAAGAAGCTTGTTGATCAGGTGTAGGATTAAACAAAATTAGTGGAAGAGAGCTGATAAAAGAGACCTCATGGATTGCTAAATTCTTGAAGTAAATGTAATCAAAAGTTTTATTCAACTCATATTTGGTCCTTGGGATGTTGGCATAAGGTACATGAACGTGGCAACACAGACCCAAAGCACGTCATGAAGTACTGAACCTGAAGGAAGTACTGTTCAAGGAGTGATATCAATGTTTCAGCACAGATGGGCAATGCTTACAGTATCAAGTCCTGATTTTACATTTGCTCTTATTCAAAATGAAACACAGGGATTTGGTTTAACCCATTCATAGAAAATTTCAAGAGTGGAAAATTGTGTCCCACTAACCATGGCTAGTGCTCCAAACATGAAGATAGCTAGGAAATGTGTATTTTTAGCACAAATAAAATTTACACTGGAAATTAAATGTTCATCTATTTAAAAAAAAATAATCTTCCAAATTTACTACAATTCTTGGCAAGGAGCTTCCCATTTTGCTGGTTTTTCCACTGGCACCCTTGCTCATGGCATATTCAAATCTAAGAAAAGAAATATTTCGATCATTTGCACAAGAAGTTTAAGAAAACACATTTGATCAGTGCAAATGTAGGATATGTAACACAAGCTTGCTCCAAGTTCACAAAAATTGGATTAAAAATCTGAAAACTTTAATTGCATATATTTTGAGCATCTGAAGAATTGATTTAAAAATTTTATCACAAAATTCTACTTCACCGTATTAAACATAAATTTATTTGAAACATTTTTTACAGGATATCTTTTAATGTGAATTAGGGTCTACTTCTGGAGGTAGAATATTCAAGCTAGGCCAAGTCCTCTCACTATTTCATACATTCTCTCAACCTTTTTAATTCTACCCACCCACAGCTGTTTAAAACTTTTCATTGCGCAGACACAATCCTGGTCTACTGTTTGAAGGGTATATCATCAAAGTGAGCACACAAAACCCTGTTGGATCATACTGCACTCTCTGTCAGAATATGAGCCACTCTGCATTCTTGAATTTGATATCACAGATCAGGATGATGCATGGCTATTTCTTACACAGTACAGTTACTACAAATAAATAATCTATAATTATCAATCTGAATATCCTGAACATGCAGTTTCAAACTTCCACTTCCTTTGGCATACCAATGTCTCTATTAAACAAATGACTTAAACACCTTTAGAAGGATTCCTGCCATCATTGAAAACCTAAAAAGTCATGAAATTTGAAAAAATATTTTCCAGGGCCTGGTAAAGTTTTCCAATTCAAAAAGTTGTGTTAACCAAGTCATGAAAAATTCCTGGAAATTTTCACAAATTTCCATAATTTTATGTAACAGCTCCCCCCCCCCCCAAAAAAAAAAAAAAAAAAAAAAGTTCTGCAAATTCTTTTAATATTTGGTCCTGGAAAAGTGAAAATTTAGTTTCCAGAAATGTAGGAACCCTGCTTCAACTTATGATTCATTTGAAACTTACAAAAGACACATGCTCCACTGAGTGTATCAAAAATTGTTCCTATATTCTTGTTGTCTTTATTGTGCATGATATGATAGTCCCATTATTTCTTTCATGCTGTTTAGTAGCTGGAATAAAATTCAGACCTAAAGTTTCAGGTATAGCTGATGTTATAACATATAAATGAAAGGCTTCAATACAGTTACAAGCTGGTTGGCAATACTGTTCAGGTATCACACCATCTTCCTATTCACAAAACTTCATACACAAAACAGATTTGGCCAATAAAAATTGCTTTTGTGATGTAAACCATTAAATGGCAAGCAAGGTAAGCAATCTTTCCAGTATTGATGTGGTTTTCTGGGTTCTGCCAGGTTACTCAAAATCATGCATAAATCCATCCTGGTTGGGAAGTATCAACCAGGTGCCTTTTACACCCCAATTGTAGCTGAGATTTTGAATCTTCAGTCCAGTTGAACGTGACACTGCACATGACTAGCATATGCACAGGTGAACTTGACAACTTTGGGTGGATCCTTGGGCTGGTCCTCCTGTGCCAAAAAAAAAAACAGAATAATATATGAAATGCCCACAGAAATATTTTTGCTCTGTCTGAGTTTTGTTTCCTTGCTTACTTGAAATTTTTCTGGATTGCTTAGTAATCTGCATTGGTACTTCTTCAAATTAAATGTAATTAGCAGGCTCAGCTGGAACTAGAAATGTATGAAAAACACTTATAATTTTTTTTCTTTATTCTCCTTGTCACAAATTCCAAAAAGATGAAATTGTTCTCATATTTCTCACTTTCTTGAAGAGAGAGCAACTCATAAAAGATTTCTTTCAAACTTGTGGTGCCAAAACTTGATAAACTGGACAAGGCCAGAGCTTCAGAGGTGAGTTTGGTATTACTGTCAGTGGGTCTTGGAACTGGGAATAGGCAATACTAGCATTCCGGAAATATTGTGAGCTGAATCCAGATCAAAATGGAAATTCAAAAGATATAACAAAAACTTGATATTTTCCATCAGGTACAAGGATTCTCTTTTCAAAGAAACTGAAACAAATGCATAGTGAATTTACCTAGATAGTCTACTTTCATGTTTAGACTTGACTGCTTCCTCCCACATTATGTTGTCTGCCTCTGCCTCATCAGTGTCATTTTCTTTGTGGCAATCCAGGAAATCTTTAACTGAACTGCTGACAAAATAGATTGTACTGCACTTAGACCTGTACTTCAGGTCACCTCTTGTCCAAGCAGGCAATAATAATGGAGCAATTAGCAAAGTTTGAAAACTATATTTTATCCTTTACATCATATTTTGAAGATAAATGAATGAAGAAAAAAACTAACAAACTGACAAATTGCAAAAAATTTGCAACTTGGGTAAAGGTATTTTTATCCATGGAATGTGTTCATGCCAAATGCAAATGGTGAATGTTCCTACCATGCAGTTTCATGATACTGTTTCAATCTAGGAAATCTCAGATCCTCTTTTTCTGCCCTTTGATATCAAAGCATGATTAATGAAAAGCTTAAAGGGCAAGAGCAGTCTCCCAAACTTGAAGTAGTGTAGTAGACTCTCCTGTTTCATGATTGGCTCTTCACGGTCATGTGCCATTTTGTCGGGAGTCCTGCTTGGTTTTCCTAGAATATGTAATATTGAAGTCCTAAAAAATTATTAAAGATACTTTTAAGAAATTAAGAAAAGTGAAAAGAAAATTATGAGCTTTAGCCTTTGCTTCGAAATACAGTAAGTTTGGGATGACTGCTTTTGCCTTTCAATGTGGAAAAATGACAACAGCAGTCATGTACCTTGGAGTAGTATGGTTAAAATGGGAAGACCCAGTGATTGCAGATCTGCCAGGACTGAGCCTATAAAGCACATTAAAAAATTACAAAACAAATTCTGTTTAACAAAGGATTTTTTCCTTTCCTGGTCAGCTTTTTGATGTTAATATCCGACATTTCAAAAGCACGTTGGAAAGCAGGTATATGTTTTGCAAGCATGTGACTGCATTTGAAAGTGGTCAATCAGTTATCACTAGAAAAAAACTTGCATTTTCAGAATTAACACCCAAAGAAACAGATTGGGTAGTATATATTGTTGGATTAATAGATAAAATAAGTAATAATAAAAACACATTGGACTTCTGACTTCATAAACCCATTTTGAAATGATGAGAGTAGCCTAGCTAGGTTATAAAATAAAAGGAAATATAACTACTGTGAGTAGAAGAGAGATGCATATCTGACAGACAAGCTACGGTACTGTACTTCAGAAGAAATGCTTACTGTCATGAAAATAGTCAAAGCTTTAGAAATTTATGAACAATTACAGTAAATATAGCACCCCCTCCCACACTGTGACAAAGACATCACACTTCCATTGCAGAAAGACATGGGAAGACTGTCATCCAATACCCCCATCCCTTTTTGTTTAGGTAGAGGGCCAAACAACGTACTCCATGCTTAAATCTTGAATGACCCTTTGTGTTTTGGCAATTTATTTTGCCATAAGTGTTCAGTAAACCAGGAGTGCCAGAGAGGTGCTAAGGGGAGTGAGGTGGGACAGGGGATTCATCTCCCAGTTATGATGGATGGTCCCCGCTGTATATGGGAAACATTTTAGGAAACATTTTCCATTCTTTTCAAGGGCGCATAGATGGGTATGCTATTTATTGTCCAGAAAGTGACAAGTAACATTCCAGTTGTGTACTTCCTTCTAATTCTTGAAGGAAATGCAATTGTTCTTTAAAAATCACAAAACTTGAAATTTAATATTCAAACCCAAATCAACATTGAATTTAAAATCCAATTTTTCTTTCATGACATTTTATTCAAAATAATTCCCAGACAAATCTCTGGGTTTTGGCCACAGATTTGGGTTGCTTGTGCCTACAGTATTATGAAGGATTTCATCATTCCCTTGGAAAGAGACTGCATGGCATCATGCCGGATGTTGTGACTTATTACAGCACGTACTACAATGCTATAATCATGGGTGAAAAGAGTTGTGAAGCTGAGAAGCTCCTTCCCAGACAATTTGGAAGAAAATTTCCCTTTTCATGAAAATGCAGGGAGAATTGTGGAAAATTTTTCTCTCTTCCTGGGAAATAATGCAACTCCCTTCCTGGAAAATAAATATTTTTTCCAGCCCTGGCTGTAATACATGTTGTAGTTAGATGGAGTTTTACTGCCCAGTTTCCAACCTATTGGTTCAAGTCGAACCGGCCACTGCCTGTTTTCCAGTTGTGGCTCACTGGCTTGTTTTCCCTACCCCACTGCTTATACAGAGCAGCGATCATGCAAAATGGCAGTAGGTTCCTTTGTTAGAGTCTTTGGTATGACTCGACCTGGGAAGTGAGCCTTCTGCGTGAGAGGTGGATGCTCTACCGTAGTACCGTTAGACCAAACACACCGTCTGTGTAATACATGTTGTATAAGGGAATCGTGCGTATAGGACATGTATGATGTTTGTCTGAACTCAATGAAAGTGCAGCTAGTCTTGGGCAATACCTATTGGTTTTAAGTTGAACAGCCATTTGCAATCCTCCCTGTGTTTGGCTTCCATAATTACCTGTAGTTGCTGATGAGGGACAAACTGGCTCTAATATACTGTCATAGTGGCCCTTGACAGGAGTAGATGTCAATGCTGCAATTCAATGGAATATCATATTTACAGCTGGTGATGCAAGTTTGCAGCACAGGATGAACTGTATGGATGATTTTCAATTATTATAAACACACTTCAAACTACTGTAAACTTGATAATAGGGCAAGGCTTGTTTTTAAGGAGGTATCTCACAATTTTCTTCTCATTCCATAATATTGCATATTCAGGCAAACCAAGCAATTAAGTAAATTGCACATTTCAGGAAAGAATATTGTCACTTGAATCTATAGCCAATCATGAAACAGGGCAGTCTAACTACAGTACTGTACACTTCTGTACTGTATACTAGGGTGAATGCTCTTTTCTTCAAGGAAGGGAGCACATCATATCAATATAGCAACTAGCCCAATTTGTTAAGGTAAACTAATCAAGCACATTACAATTATAATTCTGAAAATGTTGGCAATGTCAAAACATTACCATAGTGGGTATATTGTGCAATTGGGAGAAAATAATATTCACTCAGGCTTTGTGGACAATTAATTGATACTGCAACTCGATCTGCATCATTATCAAACAAGATATTGGATAAGGCCTAACAATGCTCATAAACTGTGCAATATTTTAGTAAATATAGATATAAAGTTTCTAGATGGCAAAGATGAGATTCAACTTTACCCAACATGAACATGTCATGTACAGTATTGTGTCAGTCAACTCAATAAAAAGTTCAAAGTTTAAATTTACTTTCAAGTACAGTTCAAGTACAAGTTAGTTTTCCCTTTAGTCACCTCTTACAGTAGGCAGGATCAAACAGGCTTCACCCTGGAAGCTCTGAGGTTTTAGCATACGTATCTCTGAATGAAAAATGTAGTATCTGGAGAGGTCTGTTATTTAAATTCTTTTCAGTAGACCCAAACCCAACTCCTTTCTGACCAGCTAACATTTGGGCGGGGGGAGGGGGATTGAGGAGGGCCAAGGACAAAATCTATGGAGGGCAAATGCCCCCTCTTGCCCCAACATAGAGCCACCATTCATGGTGCTAATTAAAGCCGTGAAAACGTTACGACCAATTCTGAACAGCACAAGGTAGACTGTTCTGTGCTATAGTGTTGTGAACCATGGAAGTACGCCCTGGAAGTTAGCTGGGAAAACATGCTTTTGGAAATTGAAAGACTTGTTTTAATACATCCTGCAGTTATTTTCACTCACCTATGGGTGTAACAGCTAGCAACTGAAGTGAGGTTGGTCATTCACTTGGCTCTGTCTGTGTGGCCCACTGCATGTACAGTACTTTGAAGAACACCTGAAAAGTAAATCAAGACCACTTGCAATGAAACAGTATTTTATCTTAGGGAAGAGTGCAGACTTCCATGATTTCAAATCACATGTCCCTCAATGATTAAGGGGTGGTGTCAAAATTGGTTGTTATAAGAGTCATAATAATGATGACTGATGATGATGTGAACAATAGGCCCCATTAAAACAGAAAGGGACAAGGGGCGGGGGATTGCAATTTATTCTGTCTAAAGGAATTTTAAATCAACCTATACCGATTACCAGTGGCATCAGCAGTGGCTCTTGTATACCCCCCTTATGTAAAAAGTATATTGGGCAAAATGTGTAAGAACTTCACAAACCCTCTTGAAAGCAGCACTTTTTAGTAGTAAAAACAACAGCTGGGAAGTACCATTTTATGCAATCTGAAACACATTTCAGGCAAAGTGTTCTCTGTATGCAATGTGCTGGTCAATAGTGGCACTCAATATACAGTAGGAGCATTTTCTTTGGCCCACCACTTCAGCACTTTCCCTCTCCCAATGAAAATGTTTAGTAATGCAACTGTCAATAACCGAGGACATAAATTTTGCTCGGGCACTAATTTTTATTGCATTTGGCATTTCATGTACACTCAACGTACAGATTCCCAGCCCGGTCTCACTGAAGACTTTAAAAATGGAGCTACTGTCATTGTGCCTGCAAAAGCAATGGAGTAGGGAAAACAAGCCTGTGAACCAAAACAGAAAAAAAGGTCAAGACTAGCTTGACTTGAACTACTTGGTTCGAAACTTAACCCAGAAATAGCATTTTTATGCCATTCCTGCCTAGATCTTGGGGAAAACAACTTTTAATACTGTATGTACAGGTACAGCAGCTATACTATGCTAAGCCTACCTTACACTACCACTCATAGCCCAGGCCTCCATTTTTAAAACATTTAGTGTTGTCGTGGGGCAACCATTTCACTCATTTTGGTCCAGAAGGAAATTTGGTTGTCCAAAATATTTTTCACTTAATTACAAAACAGAAGGCTATAATTATGTTCATCAAGGGCGGATCAGGGGGGGGGGGCAACTAGGGTCAACTGCCTCCCTATGACCAGTCTAGCGCCCCTCAATTCAAGTAAAATGCGCCCCCTGAGTCCTTAAAATAAAGTAAAAACTGCGCGAAAAGTAAAAAAAACAAAGGTCCCCAGAATTTCGAACCGTATAGCTATATATAACTGGGGCAATGGGAGTTGGTCTGAGAAATGAGGTCGGTCAAATTCAAGAGTATGCGGCCCCTGTATGATGTTGGCGCCCCCTCTTTCAAACTGCCCCTCCTTCAGCTAGGGGCTGGATCCGCCCTTGATGTTCATGAGAGGAAACTCCCCTTAGCACATTTGAAAAATTTGAATTACCCAAGCAGAAAAAAGATAAATCCTGAGAGCTATCTCTGCGTTTGTGTTCAGTATCATAAAAGAATACAATCAATGCCTCTGTTGTGCTAGTCACTGGACATTTCCTAAGTAGCTTTATAGATCAATGCACACACAATACTGCATTGAAATTTTCTTAATCCATCTTTCCTGCCATGTGCCTGCTATGATGGGTACCAAATTTGAAAAGTAGCTAAGGGGCTTTTCCTAGCATGTTCATGTATTATTGGTCTTGAAGAATAGAAAGATGTGATGTTTGAGAGACAGGAACACTCCAAGTCTGAAATATGGTTATGAAACTATTATGGAAAAAGGTGAAAGAATTTGTCAATCAGCAGTATACTTTTTCAGTCCGAGAGGAAAATGGTTGTCCATGGGACAACCAACCTGGTTGTCCATATGGAATTTTTGTTGTCCCAGATATTCTGACAACCATGAAAAATAATTCCTGTAGCCCAACTGGTTACTGAGGTAGTAGGCCAACAGTACTTTGGCTTGAACTGAATTTAGAATGCAGATTTCTTATTTCCCTTGTGAGGTAGGGGTTGTGGGGTGGTGGTGATTGAGGGAAGGAGATCAGCATCAGTTTTCAATTGCATACAGGTACAACCAATTGTTGAATATTTGGTAATTATTTATGCCAAATTGTATATATGAGCATATAAGCAGAATTCAAATTTTTATTGGAGGTGACCCCCAATGCCCCGGTACGTTTGTCGACGGTGTGTAAATTCCCCTCTTTCTCAAAATCCTTGATCTGCGACTGAGCTCAAAATCTGCAGATCCAGGTTTTCTTAGGCCACTGATGAAGGCCTACTGTAGTTAACTTTCTATACTATAGCATTGTTCCACACATGGGGGGAAATTTATGATGTACGTACTTGAAAGCCTAGGCCTATATATGGGGCCTTACCAATACATTAGGAAGGCAGTTGCCTTACAACTCTTTGCTACCACATACCTGGCAAACCACTACTGGCATTTGGAATGGGGACCCTCATCAGATCCTTATTGAATGCTTTCAATAAGCATTCATTATGCCTTCTGAATGTATCATTTAGCATTCAAAGGACTGTCAGTGAGTTGGAATGCTTATTTTCTTCCTCAAATGAAGTCTTCCTTGCATTCAAAATAAGCCTTCATAATTTCCTTTCAAGTCTACCAAACCTTCAGTTACTGTTTGAATGCATTCATTAGTTTTTTAATGTGTTGGAATGCATTCACACATGAATGATATATGAATGCTTATCAAAGCCTTCATTTCCTTTTTTTGCAATTCATATAACTAGTATCAATGCAGCTGGCTGTCACTCAAGCATAAGCAAAGTTACAGAAATCAATTACTGGATAATGACGCCTCTATCCTGCTCACCTGATTGCTCCAGATAATCTTCATTTATATTATACTGTAAATCCAACATGCTCAGGCTTAGTACAGAACTGTTGTTCTCATCAAGTCTCTTTGGCAAATTACTGATCCAGCAAAGCTGTGCACTTACTCATTGTCAAGTGGACTGTAGGCTAATGAAACACCTAGGATTATCTAAGTGATAGCATATTGTAGGTCTATGCTTGATGAGGAAGTTTTGAGAAGACAATATTGGGGAAAGTGAAAACTCTGCGCCAGGCCCTCTGAGAGATCATAAGTGTAAACTATTTGGGGCATGTATATGAGCAAACTGAGGACATAGGCTAGTCAGATTTTTCAAGAGTAGTGCGGCTTATTCTGGGGTTAAAATTTTGATGGAGTGGTAAATGTAGTGCTGATCACTTCTGTTGTAACCTGTGCTAGCTCGTCAAAAGCTTTACTAAGTTAGGCATATAGCTACTAATAAAATTGTCCTAACGTTAGGCCTATGCATACTCTGTACCGTACATAACTTAAGCTAAACACGCGTGTGGGATGGGTATGTGGATCACTAACGAGACGGAAAATTAAATCCTGTTTACTTTTTACTATCAGTAACTGAACAAACACATTTCACTTACCATTGAACATGATCTGTGAGATGATGTTTCGCAAAATCGCCGTTATAAACAAGAGACTTGTTATTCCCCAATCAATCAACCTGCTTTTTCTGCGGCGATCTAGGCTAACGTTAGGTACAGTAGGCCTATTCCGCGTGAGAATGAGGAAGGGAACTCCGTCTTTCGTTTGCTACTGTATTTTTCTCGTTTGATTTCTCCTTCTCGTGACAACGTGTGCAAACGCTGTCCTTCGATTTTTTCTTTCTGAAGTTCTGAACAGGAAGACATTTTGCTGTCGTAAGACTAAGACTAGCCCCTTCGCTTCGACCAATCTCTCAAGTTCAATGCAGGTTTCCTAGGCCAGTTCGTCTTTTAGAAATTCCCAAGAACACGTCTCGAATAACAACGTATAGCCTCTCAACGTTGAACTACAGTAATGATAGCCTGTAAGAGCATAGCAGTCAAACTGATGATCAAAACACAAAACAATTGAGCCGGAAATTTAATACAAATTAGCCACCTTGGCATTCTTATTAGAACTTATTCACATATTTCATAACTAATTAATAAGTGACTTAAAAAAGTAAAAAAAGAAACAATCACAAAATATTTCTTTTTTCAAAGTGGGGAGGAAAAGAATGATCGAGACGGTTCAAAATTCCCAAGATATTGGGAAAATTCCCAATGGTCTCTCTGTTGTCACTGAGCAAGGTACTCACTTGTAATAGGAAAACAATCCCTGCTACATACAAATTAACACAGATACTACGCCAATTAACGCTCACACAAACAAGCATATGTAGCAGTACGCTATCCCACGCAATCGTATGAACTGTTATCATACGGTGTCTATGGGCTACATCCGGGATTTTGGGTGGGATAACAATTTTTTTGAAGGCTGTCCAAATGTCGCCCCCGTTTCGCGCCACGATACTGTGTCTTTAAAGAGCGATCATTGTAGGCAATCCATCAAGAGTGAAACTTCGCTCGTTTTAAGGGAATTTCGCTCTTTTTGGAGTGAATTTCAATCTTCTTGGAGTGAATTATCACTCTTATGGAGTGAATTCACACTTTTCACTCTATCAAAGAGTGACTAAGTTCACTCTTTTGATTTTTGAGTGTACCAAATATGGTTACCCCTGCACTTTATTAGGCAAATTTCTGAACATTTAGCCCCTTCGATTTTCATTGCAAAAAAAAAAAAACTGTCCGAGGATTTGCGATTTTTCAAAATCGGGCCAACCGATGGTGCCCAGCTTTCTTAACGGCAGGATTACAAAATAGCGACTGTTTGAATTCTCCTCACATTCTTGCGTGCCTGGTGAATATTATTTCCCGTTTTCTGAGGGGTTGCGAGATTACCTGGTATTTTTTTTCTGAACGCACCACGCCAACTGACGGTGGCGCTCCCCAAATATAGTCTTTAAGGCGTTAGGGCAATGCCATTTCGAGTTGGTTGTGTGAGGAGTTTCAAGTCTTCCAAATATTTTGTACGCTCAGCTGCGCAAGTTGATGATGGTGACTACTTGGATAGTCTTTGGGACAGAATTACAGAATAACGACTGCCTAGGTTCTGCTTTTCAAGCCTGTGGAATGCCATTTCCGTTGGTCTGAGGGGGACTTTCCAAAATTTTCTCTATCTTCGTCAACTGACGGTGGCGCCTCGCTTAGGAAGTTTTTCGGGCAGGATTGCATTTTTGGACAGAGAATCTTCCGTTCCCCTTTCCCAAACTGAATGTTCTCTTGAGCTTATGCCTGTTTACACCCACTGATGACGTCATACACAGACATAAAGTAGTGATAAAATCCTAAATATAACTTTAATCACCTGAGACACAGATATGTGTAAAAACATCCGTGGCAAGGCAAGTAACAACTGTTACCGCCAGCTGAAACATGTGACTTTATTTAGTCATTACATGTAAAAACATAATTAATTGTACCATTTTTCCTATTTGCCATTCAAGAAGAGCCGTTGTCGGCCATCTGGAGGGTTCGTTAATTAAAATATCTTCGATTAAGCTCCGAGGCCAACCAATAGTGGCGCTTCGCTTAGATAGTTGTAACTGAATGACCTACCCCCCCCCCCCCCCCTCTTTCTTGAAAAAAGTCTGTGTTCGCCACAGAATATCTCTTTCATATACATACCTAATCATGTCACCTATTAATTTTCGATACTTCAGAGTTGGCAGGAAAAGTTTCTTTAACCTTTCCAGATGACTTAAATCCTTTAAAAATGGAACCAACCTAGTTGCTCTCCTCTGAACATTCTCTACAGCATTAATGTCACGTTGATAATAAGGCGACCGCTGACAGGAACATCATATTGCAAATGCTACCTTATATTTGAACCAACAACTTAAAGATTTTCTTGTCCAAAAATGCATACGTACGCCCAGGGGTGGCGCCAGCGGGGGGGGGGGGGCATGGCCCCCATCGGGGAACACTGCCCCCCGTCGGGGAAGTTCGGCGGTTTCGTCGGAGAAACCTAAAAGAATAAATAAAAATTATGAGAAAAACTGCAAGGACTGAAATTACAGGATGGGCGATCTTGAATATATTTTTTCTTCTGTAACGCTATTTTAATTCATTTCGTAATCGATTTTCAACTTCATAGCTCTGTTATACCTCATTCCATGTACCTTGTCCCATTTTCAAACCGTTCGCGCAAGATCGCCCATAACCGAGACTTGTGTTGCAGACAAGGGAACTGGAAGTTCCACATGCAGAGGCAATCATGGGTGGCACCAGCGAAGTACAAGGGGTCATGCCCCCGTTGAGGAAGGCTTCCCTTCCCCTATTGTTGAGAGGATCCAATTTCGTCGGGGAGCCTTCATCTATAGACCCACGATAAAAGGCATAGACCCGATAAACCTCAGATCTTCTTGATATGCTTTACTAGTTTTTCTTGCAAAACGGACGAGAAGTTGTTCAGGTGAATGTAGTGCCCAAAAGGTTTGCCATTTGTCCTGCCCCGGCAGCCGAATTCGAGCAACGATAATGAAAATCGGCCATACCATTTTCAGTTTTACATAAAAATAAACAGAAGTGTGAGAATGTCTCCTAATAAGTCTGACTGAAAATTCATTTGAAGCCGCCTTGTTGTAACGTGACATATTTTCAAAGACGTTGGAAGTAAAATCATTTATTGTCGGGGTGCCGATAGTCACATGGGAAATATCATCAATTTTGTAGACCTCGCAGTTGCATACAACGAGGAGTCTCAATAGATTCAAAAGCATTGGTAAGTTTTCAATTCGGTTGCACAGTTTCCCCAGAGAAAAAAGACCATTTCATCTAATTGTAGCAGTACTTTTTATTAATTTTTCTGATCACACAGCAATTTTTTTCTAATGAAAGTGAAACTTTCATAAATGACGACTGCTTCATTCCTAGTTACAAGTCCGGGAAATGCCATTTCCCGCTAAATTTTTCCCTACGCTCCGCGCCAACTTATGGTGGCGCTCCACTTTGATGTTGTTTTGGTCGCCGATTACTTAACAACACAATGCATGCTTGCAAATTATTCTTCGTTTTAAGGCAATATTATGAAGTGAAAATTTTGTAGCGAAAGGAAGCTGAAAATAAAGACTGCTCCGCTTTGGGTTACGAGACCGGGAAATGGCATTTCCGGGCTGTCTGGGGTCTTCAATTTTTCAAACTTTCTATGCACTTTTAGTTAGTCTTTCGAGCAGGATTACTTTCCCCTACCCAAATTGAAACACTCCCGTAGGCTTATGTCAATATATAAAATATAAAATTTGAAATATATGGAAAGCCAAACTAAATCTCCACAATGTTATTCAGCCTTAATCCCAACAAAAGTACAAATCACCCCTACTTGATTTTTCTCATAAGAAAGTCAGATTCTTCAATAAAATCTGTCATAAAATTAAACTTGCGACTGTAGGCTTCAGATTCTCAAAAATGGCAAAATATTCCATTTCCGATGATAACTCCGAACAATAAAAAACCCAGCCAACTCTGTTAATCACTCTGACAATTGCTCCTAACAGCAATTTTTCATTGTAATCTTTCCCCCAAAACAATTGTTTTTAAAAAAATTCCCGGATTTATCCAATATGATAAGCTGTTAATTTTTTTTAAAAAAGAAAAACTGTTCTGGAAAATTTCCAGTTTCGTCTGAAGCCTTACTACCTAGGCCTATAGTACGCCGTGCAATGCGTAACCTCCCAAAAATTTCAGCTGCCGCCTATATAACGTTTTTAATTTTTCCCATATGGAGGACAGATCCTTCAATAAACACCCTAACTTTTTAAAGGTCCTCACAAAAAAAAAATTTCTTTAAAAAATTTTAAATTTTGTCTTCAAAATAAACTCCAGATTTTTCAGTATTTGTTGTAAAGAAGGCCAAAAATTTCTCGCGCTGCGCGCGTCTCAAAATGTTAAGTCACGTCCCACCGGGATTAACTCAAAGCCTTTGTCGGGGCCTTGAAATGCTGGCCCCCTGTCGGAGAGCTTGGCCCCCCTGTCGGGGAAATCCTGGCGCCACCTTTGTCCCCTGTAGTTGCGACACTTCAAGTTTTTTTTTTGTAGGATAAATTCAGTTTCAATAATCATTTAGGCTAATTTGAAAATTCTTCACAAGCAACACTACTGTACTTTGTGCCAATTACCAGCAAGAACACCTCTCGGAGTCTAGAAACGTGGATATAGGCCGGAAATACTCCCAGTGACCTGGATCTGGAATCTGGATCTGGAAAAATACTGCACAACACTCCTGGTGGAGTCAAGCTTGCAGGGTTGAGTGTGCGCATGTACTTAGTCGTCCCGTCTGAGGATCCTCAAGGCTGCGCTCTTGAACTGCTTGGGGTCCTCGAGATCTGTAATGTTCTGGGGGACTAAGGTTCCAGTCTCTGACGGTCCGAGGAAAGAAACTGTATTTGTAGCAGTCCTTACTGGTTGGTATATTTGTAAAGCTATTAGAGTGGTGATGCCTGGAGGGCCGCCGGACCGGTTGTAGGTTGTTGATTGGCAAGGCTAGGAGGCCCAATCTGGCCTTGTGAAGAATTGCTAGCCTGCTGGCAGTACGCGTTTTTTTGAGACTATCCCACCCTAGGTCATTTAACATTTCAGTCACACTACTATGGGGGGAATAATCATTATAAACAAACCTAGCAGCTCTACGTTGAATTTGCTCAACCTTATTGGATAGGGAAACGGTGTAGGGATCCCAAACAGAAGATGAATACTCCAATAAAGGCCTAACAAGTGTGAGATAGGTATGAGCTTTAACACTCCTGGGGCAGGAGTATAAATTTCTTTTAATAAAGTGACAATTTCAGTAATCCTATTCCACAATGGATTCTGCCCCCCCCCCCTTCTTCCGGCTTGGTTTTGCTTAGTGTGGTTGGTCAGTGTGCTCGGAAAATTTCATCAAGCAGGGACCTTATCAGCTCCCTGCCTGAAGCTGTCCTAAAAATTCGGCTTAGCGACCTTTGACACAGCGTCATCTAGCTATGGCAATAACACAACTTCCGCATTTGGGCTTACAGCCTTCTCTTCCACTTAAAACAAAACAAATTTGAGATTTTGGTTAAATATTGGAGAAAATACTAAAAATAGACTTTATATTTAGAAAAAGACACATAATTAAGGAACTTTTTACACAATATAAGATATAAAAATGCAGAAAATTAAACGCTGAAAACTTTTGGGAACTTATGTCGTTTACATTTTCGTTATCTGGGCGGCTTTTGTGGAAGAGGTGAGCGAGATATTTATAGTTGGAGTTTTTTCTTACTGACAGTAACAAACACTGAACATTCATAAACGCAAGAGCTGAGTCAGCTAGCCCGATATCCTAGCCTATCTGTTTGAAATATATCGACTCGAACTAGCCTAGGCCTTTACTTAGTGTTGTTCGCCGAGAATAAAAAAGATGGACAAACTCCTGTTACCCAGTGGAGGAATATTTAGCGCACTTAGGTGAGAAAAGTACTGTTACAGTGTTAGGCTAAGCCTAACGCTAAGTTAGTACTTAGCCTACTACTAGTACTAAGTTACAAGGCCTAGGCTGGACCTATAGATGTTAATACCACTGGCACTCCTACGTACTAACGTTAGGCCTAGGCCTACTTGGCCAGGCTACCCTAGGCCTAACCTACAATCCTCGACAAAAGTGATGTGACAAAGCAAGCAGAACAAGCAATGGACTGAGTTACTATATAATACCCTGCAACAAGTGTAAAACACCTTTTTGAAAACAAGGAGGTGTGGTCCCAGTAGCTAGAGTAGAGTTCATGCCAAGTTTGGAACACCAAGAATTTAAACAGCCCTTATTTCAAATTTTTCTTTATCAGTTATATGATAGTTTTTTTTTCAATTTACTAAAAACACCACCAAGAAAAAATGGTGGCTACACATAATATGGTCAAAGTGACAATTATTTTGCATTAATCAGTGAATAGGCCTAAATAAGCATTTTAATGAGGTGTTTTAATTAAAAACCTGTTCAAACTTTGAAACAACCATTACTAAGAGTAAGGGTTACATACACATAGTAATATAATAAGGTTAGGGTTACGTATGTATCTGGGTTTAGGGTTAGTGTGGGCCATATGAAGGTGTACGCATGCACAGGCCTAGGAACTGTACGTAGGTAGCTATATACCTTACCTATATGTATACGAATATCCGTACTATACATATATACACACTCTAGTACATAGGCCTACATACTTTGCTATAGGTATCTGTATGTACATATACCTGTTTTGAGACTGTTGGTCATTGGGTATGTCAAGGCAGTCCTTTTTTCCAATTTTTTTCACACATTGCTTTCAAAACCACTAAATTTAAGTGAACTGTTAAGAAACAGTTTGATGTTGGTAGTTGCTGCCAGGTGCAATTCTTCACTTATACATTTACAAGTAAATGTTCTTGCTATGTTATTCAAAGTTCACAACCAATTAATTATGACTTTTGCCACTTAACATAACATAACATAACATAACAGGTTGAAGGGCAAAGGAGGGCCAAGGCCCCATAAGATGCCCTGAAGACCAAGCCCTAATCAAAAGTCAAACCACCAAAGCTTGACTACAGCCCCAAACAATCAGATTCTACCACAGCCATGGAAAAACCTGTCAATGTTAACCTTAAAGCAGTGAACTGAGGGGGAGTTAACTACCCAATCTGGTAGACAATTCCACTCTTTGACAACTCTATGGGAGAAACTAAACTTCCTAATGTCAAGCCTTGCAAAAGGCTTTTCAAGCTTTTTACAATGCCCACCCGAGAATTACCTTGAACCCTTAAATAACTACAAATCAGCAGGGGATTTCTTTCACAAAGGAACTTGAAAACCTGGAGCATGTCTCCCCTAATCCTTCTCAGCTCCAAGGTGGTAAGCCCAAGATGTTTAAGCCTAGCATGATAGGGCTAATTTCTCACCTCAGGAATGAGGCGAGTGGCTCTCCTCTGAACCTGCTCTAAAACAAACTTGTCCTTTTCATAGAAGGGACTCCAAGCCTGAGCTGCATAGTCAAGATGGGGTCTTACCAACTGCTTATACAAATTAAGTACAATATCCTTACTAAAATTGATGAAATTCCTCTTGATCAATCCAAGCACTCTATTAGCCTTTACAGCAGTGGCTGCACACTGCTTTGATGACTTTAAGTCCCCAGTAATTACAACACCCAGATCTTTCTCAGAGGTGACATTACTTAAAACACAACCATTCATGTTATAATCATAGCTAAAACTTTTGGGACCAAAATGAAGGACCTTACACTTATCTGCATTAAAAGACATTTGCCAGGTCTGAGACCAAGAAAATAACCTATCCAGATCTTTCTGCAGCAGTAAGGCATCATCCAAAATGCTAATTTTCCTATAAAGCTTAGTATCATCTGCAAACTTACTTATACGAGATGTAAGAGAACTATCAATATCATTGATGAAAATTAAGAAAAGAAGTGGGCCAAGGACAGAACCCTGTGGTACTCCACTTGTGACTTCTTTCCAAGAGGAGAAGTTACCATTGACAGCAACTCTCTGAGATCTACCATGAAGCCACGAATTTATCCAATCAGCACAATTGCCCTGAACCCCTAACCTATGCAGCTTAACCATTAGCCTACCTAATGGAACTTTATCAAAAGCCTTTGAAAAGTCAAGGTAAATGACATCAACGCCATACCCAGAATCAAGAGATGAAGAGACATCTTCAAGAAAGCTCAGTAAGTTAGTAACACAAGATCTGCTTGGCAGGAAACCATGTTGTGACAGATTAAGTAACTCATTATCTAAAAGATACTTAAGTAAACTATCCTTAATCAAAGATTCCATAACTTTGCACACAACACTGGTTAAACTGACAGGCCTGTAATTGCAAGGATTACTTCGATCCCCCTTCTTAAAAATTGGAGTAACATTTGCTACCCGCCAGTCAGTAGGAACAAAACTCGAATCCAGACACTTCTGAAAAATGATGGAAAGAGGAACTGACAAAATCTCGGAGCATTCACGTAAAATGGCTGGGTGGACCCCATCTGGCCCAGGGGCCTTACTAGCTTTCAAACTCTTTAACTTTTTACGAACTTGTTCCTCTGAGAAAATGACATAACTGATTGAAGTAGAGACATCAGAACCATTACACGTCCCCAACAAAGATGATTCCTCGGTAAAAACAGATACAAAATAGTCATTTAACAAATTAGCCATGTCCTGATGGTTACTAACCAAAGAATTATCATCACCTTTGAGAGGCCCCACACCCTCCTTAAGCTTCTGCTTATACCTCACATAGGCATGAAAAGTTTTGGGGTTTATCTTAACCTCCTTGGCCAACTGCTTTTCAAACCTAGTTTTAGTTCCAATTACCAAATTTTTAACTAAGAATTCCTGCTTCTTGTAAGCTGCTAAGTTTTCTGGACTTTTACTGGCCCTATAGCGACGCCAACACTTACGTTTCTTCCTAGTTGCTCTAAGAACTTCTCTAGAAATCCAAATTGGCCTATTTTTAACCACAGCTTTCTTAAGTGGGATGCACAACTTTGTCGTGTCAGAAACAACATCCCGGAAAACACTCCATGCCTCAGCAGGACCCAAGTGAGACAAACGGGCCGCCCAATCTATGGTTAAAAGCTCCTTAGCACGAGTAAAGTTAGCCTTGCTGAAATCAAGAATTCTTTTGTCACTACTAGCATGATTGCTGAAACAATGTAACTCAAAACAAATAAGGTCATGGTCACTGGACCCTATCTTACCACCATTAGCTACATTTCTAACCATGTTCTCATCTGTACTTAACACCAAATCAAGACAATTATCCTCACGAGTGGGAAACAGAACATGCTGGGTAAAGAAACCATCAGTCACAACCTCAAGAAAATCCCTCCCATGTAACCCACTAGTACAGGAATGCCAATCAATATCTGGAAAGTTAAAATCCCCAAACACAACAGCCTTTTTGGAAGAAATTTTTCTAAAAATTTGGAACAAACTCTGATTATTCTCAGCGCAAGAATTTGGTGAACGGTAAACAATACCGACAAGCAAGGGGGTGCCATAATCATTGCTACAGCTATGGGTAGTAGGTAAAAACCTTTTGTTTTACATGTGAGGAAATCTTGTAGGGTGCAATTGATGTACTGTATATTTTTTCCATTGATAGGCAGCTTGACTTGAACCATTGAAGTGGTTGGAAGGTGTGGGGTAAAACTCCACCTAACCTAACCTAACCCCATCGTCAGAACCTATCCATTAATACTGATGATAAATGTTGGACATTTGTTAGGCCTTGTTGCTGATTGATACAACTACTAGTTAAGGTGACATTAGCAGAAGCCATCTTTTACTTCAGGTTTTGTGTATGTAAAAACAATAATACAGTGGTTAAATGGTCATAAGTTTAGTCAGTGTTTTCATGTTTTTTTTTTTCTTTTTCTTTTTTTAAATTTATTAGGCCATGTAAATTTGGGCACAGACCCATTAAGGCATCCAAGCTTCCACTAGAGAAATGAGGGTTTAAAGCTAGGCTCAGCTTCAGAACCCTCAACCAGTACCTGATTTTGTAAATTATATATTTAAAATTTCAACTGTGACAAATCAGTGAAGTCGTTAATATATAGTTTATATTCTTATTCCATTCACAGAATGGGCAACTTACAGAATGACCCGACAAAATAAGCAAGTGACTGCATGATGAAGAAATATATATTTCTACACAAAAGTAGAAAAGGTTGAAATTTCAGTATTTTGTACAGAAGCAAAGTGGACTTGGTTGACCAGTTATTCTTATCAAAATGTGTATATTTCAATGGTTAGTTATTCCTGTCATCTGTGTCTTGATATGGACTCCTGTTGAAGAAAGCAAGTGTATTCAACAAAATGTCACTGAATATCATCTCACTCCCAGAGAAGTTTTGGTCAATTGGTCGGCAGTTGAAGAAAATCTGTGCAAGACCCATCTGGAATGTTATGGTACTCCTAGTACACTAAATTTTATACCTCAGTTGTGCCCCATAGAGATCCAACCAAATGACAGGGTGATCCTTGTACCACCTTCAAATCCTCTACAAGCTCTTTCAGCAGCAAATGTATCAGAAGAACAGTTCTTGTCTTGTGAGGGGATTTTAGAAGAACAGTTGCTTAATCCTTCCCCAACCAACTTGCCAGTTTTAGTTCCCTCCAATTTTCTACCTGCTGGACAGGTAACTTTCTTTGTCCAGTTTCCAGAGAGTGTTTTTGTGACTTGTAAATTAGGACTTCGATTGAGGATCCTGGTCAAGGCAGTTTCTTGCCGGCGAGACGTAAATTTAGCAATATGCTCCGGAAGAGGACAGTGCATCACAAGATGGATGGAAGATGAATATTACTGCCATTGTCATGATAACTTTACTGGTACATATTGCGATGAATATGACGGATGCAGTATTGAGCCTTGCCAGAATGGTGGCTCCTGCCTGGATTTAACTCTTGGTCACCATAGAGAAGATTATCTGTGTATATGCCCTGCTCATCTGACAGGTAGGTACAGGTATGGCCATATAACTGATGTAGGAGTGCAGTTTTATGCCTTGATTTGGACTGGGGCATCTCCTTGAAGGAAATTATTTGAATCCTTTTAACTTTTTCATCAAGTCATGACCTAAGTAAAACCTTGAAAAATTACCTGACTTGAAAAATTCTGGCAGATTTTCTGAATTACCCCCACACAGCAACTGTATTGTTCAAGTCTCTCTGTAGTTGCCTTGACTAGTTGCCATAAAAAGGAATGACTTGGCAACTCAGTAAATACTTGAGATCTTAGCTAGTAGATAAGATAGTCCTTGAGGGTCTTAGTTACAATGCGTAGCCATGTATTGTGCAAATTTAACATAAAAACACTTTTTCTGAAGTCCTTAAAAAATTGCTGGGCAAGGTTCATATTTTCGCATAAGAATCAAATAAGGGGATTTTTACATTAAATTATGGACAAAAGTGTCCCTCTATTGTCTATGGCTGCCTCCTCCCACTTTGTATGTTTTTGTACATGTACATACATGAATGAGTCCATTATTTCATGGCTATACAGTAAACCAATAATATGTAATGTTTATTCTATTTGTTCTCAGGTCCAACATGTGAAGAGATAGAAGGAGATTGTAACAGTAGCATGTGTGTGAATGGTGAATGCCATGCAGTCTCATTGAATGCACACATTTGTATTTGTCAGAATGGATTCCAAGGTATTCAATGAATATTCATGACATGAGCAGATAAGATATCTAAGGCATGAACATTTATAATTTGCAGAACTTAGGTAGACTTGTTTGAATCCTGAACATATTTGGTATTGCCTTCCAAGTTTAATATGTGCCATGCAGGCTTAACATTTTATCGCTTTGGACAAGATATCCACCCAATAATGTTGGGTAGGGGGGCTATCAAAAAGTACATGAATATTCATAACTTTTTTTTACTAATTAGTGGCAGCCATCCTAACTTCTTTATGAATCATGCTTTACACTTGAAGTTACATCTCACAATGTCCTCACATATATTGCAAGTTACAAGAGTTGTTCATGATGTTTCACATCATGTAATGGTGCATATGGGAGTAAAACATAATTTGTTTTACTTAAAGATCTAATCCTCTCACCCCAATCAGTTTCACTTCTCCTAACCTACTTACTTAAGCCCCACCTACAAATCTGTAGAACACATCCTCATCCAGACACAATCTCAGTTTATTGCTTCAAGGTATTTGTGGAAAGACTCCAACATGTAATCAAAACACTCTCAGTACAGTAAATGCTGTGTATTGTAAGTTGCAGAACTCTGCATTTTTTTAACTTGCTGACATTTACTGAAAAAATTGTAGTTTTGGTGTGACAGTTGACTGCCTTTAACAAGCTCAGTGATAAAATTTGTGTGGCATAATTGGCATATTTCTTTGTGAGCCATTTCTGCTTTGCAAATCGTTCATGAAATTTTGTTTAAGATCTACTTTTTTGTGTTAATCCCAGGAATATTTTGTGATGATAATATCAACGAGTGCCTTTCAGCACCTTGTTTAAATGATGCTACTTGTGAAGATGGCATTGCAGGGTATCAATGTATCTGTGCAGAACACTTTGAAGGAGAAAATTGTGGAGAAGTGATCGATTACTGTGATTCTTTGGTAATATTATTCGTTTCTAAAATTTTTGGTTAAAATTTATACCTTTAAAAACCAAGCAAAACATCTTCTGTCTGATTAAATTAAACAAGCTGTCATAGAGTAGGGCTGGCAAAAAAAAGTCCAAGGCCAAGAAGGTTTTGACCTTTCACCTTTGTATATTTGGCAATGACCTCCTTAGTTCCTTGTTCCCTTTAAAATGGTATAGTTTTCAAAGTTAGTTGACCTTCACATCCATCCTAAATATAATCAAGCTTCTACCTGTTTGTAGAGGCCTTGCCCTTGTGATTTCTTATTCCCAGCCTAAAAAGAGTTTGGAAATGGTTTAGGAGGGTGAGGAAGGAGCATTCAGTGGTTGCAGCAAACTCTGATAAATCAACATAAGCATAAGCATATCAGCATCAGCATCAGCATATTAGACAATGTTGAAGGGAAACTAATCCAGTGCTGCACAACTGGAGAAAAAGGCTGTGGATGCAGTTAGATTAAACCAGGGGCCCGTTCCACAAAGAGTTACGCACAATCTTAAGTATGATTTACTGTTGGCTTAAGTATGGTGAATCAAACTTAAGATTGTGCGTAACTCTTTGTGGAATGGCCCCCAGAACTTAAGGTTGCATCTGAGATGTAAAGCCTTATCTATATATCTAAATAACAAATCAATGGCAGAATAATGAACAATCCTGATTATTGTATCCTTGAAATTATACTAGGACCAAAACAAATATTTCTTATGAAATTGACTATTTTTTCATTAAAAAGGACTATTGGTTGAAAGGGGTCAATCAAGTTGATGTCAGTACATGAATGAGTGTGTTAACGGGGCACTACCATATGACAATGCTTCTAGTTAGCAAGTGACTCAGGATAAAATCAGGTTTCTTATTCAATAGATGAGGAAAAAGTTGAAATTTTTTATTTTGTAGTGTCCAGAGTTGTAACAGTTTTGTGCATAATTCAAAAAAGTGTTTGGTCATGAATTTTCCAAAAGTGAATTAAAATGTTGAGTTTCACTCATAAAACAGTTATTTGTGTGTAGGATATGGGGGTTGTCTAAATTTGACCATTTGTCATTGGTATGTGAAGAAAACTTAACAGGTTTGGAAAAATTTGTTGAATTTTATGAACCAACTCAAAGAGCCACTTTAAAGATGATTCATGATATAAATAAGTGAGTTTAGTAATTCATTTTGGTGGCTATGCATACACTCCTATCCTCAAATTCATTGGAATAAACAAGGCAATCCAGCACCTAACACTAATGGTCCAGAAATTGAGTTTTCATGCTCATTTGGTGATATCATTCTTTCTTAATCCAACCATAACATAAGAAGGTACATGAATGTGGCGCTGTGCAGTGAGCTTTGCCTAAAATGCTTTTTTTTTTTATGTAGAAATATGCATATTCATTTACTTTAAAGTAGGACTGAATCCCTATTTTCGTTCAGATTTGCTATTCAAATGTATGCTTAGTGTTGTATGCATGTACTGCACAAAGACAAGGGAATGCTGTGTGCTAAGCTTGATTTGAATATCCCATGTTGTGCCCTACAATTCCTTGCGCCAACGAATTATGAAACTAGCTTATTGAAAAGTTTTTAAATTTTTCCCAACAGCCTTGTAAGAATGATGGTACCTGCTCTCCTGTTTTTGGTGGTTTCAACTGTACTTGTGTCAGTGGTTTCACTGGAGAAACATGCACAGTAAATGTGGAAGAGTGTGCCTCTCACCCCTGCCAGAATAATGGTACATGCCAAGATGGAATCAACATCTATAGGTTTGTGAACAGTTCATTCTTCCTTTAATTATTATGGTGGTAAATTGTAAAGATTTTGATTCAATGAAGTAAAAAGAAAAATGATTACTCTAAGTTGTCCATGGCATTTTTTTGAAGAAAATAATAGCTGTAGAAAAATTGCTGGGAAAATTTTTTCCTTTTTGATTTATGGAAAGTCCAGATTTGAAAAAAGAGTGGCCTCATTCATGCTTGGAAGTCTTATTCATTATATCAACAAGAGAGGTTTATGTGGTGAGAGACATGCAGAGAAGTAGACTTGAATCTTGCGAGTCGGACAGAAAGCACAGTTTTTGTGACCTGCTACTTGACTCTGACTTGTGACTGGACGTAGACTTTGCAGGAGATAGGTTGTTAACAAAGCAAGTCAAGACATACAAAAATGACTCATAATCCCACCAAAATATGATGAACTTGACCTCTGAATCAATTCAAAAAATGCTTTAAATATTAAACCTGATACAATGTATTGTAGTGTCAGCAGTGGGGAGCTTTAGTATTGAATTTTGCATTAAATGTACAGAAATTTAATTTAGGATGATGTCTTCAGATCTGCCTCCAAATTCAGAAAATGACTAAGTCAGGCTTCATTACTCTTGCAGTTGCTATTATACTCGCACAGTCCTTTTCAAGACTTATTTTTTCCATTCTACAAAAGGGTCATATTCATGTTTTTTCACTTAGGTTTTTATGGTCAGTGAGTTATGCTTGTTCAATGCCTACCCATCAGATAATTTTGCCCTCATGTATGGAACTTGGTGCTATTGTTTTCTATATTTCCAGAATGTCATGTACCAGAAGGGGCTGTGGAGGGAGTCTTGAAGTTGGGGCTTATCACCAAATGGCCCAATATGTTCAACAATATAATAGCAATGTGAGGTGACCCAAGATTTCTGTGGAAGAAAAAGTGGGGGAGTAAAGTCCCCAGCCCCCTCCCCCCCACCTCACCTCTGCTGTCCATGGATGGAGTCAATAGAAGATATCATTTCTACTAAATAAGACTACAGCAGATGACAAAACCAATTTCAAACCTCAATCATTCATGCCATGCCCCTTTTATTTTTCATTGTGAAATTTGTAAGAGTTTTGATGATTGGAAGATATGTGATAGCTATCCTTGCCAAGAAGATCTAAGAGGAGTTTGTGATCCTCTCCATGTTGCAAAATATTACTCTGAAAGCATGACATAGACTTAACATGATGTTATGATTTCTATTCTCATTCAAACACTAATAATTGTGTTTTTACAAGAAAAAGACTAGCTAATTCATAACCTTTTACCAACCATCCTTTGAGTGGAGTAAATACTTTAGTATTTGAGAGTGGACTTTTGACCAATGCTCTAGTGGGTCCCAGGTGATAGCTGTCCTGGAAGGGGAGTTTTGCTCTTCAGATGTGGATGACACATATCAGTTCATGTTTTCATTTTCAATGCATTTGTATGTACTAGAAATTACTATGTTTTTCATGGGGATACTTTTGAAGGCTCAACACAGGGGGTGCATAGTTTGGTTGATTGCTGTCTTGAGGAAGATGTCCAAAAGAATGAGAAAGTTTTTCAGTTTTTGAAGAGAGCTGAGATGTAAAATAGAGTTATATTTGACACATTTTGAAGCTTAGTTATGTAATTCATTTTCTTTTACTTGCAGTATTTATAGGGAAGCAAAGCATGTGCCAATGGTTCTGCAGGGCCTTTGTAAAAGGAAACTATATTTCCTACATTGTGACTCACAGCTAGGCAAGGAACTGATTAAAGGTGAAAAAAGTCTTCCCAGGGGCAAGTTTTTCATGGAAGCAAAATGTGTGAAAAATTGATAGATCAATGACAAAAGTTGTTCAAACTCTTGAGTTGGGGTGAAAAAACCTCAGGAAGCTTCTTTCCCTCCCACTTTTCTACAATCTCCTTCATTTGGGCCTTTGTACATGTCATTCAAAATGTTGGTGTCAGCCTATGGTACATTAGTCAAAACGTGTCATACAGGTGTTATATTAGGAGTTATTTATAGTTTAGGAAATGTCTTATTGACTTTCTAAAATTTGACTCTTATCGCTAAAAGAATTCAAGACAGGCTGTTCTATAATAGTAAAAAATGTAAAAAGTATGAAGCCTTCTCATCAAGGTATTCAAACAAACTATTATAACAACAAACCTGATAAGATAATGGGTAATAATTTTCCAGATGTTCTTGGTAGTTCAGACTCCAGTGTGGGATCCTATAGCAGCAAGTATGAAAAAAGTGGCAAAACATTTTAAAACTTCCAGGAATATCCAGGAAGGATGTTGTATCCCAATGCCCTTCTTTCTTGGATTAAAAATTGCACATCAGCTCTCCCACTTTGGGGGGAAAGTTTGTTAAAATCATGCCTTGTTCCTGCCTTTCTGCTTTGTCCATCTATTCTCCCACCCATGACCTCTTTCTGTCCTTGACATCTCATAAACCCTTTTGTACTCATTTCCAATCAACATTGCAGATAGCTTTATCATAGTCATGCATTCTAGACTGCAAGGAATGCAAATATATATCTCTTCTCATGAAATTTATCTTGCGAGAGTATTTCCTGAAGCCTTTGTAACGCCTAGAAGCCAAGGGCTTGAGGCTTCACCACCTGTAAATCTGTGCCTCTTGGGCTTTGCATTGGGGTTCAATCATAGCGGCTGAGGTGAGCCTGTTGGCTCCAACCTTTGTTGGCTTTGGGCTCTCTGTTCACTTCATGCACATTCCCACTCCCCAAAACTTATCATCCCTGTTTGAAATTTTGAAATGTTGGGAGCTCTGCTTAGCAATTTTATTTCAAGGAACACTAGCAATAGTATGCCTCTTGACTGAAACTTGCACTATTAAATGACTTGTGGCATGACTTGTCAGTAAACCAAAGTGACTTAACTTGCTACTCCAATGACTTGTGACTTGACCTACATCTGGCTGCTTGATTTAAGATTTGAATTGGACTTGCATGAATTTGACTTCGGACTTGAAACTTGAATTGGACTTGCTAAAAATAACTTGTCCCCATCTCTAAGAATGTGGGTTGGGTTAGGTTAGATTAGATTAGATGGAATTTTACGGCCCAGTTTCTAACCAATTGGTTCAAGTCTAGACACATGGAACTTTAAGAAGAGATTTGACAATATATCCCTTTTATATACAATAATATTCTGGATTCAAAATGTAAAATATTTTAAAGTTAGGGTAAGGGAGGGACTTAAAATTGTATTCACCCCCTTATAAATCCTTCCTTGCTGACCATTTTGTTTCTTCATAGTTAAACTCACACCAGTTTAGTATTTTAGGGTCTTCAGAGGTCATGTGACTTTCAAAACCTTTTACTTACATATTTCTCCATCAGTTGTCTCTGTCAACCTGGATTTGAAGGTTTGCATTGTGAAACAGATATTGATGAATGTTTGTCATCCCCATGCCAGCAAAACAGCTCCTGTCTTGACCTTGTGGACAGTTTTAGATGTCAGTGTCTTCCAGGGTGGTCTGGCACCCTCTGTGAACTGGATATACCAGAGTGTGCTTCTAATCCTTGCCAAAATGAAGGCACTTGCAGGGAGGAACTGAATGGGTACTCTTGTGACTGCTTACAGGGTCTTTTCTCAGGTAAGTCAGGGTTTTCATTGAAACTCAAAACCAGAGGGCCCTGGGACCCCTGACATTTCTTGTCAAGCATCTGAGGTAGAGTTGAAGGATCTTACAATATTTTTGAGAGATTTGTTAAAGTATTAGGCTTATCTATGTTAATTTCACTTTTAGCCAGCAGTGCATTTATAACTTTTATGCTAAGAAGCTTCACAAGATTTAGAGCAACATACAAGTGTGTTGAATGTGGAAACTCATACCTCTCACCGGGGCACAGAATTTCCTACCAAGTGTCCAGGGGGACTTAAAATGTATCTGAGACCTGAGAATCTGGGTAAGCCAAAATCCTGTGTTTGGAGAAGGTTAGAAGAAGGAATTCTTTTATTGTTTTCAGATGCATTTCAACCATTTTGGCTATTAAAACTATGGTAAAATAGGCATGATGTGTGCACTATGGAGTAGATCTATACTGTATTATCATTTTTAAATGGGTTCATTAAGTTGATATCTATAACTCAGTGAGAGTGTTAAAGGTCACTACCACATGACAATGCTTGTAGTCAGCATAATAAGTTAAGTTTAATATCCAATATTAACGGAAAAAGTTAAAATTTTGAATTTCCTGGAATCCTGACTTGTACCTGTTTTATGTCTTGCCACAATTTTTTGAAAACTGAATTGAGCCGTTAAGTATTCAACCATGCCTGAAACAGTCATCTGTGTGTAGGATATGGAGATTGTCTAACTTTGACCATTTGTCATTGGTATGTGAAAGAAACTTAACAGGTTTGGAAAAATTAGTTGAATTTCATGAAACATTTCAATGAGCTGCTTTAAATTTGTACTTGTTATAGTGCATGAATGTTATATACATGCTTAAACGTGCTTTACATGGAAAGTACAAAACATCTAGACAAAATGTAAAACCAGTTAAAAAGTTAGAATGATAAAAGTGGGCTGTTAAAAAGGGATCAGTTTAAAGTTTACTCTTTAGAAGAATAAATGCATTCTGGAACTAGTGGACTTTGTCCATGTTCCCAGGGTTCGATGCTCCTGAGGTTTCATATCTTGGGAACATTAACATCTCTGGGAACATTGATACCTGGGAATGCTAAACCTTGTTTCATTGTAAACCTTTGAAATAGTATGAAACTTGGAAAACCAAAGCTTGGGAACATCGAACCCTGGGAACATTAGGTAGACCCTTGACCTAAGCCTGTCAGTGATCAGTGGTTCATTATGTGAAATAGCCCTTAATGAAACTGCATACCACTAAAAAGACTAAAACCCAAATTTTGGGTGGTAAGTCAAGATTTTAATGGATTGTTAACACCCAGTTTATGGCCAATGCAATGCTTGATGGGTTTTATTGTATTTTTACTGATTTTTAAGTTGGAGTAGCTATAAACTGTCAGTGCAAACATCAAGTAAAACCTGACTGCCTAAAAGTCGGGTTTTAGACTGTGTAGTGGTAGGCAATTTTACTAAGGGCCATTTCACGTAATGTTGATGATACACTACACAAGTATTGCATCACAAATGTGTGTGTTTCTGTATCAGTTAGCTCATTGTTTACTCTGAAAACAGCTCAGCTTCTTGAGTTGAGTAATTGTAACCTACAAACTTCAACTTAATGAGTATTGCATACCGCAAGATGAACAGCATAAATCTAATATGCAATATTTCATATATATTTAATTTGAAGTGAAAGTGGTTCATCAACAATGCTACCCTTTCCTTGTTGCAATTGCCTCTTGCACTACTTCTTTCCAGAATACCCCCAGCCCCCATTCCCTTCCAGGAAGTACTCCCCTGTACATTTTTCTTGGATGATAAAAAGCTGCAGAATGCTCTCATTAATACTTCTGATTTTTTTCCAATGAGAAGTTAAAGTTTCCACTGATGCATCTGTTATAGTTTGTAATTATCTTGGTACGTTGAAATACTTGGACACTTGGTAAAGCAAACCTTTGGGATTATTGAACCCTGGGAACATAAGGTAGACCCCTGACCTAAGCTTGTCAGTGGTCAATGGTTGGGTATGTTGCATGGCAATATCCAGGGCTCTTTGTTTGAAGATGAGTTGTCAAATTATCAGGGAAGGTGGGGGAGAGAAAGTGTAGTTTGGGAATTTGTGGGGAAGTTTTTCAGTCCTGAGTGCCCGTGAATCTAAACTAGTAAGTCAAGTCTTGGAAGTCATTCCATGCTGACTAAAATCTAAAAAAAAGGACTTGAAACAGGTCTGGATTTGTGTTTTAAATAACAATATAAAGGCGCATCATTTTTGTTTTGTCTCTTCTTATTATTACATTTCAGGACCAGACTGTGAAATACCTCTTCATAACTGTTCATTCCACCCATGTGTTAACAATGGAACTTGCAATATAGTTAATCAGGTGACATACTCCTGTGACTGCCTGGAGAGGTATACTGGTCAAAATTGTGAAACATTTATTCCATACTGTGTGGACAATAACTGTTCAGATAACTCTACATGCATTGAAGAAGAGTCTGGCTACTCTTGCAGTTGTGCTATTGGTTTTGAAGGAACACTCTGCCAGTTGAACATTGATGATTGTAAAAACAATTCCTGCCAAAATGGAGCAGTTTGTCTGGATAAGGTGGACGATTTCCAGTGCCAGTGTCTTCCTGGGTTCATAGGAATTTACTGTGAAATTGAAATCAATGAGTGTGATTCTTCTCCATGTATGAATGGAGCAACTTGCGTTGATGCAATTGATGATTTTATCTGCCTTTGTTTACCTGGTTTTGATGGTATGCGTTGTGAGGAGGATGTCGATGAATGTTCTTCCCTCCCCTGTCAGAATGGAGGAGTGTGCAATGATGCTGTCAATGGCTACTTTTGTGATTGTGGTATAGGTGAGACATATATTTTAAGTTTGTGGATCTGTCATGGTTAGGTTAGTTAGTTAGGCAAAGTTTTACCGCCCAGTTTCCAACCAAATGGTTCAATTTGAGCTGGTCACTGTTAGGACATTTTTTGAAATTTTACCATGAAAGTAATTTTGTACTCCCTTCTAGCCAGAAAAAATAGTCAGATTAGTCTACACAATTAAAAGAAAGATAAACTGATTAAAGGGCCAAACCTCTCACCCAAACTACAATTTTGGTACGGGGGTACTGAAATTCTCAATTGGCTCAGCTCTTTGACTGACAGCTAATTCAAACAATGCAGAGCACCAAAGCTAACATTACACAGCATGAATGGTGGGGAAAAAATAAAAAGAATGGTACTGAGAGTGTTTTGATTTTATAAACTGAGTTTATCTTTACTTACCTTGAAGCAATAAATTGAGATTTTATCTGTATGAGGATGAATTTCAGACAATTGTGGGAGGGGCTTAAGTAAGAAGGTTAGGAGAATTGGTACTGTTTGGGGTGAGAGAACTGGGCCTTTAAAAAGTAAACCCATTGAGTGGAGTCCTACAACCTTTTTACTGATGATATCAATGTATGTTTGACAAAGACTGATGTTGTATCTACTGGCTTTCAATACTCTGTAACTGAAGCAGGCATGAGTCCTTGCAGATGTACAAGGGACACTTGATTTGATTGGCCTTCTTAGAGATTATCCAGCATGCATTTCCACTTATTTGGGTCCATTAATTTCTACCAAAGTTATGAGTCATGTCTTAAGTCGTGTCATTCTGACCGGAGCTATTTAACTAAAGGGTGGTGCCCCATTGTCCCTGTGTTACTCACTCCAGGTAATAATCATAAGTGTGGCATATTTGTCCTCTTTACCGATGACCTTATCCTTTCTTCCTTTTTTTCAGGTTTTAATGGAACAGATTGTGCCATTGATCTGGACCTCTGTTCTCTAGGTGTCTGTGGAAACAGTTCAGTGTCCTGCTCAGAGGTCAAGGGTGGACATAACTACAGTTGTGTTTGTATTCCAGGTAACTTAAATTTACACCAGTCTTTTTATTCATGTCATTGGTTCCAGTCTTGATCAACAGTTCTTGCACATTGCTAATCAGCCACAAATGTGGGAGAGGCCAGTATGGCTTACAAATTGCAATATCTTGTTAGATGGCTATCAGATGAACTCACTAGTTCAGGTCACAATTTGAGGAATTTTGTAAGGCAAGTCTGGGTTTTGTAAGGGATATGCTTTGGTTAGATGGGATTTAGTGACACACCCACACATATGTGATGTATAATGCTGACTAGGTAAAAATGTGGCAGTTTAAATAATGTTTTAAATTCCAAGTTCAGTTTCAAATACAATTCAGATACAGTGTAATTCCTTCCTTTTAGTTGCCTCTAATGAGAGTGTCACAGGTATGTCCAATTTCCTTCATTATTGAGTATGTGCATGGAATTTGTGCGATGTTAACAACACAAAATGATTAAAACACAAAATTTTACAAATTTTTCCCTAGTTATATTTACACATTGTTCCTTGCCCTCTGTTGATCTGTCCTCCTGTATTTTCCCTTTTTCTCTCTCTCTCTCTTTCCCTTACTCTATGCTTTATTTCTATTCTTCTCTGTTTAACCGTAATACACACAAAATGATCTTCCAAGCGAGTTTAATAATACCAACAATTTCTTTTATTATTTTAGATAATTCTTCAAATAATTCTCCAAATAATTCACCATTTCTTGCTAGTTCTCTGCACCCCTTAACTTTCTCTTGTTTCTGTTTCAAAATTAATGTTCACATTTTCTTCTGTTAAGCTCCTAGCTTAGACTGTTCTTTCCTCTGTTGTAGCTTCAATTTTAAAATTCCTAATTTCTTTCAAAATTGATCGTTCCGATTTTTTTCCACGGTAAACAGTGGCCTATGTCTCCCTTTGTTTGAGCCATCAATATGTAGCCACGGTTAACTAACGTTGATTGTGCCTCAAGGGCCAGACTGCCTCCATGGTCTTGACTTGACAGCAATCTAAAACACAGTGGCCCTCCCAAACAAAGCGCAGAGAACTCTTGCATATTAAACAATAAAGTAAAATTCTTAGTTATGGAAATTTAAAGACACACACAAAGGACATGGTAATGCCAACAATACCATAGTCTCCTGCCTTTAACATACTATACGGTGTATAATTAAACCCTTCTTGGAGTATTTGTAGTACGCAAAGAGCATATAATAAAGAGTTTGCAAACATACAAACTTAATACGGATAATATGACTCACTGCTGTGACAGACAGGCAAGAAATACCATGAACATATTCTACAATCCCCATCTCACAGGGTGCTTACAGGAGGTTAGTGCTGTACATTCTGTCTATGTTCTATGTAAGCAATCTGTGGTCTCTGCTCACAACAGATGTATGCCCTTTGATCAAATTAGTTCAATAGATAGCTTGTCTTGGGTTGGTCAGTGATGAATTTTGCTGTACTTGTCCATTTGGGACATTTAGCTCCTTAAGGGAGCAGAACTCCTCCAGGAGTAAATGTTTGGTTTTCGCCCCTTGGCTCTTCACCAGAGAGTTGAGGGGACTTTTAGGAAAAATTTTGCTGTTCGTTAGTCAGCCCAATCTACAGCAGGGATCTCACAAATTAGAATTGTATCAGTATGACTTTGGACAATCCAAACATTGCATTCTATCTGGGAGGTACAGTAGACACAGATTTCATGACATAAACATTCTTTTAAAAGATTTGAAGGGAACCATCGGATTTGTTCTTTAGCCAAGGTGGGTGTATTCAACGTGTCTATGCAGGCTTTTTAACACCAGTGAAGCTCTCATGCTTTCATGCATATAGTCACTGTTAGTTTATCTTTCGACACACAGACATAGAATATTTGATCTATTGTTTACAAATTACATAACATTCTGGCTTCTTCTAAGCGTGCTTTTACACTTGATCCGGATCTGATCGCCCGATGTTATCAGTGTATCCAATAAAGTGTACGGCTTGATCCTGGTGCATTTACACTTGTCTCGTACTCTGATCCTCTTCTGTGCTGTGTAAGTGGAAGTCGCTCCAAATGAATTATGAAATACAGGCACACGCGCGTGTGCACCAAAGTGTAAACAAAAAACAGACCCAGTACACGTACCATGCACACCGTACCTCCTGTCACTGTTGATCCGGCGAGCATTTACATTACAGATTTGATCACCTGCGCGAGGTCTGATCCTCCCCCCTGCACGGGGTCTGATCCTTCCCCCTTTATACTAGGATCAAAATCGGGCAATCAGATCAGGATCTGATCTGCATTTACTCTTAAAATTTGATCTCGAGCAGTGGATCAAACTCCGCACAGGTGGTCAGATCCAGATCAAGTGTAAAAGCACCCTAACAAAGCTTTGACACATGTAACCCAATATTCTTCTGCTAACCTACAGTCAATGCATTTGACCTCTTGAAGTTAATGTAGTGTAATGACTGGCAATTGCTGAGGGAAGTTGAAGGCTCTATGAATCTTTTTAAAGGAATGTTTATGTAAATTAGATGATGAGCTAGAAGAAAACTGAGTTGGAGTTCTAGTTTTTTGGAATAAAAAATTGCATATTCTGCCATTTTCTAATTATTCTCTATTTTATATTTAGGTTTTACAGGTCACAGCTGTGAGGTGGATGTGGATGAATGTTCTTCATCACCATGTCAGAATGAAGCAATTTGCAGAGATGCTACAAATACATACCAGTGTTATTGCCTTCCAGGTGAGTACAGTTGAAATAACATCTCTTCAGATATGCACATGAAAGCATTGATTATGTAATGTTATTATCTCAATACATAACATGTACACTGGCTGTAGTAAAATATCCTCTAGAGCCTCCAGAGAGGTCATTCAAGTTCGTTTGCCCAGCTATCACAGTCATGTGACTGCTAAATATATGGGTTTCAATGCACGGCAGGCCTCACAGCCAAACCCACAAAACCTATTAAAAACTATATTCTACCTTAGGACCCTAATTTTTTTGGGGGGGAAATAGCCTATAACCAAAGTATTTCCCAGACAATCCAAAATAATCATGTTTTCCATAAATGAGATGAAGCAATTTGCAGAGATGCAAATTTTCAATTTTGTGAAAAAGCACTTGCTCAAATTAACTACCACTTACAGTCTAAAACCCGACTTTTGTGTTGCAAGTCAGGTTTCTCATCATGATGACACTCACACTTATAGCCAATGCAATCCTAAAAACAATAAAAAATATGGAAACATCCTATAAGCCCCTGAGGCTTCTATTTCAGGTGATGCTTACAATCCTACATTTCCTTTTCCTTTATGACGTGATTTCTTCTATTCTCTTTTACTTTTCATTTCCTGAAGAACTTTTTCTGGGTATTTGAGGTGAAATCTTTAGACAGGTACTTCTTCAAAGTGACATTTGCTCTGTGCCTTGTCATATCGTTAGCAACTTAACCCTGTCATGGCCAGTGTCTATTACTTAAGTATCACCCTTTTCAACTAAGTGGTTGCACACTATGTAACAATTTTATATAATTGGAATAGTATATATACTAACAACACCATTAGGACAGAAATATAAATAAAATAAAAAATATAAAATAAAATGTACAAATAATGATAATGTTATGCTGTATTTGTTGTTGCTAGCTTTGTGTATAAAATTGAGCTTGAAATGAGTCCATTAGTGGAAGTAAATAGTATTTGAAAGGAGATATATGAGATATCTGATGCCATTTTAAATTGTGTCCATGTCTTTCTTTTTTTTTTTCATTTTCAAAGGTTATGTTGGTGACAACTGTGAATTCGAGATCAATGAATGTTTCAGCTCACCTTGCCTTCATAATTCAACTTGTGTTGACCTCTTCAACAACTATACATGTCAATGTGCTGATGGGTATGAAGGATTTCATTGTGAAATAGACATTGATGATTGCGAATCCCACCGCTGCCACCATGGTGCAACCTGTATTGATGAAGTGAATGGTTACAGGTAAAATTAGTCTTTCAAGATTCCTTTAAAGTATATGGGCTTTAGTGCAACATAAGTTTCCATTTGTGAAAGAGAAAGTATATTTGAGAATTCTGGACAGTTTCATTCAGTTCCTTTATGTTGCTGTTGCATTTACTGTTTCTCTGCTCAGAGGCACACAAGAGGTCAATGACAGCAATTCTCTCAGCTCTTAGATTAATTGTTTTAATGTATTTGTTCCAACTCTTCAATTCTTTCTTCTCTGTGTCTAACATTCTCCATTATTCTCCTTCATGTTACTTCTCACCTCCCTACCATGACATCCAGTGATACCAAAGGTTTTTGAGACCGAAGGGTTGCCAAGTTGAAAACTGAAATTAGCAAGGGGTCAGCCAGACCAAAATGGGAAAGGTTCATGAGATCAAAAATGTGAAAGGGTTCAAGAGACTGAAAGGCTGTAAAGGTTGGCAAGATTGAAAATGAGAATAGATTCACCATACTGAAAATGAATAAAGGTCAGGGGTTTTTCATTTCAGTCTTGTGAACCCTTTCTGATTTTTGGTCTGGCAGACCTATGGTCTTGGGGGCTATAACTCTCCCTACAGCTCTTGACCTTTGTGCTATCCATTCAGAGCTTCTACAGTGTTGCTGACAATCCCAATCCAAAGTAAACCACCTAGCCAGATTCTTCCTTTTTTATGAACATCACAGCTTATTCTTTTTCAAGTTTGTTTAGCTCCATTCAGTTCCTAACTAGGATTCCTGAAATATTAGTGGGAACATGGTACTCAGGTCTAGAATTGTGAGGTGTGCAAGTGCAATCACACACTATCACTCACCTTAAATCACTGTTAGAAGTGTGATTTGATTTTTTTTGCACACCTAGGTAAAGAATGGAAAGTAAGATCAATATATCAAAGTATTAGTACACTTAAAGCAGTCCTAAATATTCATGGGGGGTGATTCGTAGCAAACCTGAAAAATCTCAATCTCAAGGTCCATATATTAAAACCCACAAAAGCAATAAAGTCACATTAATGAGCACTCTTTCAAAATTTTGTGTAACCTTTTTTCTTTACCTTTGAAAAGGTTCTAAAGAATTACCCCCAGTGAAAGCAGAGTTCATGAATTTCTAATACCTTTCAAGCAGGGTAATTTTTAGCTAACAGATGTTCCTTTTGACTGATTAACCAAGATTTGACATCAAAATGCATTGCCATGCTTTAAATTAAGGCCTATTTAGCCCTCATGAATCCATTTCATTTTTTTTTTGGGGGGGGGGGACTGTTTTTACATGTTTGGGGGTCTAATTGCCCTTAGCCCTTTCTTGGCTCCTACCCTGTTTTCAAGTACTTTAATACACATTAGGAAACTATAAAACTGAGAATATGGGAATAATTTACAGAAGAACATAGGGGCATTGATCAATGTTTGAATGCTTGCTTCAAAGTCACAGTAGATAAAGGTCCAAATGCTTATACTTAAATAACCACTCAGGAATAATTACATTTTGTAAAAGCAAAGTGAAAGATGAAGTTGTCGCCAAACCAATCTCTAAAAGGAGATGTTGATTATTCCTATTTTCTGTCCTTGTGTAAACAATAATTAAACTAGAAATTTGTTTTTCTCTCTTATGTAACTGTGCTGTCACTGTAAGTCACATTCTCGTTAACTGTTATGAGTACTCCTATATTCGCCAGAAATACTACACTGTGCCCGACCTTAAAACTTTGTTTATAACAAACTGATTCTTCCCTTATTCTTGGCTTTCTCAAGGAAAGTAAACTTTTTAGAAATTTCTGACATGACTCCTGCTTTGTAATCATTTTAGCTGAAATTGACCCCCATTTTTACCTTTTTATTGTCACTTTTCCTATTTCAGGTAGGTTTACCCCAATTGTAACTTAGTCTAACTTGGTGACACCACATAACACATTCCTGTTGTGTGTTGTTAAGCCCATCTAACTAACTAACTAGCTTTTTCTGTTTGTATTTATTTTGCTTGAATTAAGATCTGGAAATTCATCTGGATTCAAATTTTTCTTGTTTCAGGTGCCAGTGTACATCAGCCTTCACAGGAGCACTTTGTGATGAAGATTTTGATGAATGTTCGTCCAGTCCGTGCAACAGTAATACTAGTATTTGTGTCAACCTTGAAGATGCATACCAATGCTTCTGTCTCAGTGGATGGACAGGCTCTTCTTGCAACATTAATATTGACGAATGTTTATCGCAGCCGTGTTTGAATGGCGCCACCTGTCTTGATGGGATCAGCTCCTACACCTGTCAATGCAGAGAAGGTTATACAGGAACCAAATGCGAGGTGAGGATTTTTACACACTTTACAAAGACAACATGTCAAAAAACCAAAGCATCAGAGCTAGGTTAGAGCATCAGACTTGCTGTTGGGAGGTCAGGAGTTTGATTCATGGCTGGTCATATCGAAGACTTTAAAAAGGGAACCGACTGCCATTGTGCTTGCCGCTCAGCATAAGCAATAAAGCAGGGAAGACAAGTCAGTGAGCCACAACCAGAGAAAAGGCTGTGGCCTGCCCGAATAAAACCACATGGTTACGCACTAGGTCATTAGACTTCATCAAACATCCCGTGTCAATGAAGCTAAGCTGTAGCAACTGCAACCAGGCTTTTTTGCTAGACACATTAAGGGAATGTCCTATGAAGATGGGAGCTGGACTGTTGGAATTCGTTTTTCATGCTGTGCAATACATATTTTTTTAATTTTTTTACTTAAGCTTAACTTTAAGGTGATAAATGAAGACAGTTTGATAATGCATGACCAAATGTATTCCTAATCAACACAGTTTTACTCACAAAGGGCTATATGATTTAAGTCTACAAAAAAAAAGCCAAAGGTGTGTTTTTGTTGAGACACTTTTTTTTCATAGCATAAAATTTTGCTAAGTTCTCTCAGTGTTAAATTTATATTTGCAGACTTAATTAAAGAGGAGCCACAGTATTATTTTTTAACTTTTCTGTTAGCTCTGATAATATGAGGTCATCATTTTTATAAAATGTTATAGTATTTTCTGAGATGAAAATTCCAATAGACAAATTGGGGAATATCTGTGTTCAATACATGCTGGGGAGGAAAGTGTACTGTAAAAGAGACTGCATATACAAATTTAGTAGTTTGATCTTCGTAGTACAATTTTGGAATAAAAAATCATGTGTTTCTGCTGACATTAAAGGCAAAGGAAGATGAACTTTTTAGGAACAAATGCTTCTTCAAAGTGACAATTAGCAATTTTTAACAAAAAAGTTGAATAATGTCACATTTCAATGTGAGTCAGAAGGAACACAGTTTCTGTTAATGTTGCGACTTTTCTGACCTTTTTTATGGACCTCATCTGTTGGTACAAGCAGGTTATATTTCCCAATTGGTCTATTAAAATCTGTTTAAAATTTTCCCTCTCCTTTTTCTTGATGTTGCAGGAAGAAATCAATGAATGTGTTTCCAAGCCTTGCTTTCACGGTGGGACGTGTATAGATGTACTGGACGGCTATGAGTGTATTTGTACTGCTGGGTATACTGGTAAGAACAGATGGTTCTATTGTGGACTGACTGCAAGTTCAAATGGTAATAGAACATCAGACTTGCAGTTGGTCGGTCAAGAGTTCGCCTCCTGGCTAGGTCATGCCAAAGACTTAAAAAGTGGAATGGAGTGGAGAGAAAGCCAGTGATTCACAACTGGCCTGACTTTAAGAGCCCATAAAATGACTTAATGACAATGATTTGGGGTTATTCTCTAATACCATCTATCAACAAAAATAGCATTGAAAAAGCTCTGCCCCATGAAAGAGAGATGCTCAACTGAAATGGTACTCCTTTCAGCACAACAGTTCAAAAATGTTAAAGTTTATCGAACTAAGTATGACATCGTCAAAGGTACCTACCTTCAGAGTAATATACACACACTGTGTAATACGCACACTATAAAGTTGGGTACCTGTGATGATGTCATTCTTGGTTTAATGCACTTTTTCATTTTTGAGCTGTTATGCTGGAAGTTTTACCATTTCACTTGGGCATTTCTATTTTGTGGGGCAGATTTTTTTTAACAAAAAGGCTACTGTCGATAGATAGATTAAAGAATGACCCCAAATTGTTGTCGTCAAGTCATTCGATGGGCTCTTTAATCCAATTTGTTAGAAATTGGGCAGCAGAATTTGATGCACCTAAGCACTGTGGAGGGATACCTGATTTCTATCACTTTAAATCTTAGGAAGTGATCCCATCAAGTGAAGCACTCCTATACAAAGTTTTTTGTTGTCCAATCTTTGTATAACATATTTTAAGTTTTAGAACCTTTGGTTTCATGAAGTGCTGTCACACTAAGTTTAGGAGCATGATATAATGACATGGCTTATTTGTTAATCTAACATACACTTATGCTACTAACCCATGCCCATTCTCACCCATCATCATACTCTCTTGGAGTCATGCATGCTCCATGAAACAGTGGGAAAAACATCAAAATGGTAGCATATAGTCTTTCAAATCAAAAAAACTTATTGTCTTGAGTTGAAAAGTTTTTGCATGTTTGCCAAGTCATTTTATTTCAATGTCCACAGTTTATCTTTTAATTATAACCCATGCTCTCTCCACTTTTCAATCTTCCATCGCTTCTTGCATATCATTGGCAGAAAATGTGAAATAAGTTATATTCCGTTTGGGATGTAAAACCATTTGAACATAATATCAGGTTTTGTTTGCCATTAGAGAATGTGTGATATGAAAGCCTGTCTTTTGACACTCATACCAAAGACTCCAAAAATGGCACCTACTGCCGTTGTGTGTGATGCTCCACAAAAGCAGTGGAGTAGGGAAAACATGTCAGTGAGCCACAACTGACAAAAAGGCCATGGTCAGCTCAACCAATAGCTTGGAAACTGGGCCGTGAAACTCCACTTTACTAACTGACATATTTTAACTTCAGAAAAGTTCTGCATGTATGCTTAAGAACATTGTACCATTCTTAATGTACTCTTTATTTCAGGTCCCAACTGTGATATCAATATCAATGAGTGTGCTTCATCCCCCTGTACCAATAATGGTACATGCCTTGACCTTATTAACAGCTTTACTTGTAACTGCTTGCCAACTTACTATGGCGATGATTGCTCTTTGCTTCCTTGTGAATTTTATCCTTGTGAAAATGATGGCTTTTGCAGAAATTTCAGAGGTGACTTGAAAAATTATCCTCTTGGAGTTATATGTGATTGCTTGCCAGGATATTTTGGTAAGTATGCCATAAAACGCTGTCAACATTCTGCATTCATTTCATTTTAAACCTGCAAAATTGCTTAAAAGTTAAAATATATCACCTGCTTTTTGCATGACATAACTTTCACAAGGTTTCTAACTTGGTAAGTTAAAGGGGTGTTGTGATGACGAAATTCCTCTTTCTTTTTTGCTTAATCTATGTAGTAGCCCAGGATTATCTTGATGATTTCGTATTTTCAAACAATTGTTTTTGTGGTATGCAAGATATTATAAGTAACATTGTTTTTCAAACATTGATATTCACAGTTTTCTTTGGTGCATCTCAAATTCCTTGTAAAATCATTTATCTTACACAAAGGCTGTGAAATGCAGTCTTTGGAGGCCAAGATTTTTGTGGTATACAAGAAAATACAAGTACCATTGTGTTTCCCACAATAATTATTCATTGTCCTGTTTGCTAAAACTCTAATCCCTAGTACAAACATTTACCATACCAAAAACATTTACCATACATTTACTATATCAAACATTTACCATACATTTACTATACAAAACATTCACCATACATTCACTATACAAAACATTTACCATACCCAAAACATGAGTTACAAATGGTAATCATTGACTGACAATGTAACATAATGTTATCCTGAGGATGCAGGGCAAAATAGAAGAAAAGACTATTACTGACATACACAATGTAATAAAGGTGAGAGTAAAATTAACTGGATTTTTTAAATAAATAAATAAATCTGAAGGTTCACTGTAATTTGCTTTAAAAATTTGTCATCGATACAGAAAATTCTGGGAATTCAATCTTTTTTTATGAAATGGTGGGAGCCCTAAAGTTATAAAGCTTCAGCAGTTACCAAAAGGATTGAAAATTATCATAGAACAAGTGAAACTTCTAAGTCAACTAGTCCTCTCCCCTTCCCTCTCTTTGTACTAATTCTAGCACAATTAGTGACTTTACAGTAATTTGTGAATGAAACCTACCAGAATGTGTGAACTGTACACAATAAGCTAGTTTGGTAATTCATTGCCGCATGGAATTGTGGGGCACAGCAAGGAATATACAAACCAAGCTCAACACCTAACGTAGAGTGTTCCCTTGTTTTTGTCAGTACGTGTATACAACACTATCTAAGCTACTTAATGACAGAAGAAAATGCAATTTTTTACACAAAAAAGACAATGCAGATACAATCTACTGCACGTATCCTCAATTAAGATCCCTCCTAATGTTATGGATGGATTAAGATAGAACTTAACAATATTTCACAACATAAGATAAAATTATTGACTGTTAACACTATAAAGTATGAATTAGAAACATTTTTTTCTATCAGTGTTTCTGGCAGAGGGGGAAAGGGGGGATTTTTCCCCTGTCCCCCTTTTCAAAAGTTTCCAAGAGAAGGGGGGAAATCCCCCCTTTTCATTTCCATAAAAATAAAAAAAATGTCAATGTCTTGGTTTCCTTTTTTAAAAAGAAGTCACTTTTTCAGTTTGAACTTACAAATAAATGGCCTTTAAACCCTTCAGATTGCACCTTACAGAGGCCTTGAAACAAGCTATTGTCCCCTTGAACCAACTTGTAACGTAAGCCTAGGACAACAGCAGTTTGGACTTGGGGATAATTGGTAGTAAATCCCCCTCCCCTTTTTTGTGTTTCTAAGAGAATCCCTGTCAATCATTACCTTCAGATTTGTCACAAAATATTTGATGTCTTATCAATGAACTTCTGTAACTAATGTGAAATCAATCCATGTTTCATTTATTCATCTCCTGCCAAACAGGTTCAAGATGTGAGATAAATGTTGATGAATGTCCAGAAGATGCTTGCTCTCAAAATGGTTTTTGTTTGGATGGAATTAATTCATACAGCTGCTTGTGTGCCCCAGGATGGGCAGGATTTGACTGTAGCCAGCCAATCAATGATTGCATTGGAAACCTGTGTCAGGTAATAAGACGTGGGCTATGTTGGCTTTCATGTTTTATAGAGAAACCAATTTCACACAGTGTGGTGAAACTTCCATTTAAATTGGACATGTATCTCTCAGTAACTGAAGTCACAAGATTTATGTTGAAAAGGGATTTCGAGGACAACACAGATTATGTTCATTCCTCACATTGTCAAGAGATGCTTTGTTCCCTTTGGTGTTTCAGACTGTTTTTGACCTTGAAGTTAATAGAAATAGGACCTCCCTGTGGGAATGCAAAGTTTGTTAAGTTTTCATGCCACTTATGCAATTACATTCTGATAATGAGGAATTGTTTGGAGAAAATTTACTGTAAAGTTTAAAGAAAAGCAAAAGACTGTGCACTAACGTGATGATATGATGTCATATATGCTTGCTTCAAGTTCACTTTTTGTTGAAAATGTGACATTTTTACCTGTTCATATCTTGAGAACCACACATAGGATTTCAATGCTATTTTCACCTAAATGCCCCTCTAACATGTCAAAATTTGATGTGACCTTAGACCCTTCTTTCAAAAATGCAAACATATTATTATCAACTGTAAATAAAGAAAATTGTTTCAATAGCTAAGCACAATTGCACAACTACCACAACTGGTGTGCAACAATCAGAAAATCAATATTGGTACATTCATAGTGCCAAAAATGACTAAGTCCTCTACTGAACTGACCTTGGCAGTGTTCAGTTTTGTCAGATTTATTGGTGGCAACTTTTTTTGGTATATTCATAGTGTAATGTACATCAACCTGTAGCTTCAGCCCACTATAATCATTTTAATTGAATTACACATAACCCCTTTGATCACACCCCATACAGAATAATTCAACATGTTTGGACCTGAATGAGGGCTACCAGTGTCTCTGCCCTGTCGGCTTTGAGGGTGACCTTTGTGAGAGGGAAACAAATGAGTGTGCCCTCAACTTTTGTGGCAATGGTGCTCAGTGCATTGATCTGTTCAATGATTACAGGTATGTAAAGGAAGAAAAAGAATTTGGCATTTTGAATTTTAATTCTTAAAGGATATTTGGTGCCACTCCAAACACATTAGGGCTGTGCATTTTCGGTTAATTCACTATCCGTTTAACCGATTTTATTAACCGGCGGTTAACCGTTTAACCGAAAATGACGTAATGTTCACACAACAACAAAAAGTCAACATTTCCAAAGAGCGCCATCACTTGTGTACAGGAAAGTGCAAGTCTAAAATGGCGCCGTAAGTCATGTTCGCACATGTAAGTATGTGGCAAAAATGTTGGTATTTTGCGCTGAGTTTATATCATCTTTTCACAGTAAAAACCCATCCCGCATTTACTGAAGCTTTCTTCAGACCACGTGCACTTTTTAACATTCCACCAACTGTTGTATTCCCGCCTGACCCTATGTTATATTGTCAGTTATGTCATGAAACACTCCCACACCGCTGTTTTGATGCAGCTTGCTTGCGATGCAGTGTTCAATACAAGTACAGCGATCACGTGTGTGTCATAGTAGCGATCTGTACAATTGCACTGTAAACGGCCCACCAGCCGCAAACAGCACAACCAAGCCCTATTTTCCTGCATAAATTAAGGAATTCCCAGCATTCCTACCGTAAAGTTATTTACAGTAGGACTTATGGAATGTTATCATATGACGTCGTTACGAACGTAAACAATTGAGCACGTGGTCCCATGCATGCAGTAGACTTGCGTGCGTATCCGTTTTTACCATTAAACAAGAGACCATGTTTTGCTCGGTGACATCATATGCACACGATCTATTGCAAAATTTGAATTGCCTCTGCATTGTGATTGATTCAAATACGTTGATTCTGAGCCAGCCAATCACAACTCGCGCCATCGCCTATGGGATTTAGTGTGTGAAAATACCAGACCTCCGAACGAATTTCCCCATTGAGTTTGCGTTATGACGATCGCACTTCCCAGGCTTACATAGCCCGCCTGTGCAGCCGGCCAAGCCCCGTGCTAAATTCACCAAGAAACGGCAGCACAAATCTCTGCGTACTTGGATTTTTTCGGGGGTCTGACTTAAGTGCATTTCATTTGCTGATTATTTTGAAACAAGACGGTAAGGTTTGGACAAGAAGTGGCAAAATTACGGGGATATTTATATCAGAAAGAAACCATAAGATAACGTTAATCGAGTCCATTTTTTGCTGTCCAAGACCGCTAAAAATTAGATGGTTATTTTTACGTGCATCGTAGGGTTGACTTCTACAGTACAGTACATTATCGCAACTACAACCCAGTCGGTTCAAAGAACTGCGTATGCTTACTCATAAAAAAAAGTTAATATGGAATGTTCCATTTTATATGATATTGGGCAAACAACAAAATGGCGGGAATTATCTGGTGCTAACGATCGTATTTTTACGGGTTAAATTTTTCCCAAATACTGCTACTAACAATGTAAAATAATGAAATTTACGGAGGTGTAGCATGATAAAATATTTCGATTAGCTACAGTGGGAAGACTTATTCAAATATACTTTTGTGCCTTAATCATGGTCTCGCGGAGGTTTTATTGCCATAGAAATACAGGGCCTGGTAACTTTCGTTACAGCTCCCTGCCTGTCTTGTGGCTTTCTTTTCGCTTGGTAACCTCTGAAACATGCCGCTAATTTCTTAAGTTGTGCTTGGGTGTTGCTATTGAAGGGATTAGGAGACGAGCACACGAAGTTCTGCCAACGAAAGGAACAATGGGTGCGCCACTTGTCACTCATCATAATGTACTTAATTCGGGGAGCTGCCGCGGAATTAATCCGTTCAATCGAACGGCCGATTTTAAAACCCTTTTTACAGTTATTGTTCGAGCGATAATTTGTGAGAAACTGACACTGTTTGTTGCGCGATGTTTGTGAAACTGTTTACCAACAAAGCCACCCCGCGGCGATTGAGTTATTGGCAATACAAAAACGGTTAATCTATTAAGAGGAATGACGCTCGAGTAACCGACGAGTCGGTCGGTTAACCAGTTAACCGATTAACCGTCACAGCCCTAAAACACATACATGTATAGCCATATAGTTTACATTTCTGTTAGTGACTGCACTCTGATTGGTACAAATTTTGTAAATAGCATTTCTTTGATTGGCTGTCACTGATGACTTGTTGTGTTAAATGTTATAATCATGGCTTGATATAATCTTAAAAGTAGGGACCAAAAGACTCAGTCTGAGGAAAGGACACCAAGACTTAGACAGAAATCAGCCACCAGGACTGGAAAATGTTTACTTCATGAAAAGCAAGTGAAATCCCACCAAATTTATAAGTTGTTTCATTTTATGAAAGCTTTATTTCTCTTCAGTGAGTGAACATAGATTCCTTTGAAGTAGCAGGCTCTTTAAGCAAACCTTGTCAGATTGCACATGATATACATCCACACTGGCAACTGGATTTTTAGCTCTGAATTGTATATTTTCTTTTATTGCTCAGATGTATTTGTCAAGATGGATGGATGGGTAAAAACTGTACCTCTGATGTAAATGAATGTTTGTCCAACCCCTGTTTAAACAATGCTACTTGTGTCAATCAATTGAACGAGTTCTACTGTTTCTGCCCGCCGTTTATCACTGGGACATTTTGTGACACATCTTTTGACCCTTGTGATACTGAATTCGATCCCTGCTTGAATAATGCCACCTGCATTCCTCAGCAGAATGGGACTTCACTTTGTGTATGCCAAGAGGGTATGTATTTTATCATCAAAAACCTTTACAGTGGCAATCTGAGTTTCTTTTTACCATTTTTCACAACTTTAATTCTTCTCCACATTTGTGCATTGACTTTTGACTTAGAAACAAAACAAAAAATGGCACATGATCAAGGTCTGCTGTTGTTATTGCTATTACAGTGTAAAAGGGCTGTCTTACATGGGTGTGTGTGTCTTTTTTTTTTTTTTTTTCTGTCTGATTCTGTTACCAAACATTCAAAAATTTTCATTCAACAGCAATTAATACAAAATTAACATTTGTTCTTACCAGAGTTGTAACAAGTCACCCAATTTTGCGTTCAAGTTGAGTCTGTGCTACTTTTTGTGTGACTCGAGTCGAGTCAATGACTCAAGTCACTGTACTATTTCTATGGGGTTAATCTTGATACAATTCCTCGAATCATTTGCCTTGTGGAAATAAGTGACTCGAGTCATGACTCGTTGCAACTTTGGTTCTTCCAAGAAAGACCTCTTCAATATTTCTATATTCTGGTAAACAATCCTGTCAGAACGGGGGAAATGAGGTGTTGGAACAAAAGATTAAAATTCTCCCTAATACTCTGGTTGCACCTTTAGGAAGGAGAGTTGATCTGTCTTGTGAAACTAACATTGGAGTTTGTAGAAATAGAGGTATGGGACTTGACCAGATAGCTGAGATTTGAAAGAAATTATTTGTTAGGATGGCTGCTAACCTTCATCCATCTTTTACAGAGATCAAAGCATTTCTTGAAAGCCCCTCCCCCCCTTGCAAATATTTCCCACATCAATTTCATCTATGATTTTATTACCACTTAGTCCCTTTCCCTCCCTCCCTAATCCTTTCCTACTCAATGACCAGTGAAACAAGTTTTGTTCTACAATCATAATGAAGGTGACTTTTCCACTAACTTCAAATCAGTTACATTGTTGTCAACTAGATGGCTTCAAATTGAAGTAATGTGAAAAGTATGAGAATGTTGTAGAACCAAGTTGAAGTAAATGCTTTTTATTGCAATATGATTTGAAGTAACATATTGAAACCACTAAAAATTTGAGAGATAACTTCAAATTAGTCCCATGATTTGAATGTCATGATATCAAACAAATCTCTGTCATCAAATATATGTTGAACCTGTACAACCTTGACAAGTTTGAAATTCTACCAGAACACCACTGCAAACCAGTGAGGAAAGAAATAGGGACGTGGGGTAACCCTAATTGAAGTGGTCATACAGGCAATTAGGTCAAAGGTCACATTTCTAATTAAAATGAGCCTAGCCAGGTTATGTTTACTATGTATAGGTGTCCCGTTACTGTTAATACCTTCATGTGAAATCATAGTGAGTCATGCCCTTATAACTGATAGATAGTGCATGGATTGACAAAGATTAAACTTAAACTAGCCATGCATTATGATGTAATTATATTATGATTTTTATTATGATTATGATTTTGATTCATGACGTAACAGTTGTATATCTTTTTACAGGCAGTAGAAATAAGTTTGTGGAATCATATCTTCATGTCTTTCTTTTATGTCAACAGCAGTTCCATTTTTTTTGCAATATTTGCTGAGCATGTAAATGTGTGCGTGTGGTGGGGGGGGGGGGGGGTGTTGAGGAGACAGGATGATGTACCTTGGGGGTAAGTGGAGGGCTGAAAGGGATAAACTGGGAGAAAGCTACGTCAATTTAAATGAAAGGCGACATACTTTTGTTTCATATCTTCTTTGTTAGGGTTTAGTGGTATCAATTGTGAAATTAATGTGAACGAATGTGTTTCTGAGCCCTGTTTGAATGGTGCCCTCTGTGAAGACATCATAGCTGGATACACATGTCATTGCCTGACTGGTTTCACGGGGGAAGTCTGTGAAGAAAATATTGATGATTGCTCAGAAAATGTTTGTCTCAATAATGGCACCTGTGTTGATGAGGTCAATGGGTGAGCTGAAATTTTATATTTTGTTCTTTTCTTCAAATTTTCTTGACCATGTATGACTTTCCCCTTCCTAACTTTCCCTGAGATGAAAACTTTATAAACCTTTAATACATTAAACTAAACATACACTGTATATTTGCAAAGAGAGCTGCTCACTACACAACTTTGCAAAAAGCACCTTTACTTGACCATCACATCACCAACAGTGGTATAAGGTATGTGAATCTGTGACTGGGAACAACAGTTTTATGAGCAGTTTTTAATGGCCTAATTCTCTCACCACAAACTACAATTTTTGTAGTAGTCCCAGACAATCTCTCTTTGGAATCTTTGGCACAGCTCTTTGATTGACAGAAAGTTAAAAAATGCAGAGTACAAAAATGGAGAGTAATGTACTGAAGCTTATATTGCACAGCATGTACTGTGCTGAGATTGTTTTGATGACACATTGAGGTCTTTTATACTCACCCTGAGGCAATATTTAACTGAGATTGTGTCTCGATGAGGATAGACCTTGGACAGGTGTGGGAGGGGTTTATGTAGGTAGGTTAAGAGAATTGAAACTGTTTGAGGTGAGAGGATTAGGCCTTTAAGTCATGCCACATTTAGTTGCATGTAAGAGTAGGTTCCTCTTTCTTGACTTGAGTCTGTAACAGTTGAAAGACTTCAGCAGTCATAGCTTGTCAGATACCACCATCAAGAGGTGAAAAAAGTATGATACAGCTTTGTGCAACCCCTCCATGACAGGCTAGCCAGTCAGTGCAGTGTACCCCTTCAAGACAGACTAGCTGGTCAGGTGGTCAAACATGAAAATTAAGTTCAAGCCAACTTGTAAGGAATCAAGTCATAATAGTTGCATTGAGCTTGGTTATATTTGGAAGCTAGTGTATTGTGTAGCTAGCTAAGTATACTTATATCAAGGAAAAATAACAGTCCTTTGCACCATTTGTTGCATTTATAGGAATGCATGTAGGGTGAATACCCAAACTATACTTTATAAATAGTTTGTGAAAGCTGTCTATTCCAAACTGTAATACACTCACACAGATACTAACCCCACTTAAAACTAGGCATTTTTGTTGATTACTGAATTAACAACAGAGAACTAGTTACAACTATGACATTAGCACATTACTCATTTTATTACGCAAATACAGCCATAACAAAACTAGCTAGTTTTGACACAAGTTTAATTGCTAGAATTTAATAGTGGAGTGAAGGCAGAATAGTGAGAAATCAGTGTCAGGGTGTGCTGTAATGATGTCTGTGTTAGCTTAGACAATGCTTTGGTTACACATTATATGTAAGGCTTGTAATTGAATTATCACAATTTAGGTTTTCAGGGCAAGTGATCAGGCTATTAAAGGGCAAAACCTCTCACCCCAAACTACAATATGGTAAAGGGGTACCAAAATTCTCAATTGGCTCAGTTCTTTGATTGACAGCTAATTCAAACAATGCAGAGTACAAAAGCTTTTATTACACAGCATGAACGGTACTGAGAGTGTTTTGATTATATAAATTGAGTTTGGTATACTCACCTTGAAGCAATAAACTGAGATTGTATCTGGATGAGGATGAATTTCAGACAATTGTGGGAGGGGCTTAAGTAAAAAGGTTAGGAGAATTGGTACTGTTTGGGGTGAGAGAACTGGGTCTTTAAAGAGAATGTCAATCGCTGCAGATTGATCAATACATGGTATACATTTCATGTAAGCCAGCTTCAAAGTAAAGTGAACAGACACCTAATAATCCTACTCACTTCAAGCTATTCTGATTATTAATCTCTCTTCAGTGGTCAATTCACCTCAGTATGAGGTAACTTTACATGAAGCAGCTTCCTAAGAGGGACCATTAGCACTAAGTACAGAAGGTTGCCACCAATACATCAGCTATTACATTATTGATACAGTTTAAATCTTATTGTAGATGGGCAACCAATCATTAATATTCTCTGAGATATGCCACAGGGGAGTTTCTCAATCTCTACAGCAAGTAGAATCATTTAATAAGATTGAATTACACTCTCATCTTAAACCCCCACCCCCTTCTCTCCCTTCCCTTCCCTGTTTCTTGTTCACTTCTATCACCACCTTTCTTTCTTCCTAGAAGCATTGTCATATGACAAATGACTACAACTTTTTCTTCAAGTGTACAAGATTTATTTTTCTTGGTAGGTACCATTGTGAATGCTTTGGAGGTTGGACTGGTCCAAATTGTACTACTGATGTCAGGGAATGCGCTTCAGGACCTTGTCAACACAATGCTACATGTATCGATCAATTAGATTCCTTTGAGTGCATCTGTCCTCTCGGATACGAAGGTATGGACGCTGCAGGAA